>SJYQ01000184.1:95916-202014 GCA_006410935.1 Redunca redunca | reverse complement strand
GTATGGATGTGAGAGTTGGACTGTGAAGAAGGCTGAGTGCCGAAGAATTGATGCTTTTGAACTGTGGTGTTGGAGAAGACTCTTGAGAGTCCCTTGGACTGCAAGGAGATCCAGCCGGTCCATTGTGAAGGAGATCAACCCTGGGATTTTCTTGGAAGGAATGATGCTAAAGCTGAAACTCCAGTACTTGGGCCACCTCATGTGAAGAGTTGACTCACTGTAAAAGACTTTCATGCTGGGAGGGATTGGGGGCAGGAGGAGAAGGGGTTGGCCGAGGATGAGATGGCTGGATGGCATCACTGACTCAATGGACGTGAGTCTGAGTGAATTCCGGGAGTTGGTGATGGACAGGGAGGCCTGGCGTGCTGTGATTCATGGGCTCACAAAGAGTTGGACATGACTGAGCAACTGCACTGAACTAAACTGAAGGGAGATGATTCTGGCTTATCTAGATCAGCCCAATTTAATCATGTGAAAGCCTTTCCTAGCTGGGTCAGAGAGAGAGATGAGACAACAGAAAAATCAGAGCGATGCCATGTTTCAGACTTTATAGACAGTGGGAGAGGCCACAAGCTGAGGACTGTGGACAGCCTCTAGAAGCTGAAAAAAGGCGAGAAACTAAGTCCCTACCCCCTCAGTCAGAGCTCACAGAAAAGAAAGCAGTCCCGCCTAAACCTTGATTTCACCCTGTTGAGACCCCCTCAAACTTCAAATTTGTGTTAAGTCTCTAAGTCTATGGTCCTTTGTTATGGCTGCTGCTGCTGCTAAGTCGCTTCAGTCGTGTCCGACTCTATGCGACCCCATAGACTGCAGCCCACCAGGCTCCCTGTCCCTGGGATTCTCCAGGCAAGAACACTGGAGTGGGTTGCCATTTCCTTCTCCAGTGCGTGAAAATGAAAAGTGAAAGTGAAGTCACTCAGTCGTGTCCGACTCTTAGTGACCCCATGGACTGCAGCCTACCATGCTCCTCCATCCATCGGATTTTCCAGGCAAGAGTACTGGAGTGGGGTGCCATTGCCTTCTCCGATGGCCGCTGTAGAAAACTAATATATTCTCTAACAACTCTTGAAAAGAACCAGTGACCAGAGGCCAAGGAAAGTTAGTAGTCAACCAAGCAGTGGTAGTCGATAGTGGACACTGAGAAGTAAGCATTAAATTTGTGTTCTATGATTCTGCTTTCTAGTATCATTCTGCTCTGTGATAAAAATATGTAGCAAGAGGCGGGAGATTGGGAGAAACAATCTGGGTGTTTTTTACTGACTCGGAGCAGAAGAAGATGCTGAAGGTCAGTGTGAGAGGAGTTATCTCTGACCACTTAGGACAAATGTAAATCTGGACATTCACAGAGTTATGAAAATTATATCTTAAAATCAAAGTTGGGAGAAGGGAATCACAGTTGGGAGGGAATCAAAGTCGGATTACTTTTGTTCAAGCTCTAGGATTGTAAATATATTGAGATGACCAAATAAGATGCATTTGAAACCTCTTTGAAGGTTATACAGTACACAGTGCAATGAGCTGGATGGTAGCTCTCCAAAAAGCTTTATCCATGTCTTCATCCCTGGAACTTATGCAGGCTTATTTCAAAACAGTATTTTTTTTTTTTTTGCTGTGGTGATTAAGTTAAGGATCTTGATAAGAGAAGCTCATCTGGAATTATCCAGGTGAACCCTAAAGGCCATCACATGTCCTTGTAAGATAAACACACAGAGAAGACACCCAACCAAAGAGGAGGTTGTGGCTATATGACCACAGAAGTGGAGTGATGCGACCACAAGTCAAGGAATGCAGCAGTCTCCAGAAGCTGGAAGTCAAAGAATGAAACCTCTCCTTGAGCTCTGGAGGAAGTGTAGCCTTACCAACACCTTGATTTTGGTCCTCTGAACTCTGTAAGAATACAGTTCTACTGTTTTAAGCCACTCGGTTTGTGGTAATTTGGTATGATAGCTTTAGGAAACTACAACATGTAAGCTTATAGACTAAGCTATAAAGCATAAGTATTGGTAGAGATTACAGCATATACCTTTATTAGTGCTATTAAGTTGTCCAGAGACATCCCCATATCACAGAATGATTATCAGCATGTGAGCCCCAATCCAACCAATTATAAATTCATGATTAGGTGGTAAAATCCTTAAGGATTCTTATCACCTCCTGTTGCCACACCCTGCCGTAGAACTGGGTGCCAGATAGGTGCCCAACAAGTATTTTCTAATCTGTATCACATATGAGGAGGTAATTCATTCAGTGAGGANTGGGCCTTAGTAAGGAGCAAGTCATCCATGGACAGTTTCTTTTCAACTTTTCAGCTAGGTTTGACTTTCAGGTTGCTTTGTGTCTTGAATTCAGCATTTACCGTCTTTTTTTTTTTTTTTTTAACTTTTTATTTCGTATTGGGGTATAGCTGATTAACAATGTTGTGATAGTTTAAGGTGAACATCAAAGGGACCCAGTCATACATATACACGATCCCATGGACTGTAGCCTACCAGGTTCCTCCGTCCACGGGCTTTCCCTGGCAAGAATATTGGAGTGGGTTGCATTTCCTTTTCCAGGAGATCTTCCTGACCCAGGGATTGAACCCAGGTCTCCCGCATTATAGGCAGACACTTTACCATCTGAGCTACCAGAGAAGCTCTCATACATGTATCCATTCTCCCCTAAACTACCCTTCCATCCAGGCTGCCACATGACATTAAGCAGAGTTCCATACGCTATATGGTAGGTCCCTGTTGGCTATCAATTTTAAATATAGCAGTGTATACCTGTCTATCCCAAACTCCCCAACTATCCTCTCCTCACCATCCTTCCCCTCAACAACCATAAGTTCATTCTCTAAGTCTGTGAGTCTTTTTCTGTTGTGTAAGTAAGTTCATTTGTATCATTTCTTTTTAGATTCCACATATGAGGGATGTCATATAATATTTCCCCTTCTCTGCCTGACTTACTTCACTCAGTATGTCAGTCTCTAGGTCCAATGCTGAGACTCATACGTAGTGGCACTGTGGTCCCTGAATGGGGTAAGATGTGTGTACTATTGGCCATCTCTGCACTGTGTCAGATGAAATCAGTGTACTCATGCAGGGCGCCCACAAAGTTCAGCAGACCGTGGAGGAAGATAGGAGCAGGCAAGATGAGCTCTTCTCTAAGATAAAAGCGTCACTCCACAATGAGTCCTGGCAAGATATCTAATCTCACTTCACCTTCCAAACAGGGTGTGGTGAAGATGGGATAATAAGATGCCATGTAAAAGCACACAGAAGCTTATTTATCCATGAAAGTCAGTGTGTGCTCTAAGTACTTGCTTTATTTTACTGGTCTCTTTTTATTTTTCTGCAAAATGTGGACAAGTTGCCATATATAATGTAATATAACATAACTAATCTGGGATGTATTTGCTAATTCCCCTCTTTCAGCCAAATGGTTCGCCCAGATGGACATGGAACCAAGAGGCAGATCCAATATTGACTGTGCCAAATGAATAAATGGAAATAGATTTGAAAGGTGGGAACTTTGAATGGAAAATTTTTCCCTTTCCTTGCTTTCCAACCTGAGTTCTGCTGAGAAGTGTTAGAGAGCTCTTGAAATTCCACTGTGGGAGAGCAGGATTTCAAATGGAAAATTTTATTTTAAATGCCAAGAGCTTCTCGTCTCTAGGATAATGTTTTGTTTTTTCTTTCTTGAATTCTCTGACTTCTTCCTTTCCTTTGATGAACTATTTCCAGCCAGCTTACTAATATTTATCTATTGTAATGGACACATTTTGGTTTGGAATTTTTACAGGTTTTTTTTTTTTTTTTTGGTGTGTGTGTGGGCATGTAAAATAAGGTTAAATCTTGTACTTTGTAAAATTTATCCATACATTCCGCAAGAAGAATTTACCACCACCCTCAAGGTTGGTGGTAGGGAAAGGGAGGCTGGCCTCAGTTCTGATTCTGGTCAGCTCTAATGCTTCAGGACATTCTCCTCTTCTGGGGTTTGGGGCCTTGGACATTTTCTTTTCCACTTTTTGACTAGGTTTGATTTGCCAGTCATTTTGTGTCTTAAACTCAGTATTACAGTAAGTAGTCACAGTTGTGCTGAACACTTCACCTTGGAGTTCAAGTTGTAGCTATCTTGTGTAGTTAATGGATGTGATTATGAGATAATTCATGCTGAACATTATATATGCATCTGGTTTCAAATTAGCTAGCCTCACACAAAAGGGCACGGCTATGTAAATATGAGAGAAACAGGAAATCTTTAAAGTTAGCACTAGTGTCCAACTCACAAGATTGACACACTGAAAAGAATATCCATGCCAAACTAATCTTTAGACCCCTGGGAGAAGAGCTTCTCTTGTGAGCTCTGATATATGACCATTTGTGACTTTCCAGAGGGAATTATCTGGATGAAATGGTGATCTTCATATAGATTACCAGGCAGTTATTCTGGTGATCATATAAAGGAAAGGCACACAGACCAAATTAACATCTTTGAATCACACAATACATTAAATCAATTTAAAATATACAGCCAGAAACAAGAGGTGGGGTAAGAATTTAGCATACTTATGGTTAAGGGCAGAAGGACCACACCTCCAGAATCTTCTGTTATGCAGTGTTTTTACGTCCTGCCTCTCTCTTCCACTTTGCTGCATCAGCCTTCCCACGACAGCCATGTTATAAAGACCAGAGTTAAGGCTTCAGTGAGGGGGCCCAATGAATGGAAGGGCCCAGAGCCAACAATATACTCTTGATTTATTGAAGAGATGCAAGCTATGCAGTTAGTCTGATAAGTGACTTTGAATTTTATCTACCTTTCTTGGGGACAGGACATGTGGGGTCATGTTGGATGTCTCTAATAGGTGGCCGATGCAAGACTGAATATATGTTTCATGTATATTTAGTATATTGTAATTATGCAAAACTTTATATATCTCATGAATTTATTTGATGTCTCTTAGTTCTATCCCTCCTTTCTATCTTTATTTAGTACACATACACTCTTCTCATTATATATATACCCCAGATTGCCACCTTACCTATATTTAACACATTTCATGAGTTCCATATATTCCTCATGAGCCCATACATCCATCCCATTGATTTTCTTGTCTTCTGTAGTGTAGTGAAAGTTGTTCAGTAGTGTCCGACTCTTGGTGACCCCATGGACTATACAGTCCATGGAATTCTCCAGGCCAGAATACTGGAATGGGTGGCCATTTCCTTCTCCAGGGGATCTTCCTGACCAGGAATTGAACCTGGGTCTCCTGCATTGCAAGCGGATTCTTTACCAACTGAGCTATGAGGGAAGCCCTATAGTGTAGGGAAAAAGCAAATTAGCCAAGATGGTGGTGGTCAGGCTCTCTCACCTCATGTCCTCTCACTCTCTCCCCACATTTTGGAGATAATGATGTAACAGATGAGATCATTTATAGCACTGTGCGTACGCCTCATGACCTATATATGCACCACCTGAAAAACCCCTGTGGCTGTGTCTGTGGGGTCAGCTACAAGAGAATGTAGCATATCTGCTGCTGCTACCTTGCTGCTCTGCCAGCCAGAAGAGAAAAAATTTGTTTTCAGTTTCTACAGCTCTTCACATCTTTTTCCAGCTTGCCTACCATGGGTTCAATGAAGAAGGAGACATTTAGCAAAATCAAATATTCTCAAATACCATAGCAAACACAAATTACAGCAACATTCAGAACTGGTTGAATGGTGTAGTAGGAAAGAACAGAACTAATAGACATTCAACAAAACATTTATTGGTAGGAGATATTTTTTCCTGTTTCCCACAGAAACAATGGAATCCCGGAAATCTCCAAAAACAATTCTCTCATTTCAGTTAATAGCACTCTTATTTTCCCAGTGGCTCAAATCCCAAATTGTTGTTGTTGCTCAGCTGCTAAGTTTTGTCTGACTCTTTGCGACCCCATGGACTGCAGCACACCAGGCTTCCCTGTCCTCCATGTTCTCTCACTAATTTTGGAGTTTGCTCAAACACATATCCATTGAGTTGCTGATGCTATCCAACCATCTCATCCTCTGTCATCCCCTTCTCCTCTGCCTTCAATCTTTCCCAGCATCAGCGGGCAGGCCCTGTTTGAGCCAAAGCATTGGATCTTCAGCTTCAGTAACAGTCGTTCCAATGAATACTCAGGACTGATTTTCCTTAGGATTGACTGGTTTGATCTCCTTGCTGTCCATGGGACTCTCAAGAGTCTTCTCCAGAACCACAGTTCGATAGCACCAGTTCTTCAGCACTCAGCCTTTAATATGGTCCATCTCTGACATCTGTACCTGACTACTGGAAAAGCCATAGCTTTGACTATGTCATCCTTTGTTGGCAAAGTGATATCTCTGCTTTTAATATGTTGTCTAAATTTGTTATAGCTTTCCTTCCAAGGAGCAAACATCCTTTAACTTCATGGCTGCAGTCACCGTCCATGTGATTTTGGAGCCCAAGAAAATAAAATCTGTCACTTCCTCCACTTTTCCCCCTTCTATTTTCCATGAAGTGATGGGACTGGATGCCATGATCTTAGATTTTTGGATGTTGGTTTCAGGCCAACTTTTTCACTCTCCTCTTTCACCCTCATCAAGAGGCTCTTTAGTTCCTCTTTACTTTCTGCCATTACAGTGGTATCATCTGCATATCTGAGGTTATTGATATTTCTCCTAGCAATCTTGATTCCAGCTTATGATTCATCCAGCCCAGCATTTTGCATGATATACTCTGCATATAAGTTAAATAAGCAGGGTGACAATATACAGCCTTGTTGTACTCCTTTCCCAATGTTGAACCAGTCGGTTTTTCCACCTCCAGTCACAACTGTGGCTTCTTGATCTGCATACAGGTTTCTCAGGAGACAGGTAAGGTGGTCTGGTATACCTATCTCTTTAAGAATTTTCCACAATTTGTTATGATCCACACAGTCAAAGGCTTTAGTGCCATCAACAAAGCAGAAGTAGATGTTTTTCTGGAATTCTCTTGCTTTCTCCATGACCCAATGACTGTTGACAATTTGATCTCTGGTTCTTCTGCCTCTTCAAAACCTAGCTAGTACATCTGGAATGTTGTTTGGCCATAAAAAGCAAAGAAGCTCTGACATATGCTACAGTATAGATGAATTTTGAAGACTTTCTGTTAAGTGAGAGAAGCTAGTCACAAAAGACCACACATTATATAATTCCATTTATATGAAATGCTCAGAATGGGCAAATCTATTTATACAGAAAATACATTCGTGATTGCATAGAGCTGAAGAGGTGTGGATGACGTGTGGGTAAAAGGGAAGTAATAGGAAGTAATAGTAATAGTAAAAGAAGACAAAGTTTCCCATTGTGTAAATGAAAATGTTCTAAACTTGACTGTGGTTTGTGCATATCTATCAATATACTAAAAATGAATTCTGTACTAAAATTGAGTAAATTGTATGGTATAAGAATTATATATCAATAAAAATGCTTGTTTTATTTTTTTTAAAGTATGGCCAGTGGGCAGGCACCATTGAGCTATCTGGGAGTTTGGAGAAATGCAGACTCTCATTTCCTCTCCAGATGCACTAAAGAAACCTGTTATGAATCCCAGCAACCTGTGATTTAACAAGTACTCCAGGTGACTTTTATGTACAAAAGTATAAGAAATACAGAAATAAATTAAAATGACAGTTCCATAGTAGCAGGTTTATTAGACCCTACACAACATTTTTTCTCTCTCTGACGCCAACTTGCATCCCAGCCACAAAACATCTCCTCTATGTCATCAACAGGCCAAATGGCTTCTCCTCTTTGCGTCTCGAATGCTCGACTCCCTCTACCTGGAGGACCTTCCCTGAGATCTTAATACGTCCAAATTCTATTTGCCATTCAGTTTTCAGCTTACATGTTGTTTCCCCAAAGAAGGCTTTCTGGACCATCCTAGCTAAATTGGCCTTCCATTCATCTGGTCACTTCCCTGGTTATATTTGCTTCATCATACTTATAACTGTTTGCTATTTTCTACGTTACTTGTGGGCTGTCTGTTTGCCTTCCTGGAGTATAAGCAGGTCCATCTCTCTCAGTCAGTCAGTTCAGTCACTCAGTCGTGTCCGACTCTTTGTGACCCCATGGGCTGCAGCACTCTAGCTTCCCTGTCCAGCACCAACTTCTGGAGCTTGCTCAAACTCACGCCCATCGAGTCAGTGATGCCATCCAACCATCTCATCCTCTGTCACCCCATTTTCCTTCTGCCTTCAATCTTTCCTAGCATTAGGGTGTTTCCCAATGAGTCAGTTCTTTGCATCAGGTGGCCACAGTATTGGAGCTTCACCTTCAGCATCAGTTCTTCCAGAGAATATTCAGGACTGATTTTCTTTAGGATGGACTGTTTATCTAGTAGGCATTCAATTACTGTTGAATGGATGAGGTAACACACTGAACCCAAGTGTCCTGGAATACGTACCTTACCATTCATTCTCTATGACCCATGCCTAGTTTCGGAGCCCTGTGTATCTTGCCAACAGACTGTGTTGGGAATTGTTCCATCAAAATTAGGAACATTTTCTGGTAACACAAAAGGCCACCCTAAAGACTTAGTTATAAGCTAAGGATGGCAGAGAGAGATAGGTGAAATGGATGAGGAAACTATTCTTCACCAGACTAAAAGTTCTTCAAGAATGGCTCCAGTGACTGCTATAAATTAAATATCCCTAATATATTTGCCTGGGACTTCCCACCTGGCTCAGTGGTAAAAAAATTTGCCTGTCAATGCAGGTGGTTCAATCCCTGAGTCAGGAAGATCCCCTGGAGTAGGAAATAACACCTGCTCCAGTATTCTTGCTTAGAAAATTCCATAAACAGAGGAATGTGGGGGTGCTACAGTCCATGGGGTTGCAAAGAGCTGGACATGACTGCGTGACAGTGCACAATATATTTCCCTAACTCTTGAACTAAAAACTTGGGAAGTAAAAAGTATTTCATTCTTGCTTTATACCAAACCAGACCCGTAAAAGATGCTTCCTAGACTCCTCCAACCCCTTGCAGAGTCACCTAAATACCCTGTTCCCTGCCCCCTTTTCTCATCCTTTCTATTAAACGAGATATTTGTGTTTTAAATGAAATCCATTGTTGACCTATCACTAGTAGAAAAGAAGCAGTGTGCGTGCATTCCTCATGTAATAAGAAATAAATCCCTTAAGCCTATAATTTGCTCCTACTGGTATAGGGTTTTGAAGCCCAAGAATGCATCTGCCATCGAAGAGGTTAATTCTGGGGCTGCTGGCTCTGCCGCTATGTATGTGGCCATTGTTCATGATGGAGGAACGGTCTGGAGGAGATCAATGCTCTGTTCTCATAATGAACCTTATGTTTCTAAACACAGGTGCGTTTGGATTATAGACATTTGTGTCATTAAATGGGGTAGGGGAGAGAAAGAGCACAAAAGCAGCTCAGAAACAGGCCCCTTGGAAATGCAAGATGGTATTATCGTGGTAGCTCTTATCAACAAGATCGTTGTTTCTTTGATGATGTATCATGGTACAGAGATAGTGGTGAGAAACCCAGTCTCTCACCACCACGTTTTCACCATGCCACCTTTTACTAAGGGGTGAAGGGAACTCTTGCTAGAATTCACCCTATTGAAAAGAGTTGTCAAAGGGTCCCTATTCCATTCTGCAGTCATTTCAATATGCTTTTTATTCCAACTTTGTGTTTCATCTTTGCTGTTTGATGCATAAAAATGAAAGAGTTCCTGGGAAATGCTTGCTCCTGTTGACGCTGATAAGACAGATGTCCTAGGAAACTATCAGAAATGTGCAGGGCAAAGAAAGGAGGGCTATCCAATGACTCATCATCATTCTGTTGCTCCCATCCACCACTAATTCAGCATATATGTGTCCTGCATCACAGTCCCAGGATTCCTGCAAATCAGACATTTATAGGCATTCAAGACAACCCAACTCTCATGACAACTAATGTTCTTGGCCATGTTACAGAAACATATGCAGTGGGAATTTTTGAAGTTAGTCATATGACATGCTATCAGTTGCCCTTATCTCATCTTGATGAATATTTTAAAAAATTATAACAAAAGTCTACTCCAATATCAGTAAACAAAGTCAGGTTTAAAAAAGCATCTTAGATGGGCTCATTTGACTAAAACAATCCCAAGACCTTTACTATGTGTAGGACTGTGAGTGTATATAATGTCTCAGTAATATGCAGATGACACCACCCTTATGGCAGAAAGTGAAGAGGAACTAAAAAGCCTCTTGATGAAAGTGAAAATGGAGAGTGAAAAAGTTGGCCTAAAGCTCAACATTCAGAAAATGAAGATCATGGCATCCGGTCCCATCGCTTCATGGGAAATAGATGGGGAAACAGTAGAAACAGTGTCAGACTTTATTTTGGGGGGCTCCAAAATCACTGCAGATCGTGACTGCAGCCATGAAATTAAAAAATGCTTACTCCTTGGAAAAAAAGTTATGACCAACCTAGAGAGCATATTCAAAAGCAGAGACATTACTTTGCCAACAAAAGTCCGTCCAGGAAAGGCTATTGTTTTTCCTGTGGTCATGTATGGATGTGAGAGTTGGACTGTGAAGAAAGCTGAGTGCTGAAGAATTGATGCTTTTGAAGTGTGGTGTTGGAGAAGACTCTTGAGAGTCCCTTGGACTGCAAGGAGATCCAACCAGTCCATTCTGAAGGAGATCAGCCCTGGGATTTCTTTGGAAGGAATGATGCTAAAGCTGAAACTCCATTACTTTGGCCACCTCATGCGAAGAATTGACTCATTGGAAAAGACTTTGATGCTGGGAGGGATTGGGGGCAGGAAGAGAAGGGGACGACCAAGGATGAGATGGCTGGATGGCATCACTGACTCGATGGACGCGCGTCTGAGTGAACTCCGGGAGTTGGTGATGGACAGGGAGGCCTGGCGCGCTGCGATTCACGGGGTCGCAAAGAGTCGGACACGACTGAGCAACTGAACTGAACTGAACTGAAGTTGTAAACGCTGTGGTGACATTTTACTGACCGCCTCACGCTTTGAGCTGGAGCTGCCACTAACAGTCATCTGATCTAACAAAACAGAGTTACAGGGAAGTTGGATGATGTGCCAAGTGCACAGCCAGGGGACCGTGAAGCATCCAGGTGGCAGGGTGAGCATCCAGTCTCTTGACATAAAGTTATTCTTGCTCTTAAACTATGTGTATCTATCAGGGTACAGTTAGGGAAGCAGAGCCACCATGAGTGATATGGACTAAGGTTCAGGCCTTCCACAATAGTGTGAGCTGGTGATGGAGTCTTTAAGAGGATGTTACTCTGTGTCCAATTTGTACCTCAAAGGACTTCAGGTCAGGATGACTTGAAGTTGCGATGGGAAAACTGGGTGTCAAGGGCAGAAGACCAAGGGCAAACTGGAATTCATGAGGACAACTCTGACCTGCAGCTCACTCCCCACTTCCAACCTCAATGATGTGGGCGACGTGCAGGAAGAAGTTGGCAACCTTCTGTGCCCAACTGCACATGTACTTGGTCGAGGCCACAGAGCGGGGAGGAGGAGAGGAGCAGGAGCCGAGACATCGGGGGCCCAGCTGCGGCCTCTGACACAGTGGGGAGCAAGCAGATCTGCACCCACGGGCGGAGCTGCAGTTGGGCCCCTGATGGGGCCCTGTGGCTGTAATGGCCCTCGCTTCACCACTGCCTTCCAAACCACACAGAAATGTCTTTTGCAGTCAACTCTATCTAACCCAGATTATTAACAGATAAGTAAAAAGCCTAACGAAGCAAAAAGCCACCATAGTGCATTATAGCCTGGCAATATATTTGAAGATGCCTTTGATTTATCTTTATGACACCAAATGTAGAATAATTCAAATATACAAGAGAATTTGAATTTAGAAAGTTTCTATGGTTTCTTTTATGGAATGAGTGATTTTCTTCTGCCTTGAGTACCCAGTCATTTTGGTTTATTTTCTTGCCATGTACTTTTTGAAATGAATTAAAATTACTGTATTAAGTAATATTTGTGTATTATATATATATGAAAATTTGGATCTATTGATTATCCTTGCAGCAATAGCTGGTCCTCTAATGTGATGTACGTCATGTAAATGAGGGTTAGACAAACTTCAAGATCTATTTGGCACTATTATGTCTGCATCTGTGTGCTTATGTATTTATGTATCTGGGTAGTATATTTTTATTTGATCTATCTATCTACCAATCTCCTTGGAGAAGGAAACTGCTGCTGCTGCTGCTGCTAAATCACTTCAGTCGTGTCCGACTCTGTGCGACCCCAGAAACGGCAACCCACCAGGCTCCCCCATCCCTGGGATTCTCCAGACAAGAACACTGGAGTGGGTTGCCATTTCCTTCTCCAATGCATGAAAGTGAAGTGAAAGAGAAGTCACTCAGTCGTGTCCGACTCTCTGTGACCCCAGAAACGGCAGCCCACCAGGCTCCCCCATCCCTGGGATTCTCCAGACAAGAACACTGGAGTGGGTTGCCATTTCCTTCTCCAATGCATGAAAGTGAAAAGTGAAAGAGAAGTCACTCAGTCGTGTCCAACTCTTAGAGACCCCATGGACTGCAGCCTACCAGGCTCCTCCGCCACGGGATTTGCCAGGCAAGAGTACTGGAGTGGGGTGCCATTGCCTTCTCCCGGAGAAGGAAACGGCAACCCAATATTCTTGCCTAGGAAATCCCATGGACAGAGTCTGA
Source organism: Redunca redunca (assembly GCA_006410935.1). Taxonomy (NCBI): domain Eukaryota; kingdom Metazoa; phylum Chordata; class Mammalia; order Artiodactyla; family Bovidae; genus Redunca; species Redunca redunca. Next base: position 189,328 of record SJYQ01000184.1, on the reverse strand, counting down.
GTCTGGTGGGCTACAGTCTATGGGGTTGCAAAGAACTGGACACAGCAACTGAGCACCCATCTATCTATCCATCTGTCTAACCAGGCAGTGCTATAGAGACTTAAGAATAGTTTTGATGAGTACACAGACAGATATTCTAAACACTGAGAACTGAGACTGAAATACTGGTGTTGTAACTTCTGAGTAATTGTTTTAACTACTGACCACCTGTCATTAATCCAGAAGTTAAAAGAATTGACAGTTATGTAAACTGTTTCTTCACTTTGGCTTCTTGAGATAGTTCTATCTTAGTTTGGCTTCTAAGATACAGATAGGAAATGCAGAAACAGTTTAAAAATATCTAACCACATATGATTTTTGAGAACTTGCCATGCTCTCAGACTTTCAGCTTCTGCTTCTCTACGTACTTCTTAGATTCTTTAGCCCTGTAGTTTGTTTTACTTCTCAGAGTCAAGCCCAGCAATGCTCCTTTCCTCTGCTTTTCCTTTCAAGGGTGAGGAAGGGGGGAAACAAAGTTAAGACTATAGGGGAAAAAATTCGACAAATAAATACAACTTTGTAAATATGTTGAGATAATAAACTTTCCAGGCTTTACCATCAACCCAGGGAAAGAGGTGAGACAAGTGGTTTGCAAATATTTGATAAAATACAGAGGGTGTTTGGGGGTAGAAATAACTCTGGTTTTTGGATCTAGAAGAACTGGATTCAGCCCATTTATCCATCTGTGTCCTCTTTAGTATTATTTAACTTATTAGCATTTACGTTTCCTCTGCTGCAAAATGCCTGTCCTCTATTTTCTTCCCCGAGAAGTTCCAGGGTTGAACTTGTCCACCTTCTATCTTCCTTCACCTTACCTGCCATGACTCCATCCATCTCATATGACTGACATATACAAATGGTATTATGAGTGGGGTCACATTATTTTTAAATGTTAGAGAATTAAGCCTTTATTAATTTTATTAATAAACTTTAACTTTATTAAATAAATGGAAATGTTAAAAGAATTTATATTTTAGTCTGATGACCACTGTTTATCTTGCTTAATTGAAAAAATTGAAGCAGCCAATTTTTTCCTATGTCCCGAAAAAAATGTAAAAGACTTTGAAATGGTAAAAAAATCACTGGGTGTTCTGTATAGGTAACCCTTCTGGGTTAGCTATGACTTTTATTGTCTTGGAGCTTTTCTACAACTTGTAATCAGCAGATAATTAATGCTAATGCAAATGATTCTTCTCGAAAGACAAACACAGTCAGGTCTCATTACTCACAGTAGTTATGTTCTATAAAGTGGCCATGAACACTGAATTAGTGAACACAGAGCCATGGCTTTCAGCGAAAATACAAGGTTAGGCTCCTGAAACATTCTGATCACAATATTTTCATCAACCAATCAATACATAACCTTGACTTCTGTGTGTTTCTGTTAAAGACAGCTTCTTTAATATAGTTGTGATTTTGTTAACATTGAATTCAAAGTCCACAGTATTATAGTTCATGCCTAAAAGAGCTGACTCATTGGAAAGACCCTGATGCTAGGAAAGACTGAGGGCAGGAGAAGGGGGCAACAAAGGATGAGATGGTTGGATGTCATCACCAACTCAATGGATGTGAGTCTGAGCAAACTCAGGGAGATAGTGAAGGACAGGGAAGCCTGGCATGCAGAGTTGGGTCGCAGAGTTGGACACAATTTAACGACTAAACAACAACAGATCAGCAAATAATGAGAATGGACTATATGGTTTCCAGTGGATACAGAATTGATTTATCTCCCCACTTTCCCAACAAGAAGCCAGTTTTGCAGCTATGATGCAGATTTATTTTAGCCATTTCTGACCACCTATGAACTACTAAAAGATAAACTGGGGCTGGGGCACATTAAAATTTACAAACGTTTATTTGAGCAAACAGCACTTCCAACCAAAAGTGGTTTGAGGCACTTCACCAGCTGGAGCTAGGGGAAAGACTTTTATGCAGAAGACATGGAAGCAAAACAAGGAACATCATTTGATTGGCTGTAACTTAAGTGGTTGCCTTATTCGGGCTTTCCTAAATAAAGGCTGTTTGTGATTAGCTGTTCTTAAGTTTCAAGTTCTTAACTTTGAGGCATTTCTAGGAATTGACTTTGGCTTAGGGTCTAGTTTGCTTACATAGGTGCAGAGGTAGGAGAGACACCTCAGTCTAATATCCTGTGTTTCATTGTTCTAATAATGCCACATGTTCCACACCTTAGATTTTCCTTTAAACTGGTTTGTCCCATTTGACTGGTTCCCTCATTAATTAATAGTTACATGAAGGTTTTAGCCATGCATTCTTTTTAACTTTATATGAGTTGCGATCTTACCTTTGACATTTTTTATTCCTTAACATTTGAAAAGTAGTTGAGACTAAATTATCATCTTCAACTAGGGTAGTTTTATGTAATTCTATGAGCCCACCTTCTCAGAGAACACTTCAGAACATTATCTTCAATGAGTCATAATTCCTTTTGGGGAGTCTTGCATCTGCTATTCTATGGATTCATGATGTAAGAAAGTGCTTTTACAATCTATTTATCTATGAATGAGTATCTTATTTAATCATGACAGCCTGTGAGGAGTTATTGTTCTCTCTATTTAAGGTTGAGGAAATTCACACTCAGGGAGCTTCTATGACCTGCTCAAGATCACACATGCAGAAAACCTTAGTTTGATGGTTGCCAAGATTTAAGAGGTAAGAGTTTAAATAATATCAGATTCAGTGCCCTTCATGTAAATTATACTGAACGCAATCCCAAACACCACAGGGACTAAAAAATTCTCCCACTTTTTGGCATTTAAAAGAATAATGTCTGTACCTGAGGTTTGTTATGCAGATCATGGAAGTGGGCACATTAGTTGGGGTGGGGGGGGTGTTGAAGGTATCAGTCTTGACTTGCTTGATTTAAAATGGGAAGAGTAGAAAGTTGCTGGAAGACAAGAAAACAATGGATTCTCACTCAAAGCTAGTGAAAGGAGTGGAGAACAGAACCCGAGAAGCCCAGGTTCAGTGCTCCTGATTGACGGGGAGTCATGAGAAGGGAGAAGGGGGCAGATGGGCAGTTTTCCTATCATAATGAAAGGGGCTTTGAGAAAACAGGAGACAGAGGCTTTGTACTCTGCTGAGCTTGAGAGACTTCAGTAAAACTCTAAAATACATTTAGGGAATGCTGAACTTTTTTTTAAGTACAGCATCTTGCTAAAAGACTGAAGGGGCCTGGTTTTGTCTGGGTGGGGATTATTACTTTCTGATGAGTGGAAGATTCTTATAAGGAGAGATGAGGGAACTCTGGCCCAGGACTTAAAATCTGGCTAAATGATAAGATGTTGGCCACTGACTCTGAACTCCTATCTTCAAGACATCACTTGATCAGCTGTTATTATTATTTACTACTTCTTTGTCAAGGGTCGTAGAATAAGATCAGCAGGAAATAAATGAGAAGAAAGAAAACTTTATTGGCTGCAGTAGCAGGAGGGTTGGTCTGGCAGGTAGCACAGATTCTATATGTTACAGGCACTTAAGCTGGTCTTAGGCAAAAAGAAACAAAACAACAAGCACCTAATATGTGGAGCAAAGCTTATTCTCTATTATCAGTTCTTAAAATGTCTAAGCCTAAGGTGGAACAGTGTTAAAGAAACGAAAGTTGCTCAGTCATGTCTGAGTCTTTGTGACCCCATGGACTGTAGCCCACCAGGCTCCTCTGTCCATGGGATTTTCCAGGCAAGAATACTGGAGTGGGTAGCCGTTCCCTTCTCCAGGGGTTCTTCCCAACCCAACCATCTGCAATGCAGGAGACATAAGAGACATGGGTTCAATCCCTGGGTCAGGAAGATCCTTTGAAGTCGGAAATGGCAACCCACTCCAGTATTCCTGCCTGAAAAATCCTATGGACAAAGGAGTCTGGTGGGCTGCCGTCTGTGAGGTAGCAAAGAGCAGGACACAACTGAGAGATTGAGCACAGCAAAAAGCCTAAGGCAAAGTACATCTGGGAAAGTACTTTATTAGGACTTCTGACAATGAAAATGGTTGCTTTATTCATGTAGGACACACAAAAAATCTTAACTTTTTATCCTTTGACATACATATATGTCCTCTCTTCCTCATTTCTACAATGGAGTATTCTTTAATTTTCGTGATATGGCAGATATTTGGTAGATCAATCGGAAAAGTCAATTATGATGGAGACTCACTAAAAAGTGATACATGCTTTGAATAATTTATTTTAAATAAAAATGTGTGCATTACATTTATTGGCCAACATTTGATTTAGGACCAAGGGTTATTCTTTGAACTGGGGACATCCAATTGAAATTTTGCAATATCTTTCATGCTTCCCTTGTGGCTAAGCTGGTAAAGAGTCCACCTGCAATGCGGGAGACCTCAGTTCTATCCTTGGGTTGGGAAGATCCCCTGGAGAAGGGAAAGGCTACCCATTCTAGTTTTCTGACCTGGAGAATTCCATGGACTGTATAGTTCATGGGGTTGCAAAATGTCAGACACGATTGAGCAACTTTCACTTTTTCATTATCTTTCATACATGAGTCATAGCAATTAAACATATTCTATCCTTACCAGATTTCATTTCTTTTTAAAGAGAGCACTGTCTTAAATTAAAACCAATGACACAATCAGTACACAAAATCCTTTGAGATTTTTAGGATTTTTTTCCCTTAAACTTTATAGTTCTCCTATAATTATTCAAAGCATTTAATTTTCATAGAGAATATTGTCTTACTAAATTCATCTTTCACTTATTTAGATTACATCTAATATAATTAGACAGTTATAATAATAAAGACAACTGACATACACAGGTTCAGGATCCAAGCCTCTATGCATCTAATGTGGTAAAGGAATCATTTACAGGATAGTTCAGTAACATCCAACATGGCAAATATTTAGCATGCTGTGGACAGCAGTTACTATACCTAGAAAAGAAAATGAAAATGGATTGACCATGGTAAGTTAGGTTGGTCAGGAAGAGTCAAGTATAAGTTCAACTCCAGGGTAGAATAAACCTTACTGGCATATGGAGATCAGAAAGCTAAGAGACCTGGATTTCCAGAATTTCCCACCCTTCCCACCCCACCCAAACTACCCTGCAGTGCCTGTGAGCAGCTGGGAAGCCCTGAGGGTTGAAGGGAGCAGCAGGAAGAAACACCATGTCAGCTGACCATGTGGCTTGGGAACACCACTCACACCTTGGCTACTCCAGCTTTCTCATCTGTGAAAAGTGAAGTTTGAATCAAAACAAAACCACATGGATCCATTTCATCTCAAAAGTCAATGATTTCTTTGTTTATTTGTTCAAGCTGTTGTTTATTTCAGTTTACTTTGTAGGATACCAAAAATTAAAGCATTGTTTATATACAGCCGCAATAACAGTGTTGAAATGAAGTGGATGCTTTATAATTCACTTCCTGGCCTCTGGAGTGGAAACCATTGCTTGGGGCCTCTGACAAGAGAATTTATCTATTGCTTTTGGATATTGCATAAACGCGCTTCCCAGGTGGTGCTAGTGGTAAAGAACCTGCCTGCCAATGCAAGAGACGTAAGAGACACAAGTTTGATCCCTGGATGGGAAAGATCTCCTAGAGGAGGTCACGGCAACCCACACCAGTATTCTTGCCTGGAGAATCCCATGGGCAGAGGAGCCTGGCGGGCTACAGTCCATAGGGTCTCAGAGAGGCAGACATGACGGAAGCAGCTTAGAATGCATGCATTGCAGCAATGGGGAATTAGGCTGGCAATCTCTGGCAAAGGAGACGCCAAGGGAGAGCCAGCAATGCCTGCCCAGTTCCCAGCATCACCCCTGACCCCATTTCTGATGGAGGAAGAAATTCTGAGGTTGAAAACCCCTGACTTCCCTCTCTCACTTTGAGCTGCAGTGTGACTGCCATCAAGCCTCAGGAGGCCTCTTTCCAAGGCTGGAAGCCAGGGGTTACCCTGGCACAGGGAATTGAAACCTGGCAAGTCCTTTTGCCCTCTTCCCTGGGCCGAGACAGCAAGGAGAGGGCAGGCTGGCAGTTCATTTCTATTGTGCCTGCTTTCTGTGGGAGTCCCTGCAACTGGAGAGAGACTCTCAGATCCAACCTGCTGTGCTAAAGGAAAGCTGAATGGACCCAGGCACTCTGTGTGCCTGACTGGAGAAATCCACTCTGCTTAAAGGAGAAACAGAAGAGGACAAAGTCCGAACAGACTCTGGTTGGGTCACTGTATGTCATTGAGGATAATTCATCTGAATAACCATAATTAACACGGATGATCAGCTTATGAGCAAAGAAGATACTTCATTGTCTTATACCTATATCTTGTCTCCTTCAGGTTTTTTGGAAATATGAGTGTAGAATTAATAGTTCAAGGGAAGAGCCCAAGCTTCTTTCTCCTCATCAGCCTCCTCTCCACCCTCCCTGTCTCTCTCCTTTCTCTTCCTCTAATTGGCCGTTGCATGAATTGAAGTGGATTTTGAGTCCTTATTTGATTTTTTGGAAAAGCTTTTTATATTCCTGGTTTGTAATTTTAAAATCAGTTGAGCATGACATTTCAGATATCTTTCTCTCACCAAAACAATATAGAAGAAAATGGAGTTCAGTTACTTTTTTAATCCCACATGGTTATGATTTTCTTTTTAAGCAGGTCAGTTACTTTTAGTAAAAACTTTCCCCATTCCTGTTAAAAAAGAAAAGGGAGGAGTGTCCCAAACATAACAGTCTAAGGTAGCACAGAAAAATAGATAACACAAAGCTACATATGTAACTTTAAATTTTCTAGTATCCATATTTTTTAAAAGAAAAACAGGGAAATTTAATTTACTGATATATTTATTTAACCCAATATAATAAAAATATTATTTTAACATGTAATCAATATTGAAAATCAGTAATGAGATATTTTACCTTTTTGGTAGAATTATGTCTTCAAAATGCAAGGTGTATTTTGCACCCACAGCACATCTCAGCTTACACTGGATACGTTTCAGGTACTCAACAGCCATTAAGTGCATAGTAGCTACTATATGGAGCATCATTGGTATACAGATTCTTTTCAATATGCTGACAACTAACTTTTCTTTCATTTCCATTTACTGTTGTGTTTTCAAGAAACCATTTAGAATCCAAGTCTTTTGTCAAATGGGGAACTATCAGAGCAGTTCCCATGAGGTATAAAATTTGTTCAAGCAGCAGCTATTTCTAGTTACTCCACTTCTTCCTGCTCCAGCAGAATGACCATTGGTGTAAAGAGTGAGCAGAGAATGTCAAGCAAAACTACTTAATTTCTCTTATTTTATTTCAGTTCAGTTCAGTCGCTCAGTCGTATCTGACTTCTTGTGACCCCATGGATTCACCACTCCAGGCTTCCCTGTCCATCACCAACTTGAGCTTTAAACCTCTGAAAAATTAAATTATTCCAAAGAGGAATATCACCACTCATTACCCAACAATGAAAAAATTGTGTGCTGTCTTTTGCAATGTTTCTAAAAGTGCACAGCCCTTCCATAATTGTACGCCATGCTATGCTTAGCTGCTCAGTTGTGTCCGACTCTTCGCTACACCATGATTTTGCAAACTGATACAAGCCCACTTACTAGGTAGAATTTTCCAGGTGAAGAAAATAACATACCCTATTAGTTCCTGACATGTAAATGTTGAAGGCAACACCACCCATCATTGCTTTCCTCACCTCCATTGTGACTGGGGACAAGGCCTCCCCATGCATTCCCCATGTTACTGACAGAATTTCTACTCTTGCTCACAAAATCTTGTACCTGCACTATGTAACCATCTCATTATCTTTATTATAACATTTTTCGTACCTTATCTCTATGTTAGGATTTGTGCAGGTAAAAAACAAACAAACAAACAAAAAAAACCACTAAGATTCATTACATTGCCTCTTCCAATAATGTATGAGCCACTCAGGACAGAAAACATTCCTGATTCTTCACTGTGTCTAACAACCTGAGCAGCATTGCCTGGTGCATCGTTGATGCTCAGTACTTTTTCATTGAAAGCAGGAAGTTATGCCTTGTTCATTGACCATTTTCCCTTGATTGTACACTTTCATCAAAGACCTGAGATCACACTGGTATTTCACCCTGATTTTCATTCATTTAACAAATGTTCCTTGAGTGCCTGCTTGAAGCTAAGCACTGTGCCAGGGGAGGGAGGTGAGAAACAGACAAGCTTCTTAACTTCAAGAAGAGGGAAGATGTGGAAAAAATAAATGTCATGGGCACTGTGGTTTTGAAATACCTTCCAGTGAGTTTTCCCTCTGAGTAGTCTGCTTTGTTTTGTTTGTGTTTTCCTCCCCTGAAACCCATTCCTCCATTCAGCCTGAAGGCTCAGAGTTCTAGGAAGGAGATCCAGATACTACTTGGAACAAACAAATTAAAGGGTAGGGAAGAAGGAGAGGTCCCCAGGAGACAAGGAAGAGAAACAGACCTTCTCTGCTCTCTTAGTGGGGCCATCATGGAGGGAGTGTGGACTTGAGAGAGGAGGTGGGAGGCAGAGAGGGGGGAAAAGAGGGGGAGGAAGAGGTCTTGCCCTGCTTGCCACATGCAAGGTCTATGAGCTTCTTTCAAGTCTCCTCGGTGCCAGTAGGAAGGGAGTTCTGAGTCTCAGGATTTAAACTGGACTAAGTTTTACAATATAAAAGACTAAAGAGTGACCAGCTATCTATCTCTAAGCTATTAAATTGCCCGCTACCTGTAGATGGTGACCAACAAAGAAAAATGAATAGCAGTACTGTACCCGGAAAGCTTCAAACAGATCTGTATTTGTACAGTCCTGAGCTGGGAATGTCAAACCCATGATGGCAAGGGATGAAATTCTCAGCCAACTACTCCTCTTATAATTCTTACAGAAATGGCTACTTCTTTTTTGGATACATTGTTGGAAGTTCAACTCGGAATATTTCAGATGTAAGACAACAGTCAATTATTATAAGAAAACTAACACATAGTATTTGATCTATAATACTTCGTGAGTGGGTGAATTTATAAGTAGTCCATAAATGAAGAGAAAATGTCATTTTTTAAATTTCATAGCTTCAATAAATTCTCAACAACTATTGTAATTCATTACCTAAAACTTCAAATGCAGAAATACCAGTAATTGATGTTTTTAATACTTAACCATTCAAGAACTTCTGTAACTTTCTGTTTTAGAACAGCCTATGCTTAGATGTTCACCTTCTTAAAAGCATTTTCCAGACATCTGTGCATATTTTTAAAAGCTTTATATCTTCCAGGGAATACAAGGGAGAGTAAGTATATGGCTTTTGGAATCAGACACATCTGGGCTCAAGTCACAGCTCAGTTATGGTGTAGCTGTGACCATGATCAAATAACCCAGCCTCTCAGAGTCTTCGTAGTCTCAGCTGTGGAAGAAAAAAGAAAGAAGGAAGGAAGCAGGAAGAAAGGGAGAAGGGGGAGCAAAAGAAAGTAAGAGGGAAAGAAGGAATAGAAAGGACAGGAGGAAAGGAGAAAAGAAGAAAGGGGCAGGGAGGGAGAAACAGAGAAACTGGAAAAGAGAGAGGTGGGAAAGAGCAAGGAAATGTCCTTCTTTCCCAGTTGGTGTTGGTGAAAGCGTGGGTTAGAGACAACATAAGAATATCTGGCATGGGCCTTGGCACAAAGTGGATATTCAGAAATTGGTAATTATCATTAGGGTTTCCCTGGTGGCTCAGCTGGTATAGGATCTGCTTGCAGTGCAGGAGACCCAGTTCAATTCCTGGGTTGGGAAGATCCCCTGGATAAGGGGTAGGCTACGCACTCCAGTATTCTTGGACTTCCCTGGTGGCTCAATGGTAAAGAATCCACCTGCAATGCAGGAGACCTGGGTTCGATCCCTGGGTTGGGAAGATCCCCTGGAGGAGGGCATGGCAACCCACTCCGGTATTCTTGCCTGGAGAATTCCCATGGACAGAGGAACCTGGTGGGCTAGAATTCAAGGGGTTGCAGAATGACCACTGGCTAGATTATCATTCCTGAATACACAACTGTCACCCCTTTCTGAAAACATACAATTGCTTTCTGTCTCTGATCATCACCGAAGTTACCCCTCTGTTGCACTTCCTGTGAGGATGATCTGAGTGACATTGGCAATTGGTAAGTTAGTCTTTGCCTCTAAGGGTGGATTTCCTCCTGGCTCCTTCATCATGTGACTCACATGTTTTTGAGCAATGGTTCAATGACTTTCCATTGTCCTCTGCAGGAACCTCACCTTCCAAGAGATGGCCTTGGGAGAGGCAGAGAGTGAGTGAGCATGCAAGTCAAAACCTCACAGGATATTGTGAGGATTAAAAAGAATCATTGAATAACATGGCTCCAAGTTCATAAATAGCGTCAATGAATAATACTGAATAATTAGTCAGGGTGTTGGCCATCCAGTGGGCTGCTGCAGCTAGTAACATCAAAAATGGCCACGGGGAGTAATGAAGACTTTTTCAGATCCTGAAACAAAGGATGAAAATCCAGAGCAGGGCAAGAATGTGAGAGATACCCAGAAGAGGAGGGCTGACCAGGACAAGGAACAGGAAAATGAACCAATGGTAGGTTCAAAGATGGTTCTCTTAGACTCCTGGCCTTCTCACCAATTCTTTCATGGAAAGAGTCTCCCGTCTTGATCTCCCTTCTCCACAGAATCATTTTCTTGTTTAGATGGTTGTGCTGAAGCTAAGTTCTAGCAAAATGGTGATAGTTATCCTTCCAAAATCTAGATCAGACTGTACTCAGCAAAGCCCGTAACTCAGATTTTTGTGAAGACAATGCAGAACAGCATTAGGCACTCGTAAACAAGCAAACCCGGGTGGAACGGTCATTACCTGAAGATTTGTGTCGATGTTTCAGTGCCCAGAATATATGCATTTTACCCTGGGTCCCTCCAGAAGATGATGCTGAGATAAAAATTCAAGTGCAAGCAGTTTGTTTGGGAGGTGAAAATATGATACACTAGAAAGGGAGCAGAGAATTGACACACGGAGGGGAAGCACAGAGAGTGTTATTAAATGCTTACAGTGGGGGCCCCTGGAGCTTAATCCTGCTGGGGAAACTCCAGGAGCCAGTGTGGAACCACCACTTGAGGGACTGGGAAGCTGGAGTATTTATACACCAACTCTAGCTAGTCATCAGTTGACAGCTGTTCCCAAGGACCTTTAATTCCTTAGGACTATTGATCATATTGGCCATCATATTTCTAATTTTTATTTTAAATGAAGTAAAAATTGAGTATAAGCATAGGGAAAGAAAGAAGAAAGTGAGTGACAAGTAGGCAGCAACTAAAACAAAGATGCCAGAACTCCCTAAGGCCACCTTCCTTGCTGCTAAGGGATGTGTGCACGTCTTGCTTTCTGTGTCATGCCCCACTCTGTACTATCAGGGCCTGCGACACATACTGCAAAAGTTCCCTGAGCTCCCCAGACATGGCTTTTTTTTTTTTTCCATCCAAGGAAACCAGCTTCCATAATGGAAGAAAATTTCTGAAAGATTTGGACACAGTATACATATTTCTTTTAATTTTTACAAATCAAAATCTAAATTACAGTGCCCAGGTAAGTAAAGAATACTTATATAGCAAAGTATTTATAAACATACTGCTTCTTTCTTATTACATGAGATTGAACAGAGGTCTTCCCTGTAGCAGTCAAGCACCTAAAATTCAAATTCTGTTCCAGAAACGCCTTCCATTCCCCCGACAGCCACGTGATGCACTCTGACCCCCAGGTGACCCCCATGTAGCTCAGTCTCCCCAGATGCATGTTTTCCAGTCCTCTTAGATTGCCCTCCCCCCCGTTCCCACCCTTGAGAGCTCTTGGACACTTTAGGAGCCCTGCCTTTGGCTACTGTCCAGGGAACAATCACTTCCTAAAGCATGCTTGTGACCCCAGAGAGTTCATGGGAGCCTCCCAAAATAGGTTCCTTTATTCCCGGGTCCAGCTTTTGTCTGTGAGACCTGAAATACATAAAACTTTAAACTCAGTTTCCCCTTTGAAAAGGGAAAATGAGTGATTTACTGAAATTACAGACATTGTCTTGCTGTCTGCAGAACAAGAAAAAAAAGAAACCAAAACACTCTCTGGCTACACTGGAGTATGCAACCTGGGGCTTTGGCATCCCATAAAGTTTGAAATAAGGAAAAATTCTGAGCTCACAGAAGGGATCCTCTCTTCTCTGATTTGAACTATCTGTCTCTTGTGTAGAGAATTCAATACAACCATGAAGGCACAAGGACTCAGATGCGCCATTGTAACTGATGGAGAGTTTGGACTGAGACCAAGGCAGAAGGATCATCTTTGTCCACGTGAGGTGCTGAGCTCGGGTGTAGGTCTTACTAGACTAGCAAGACTTCTCCTCAGAACAACAACACTTAGTCTAAAGAGAAGTGCCACTGACCTATCTTTAATGGCAGACTTCTTGAACTCTCTCAAGTATACACACACACACACACACACACGTGTACACACTCTAAGCGGAAGAGAGAGGGTGATCTACTTTAATTTCTCATATTTGGTTTCAAGCTAGAAGATAAATTTTTGTTGGGGAGAAAGATGACAGATAAACCATCAGTGTTTGGGAATTTCAGCACTTTGAAAAATGATAATGTCCAGAGGAAAGTTTTTTTCTTTACTGTGTTTCAGTTTTTTTTTTTTCCCTCATCTATAAGAGAGGTCCAGCAAGAGAGATTGTCCTTGTACAAGGTCAAACTTTTTATGCATATAATTTTCATGTCAGATTGTTGAGAAATATAAAATTCTGGATTTTGTGGAGGTCCCATATTTTAGGGAAACACAAATAGAATCCCATATGCTTTTGAAACTAACATTTCTAGGGGGGAAAAAATGAGTTATCATGACTTAGGCCATAAAACATCAGGTTGGGAAAAAGAGATTTCCCTTGTGAACATAAAGTTCATTACTGACCGAAGATCTCCACATAAGTGGTTTAAAAGTTTCCCACTGTTGCTTAAATAGTAAGTCATACAAAGATGCACAGAAGACTGAATATTTGTTTTTCATCCTAAAATATTTTCTCCTCGCCACTTTTGACCTTAAATGGAGTTTTTACCCTTTCTTTCTGTTTCTCTTGTGATCACTGAAGCAATGTGCTAGATGGATCACAGTTCAGTTCAGTTCAGTTCAGTCACTCAGTCGTGTCTGACTCTTTGCGACCCCATGAATCGCAGCATGCCAGGCCTCCTTGTCCATCACCATATCCCAGAGTTCACTCAGACTCACGCCCATCGTATCCGTGATGCCATCCAGCCATCTCATCACATGGAACTGTCATTTTGTTTTAAATATCCGGGTGCTGAAATGCTTATTGTATTGAATATTCACATACTCCATACCCATTTTTTCCAGTGCCCTTATGTCTTAAATACGTATCTCTTAAATCCTTTTTTATCCAAAAACCTAGAAAATGATGAGAAATGCATGGAGAGAGGCAATCACTTACCTAATAGTCCACTTTGGTTATTCTACTGCAAGACTATTTAGTAAATCCCTTATTTACCACCCAATCTTCTATATCATGGAGTCAACTCTCACTAATTCCAGAGAGTTCTGTGCAGAAATGGGATATTGCAAAAGGGGAGGCTGAAAAACACATGCATGAAAACAAGACATGACTGAGTTTTAAGACTGGCAGTCTTGACAAAATTGTTTAGCCCAGTCCAAAACTTGCATCTGTCTACAACATGCCTGGTTTTGCCTGAAAGCTGACCCTTAAGCACAAAGAACTCTCTTACCCTTCTGAAGCACTGTGTGGCAGTTAGACTGCAATACAGTGAAGAAATCATTTTTCTTGGATTCTATAAACTTAACATCGATCTGATCTCAGATTCGTAAGGAATAAGTTTAACTCCATTCAACATCGCAAGTTTACCTGTTGATGAGATTATTGTCAGTCTGTCCTTGGGGCCCTAAGTGAGACATAAACAGAGTGATTCATGCTGTTCGTTGATCTAGCCCATCACCTGCATTAATCACTCAGTAAACACCAGTGGAAAGGACCCTGAGATGTTGAAATGATTGAAATCAGCCTCTGCTGATTTCAGAGGGCTTCAGCTCTAGGGAATGACTGCTTGTGATCTCCGTGTCTTTTCCCTCCTCTTGGTGTAATCATCAAAGTGTTCTCTGATAGCTCTTCTGGGACCTTGTTTAGTGTCTCCTCCTCATCTGGTTATTTTCTGCTGATTGCTTCTTCTCTTTCCTCCTTCTATTTTCACCTTCCTCTTCTCTTCCTTTTTTTTTTTTTTTAGTTCACTTTTCCTCTCCTCTTTATTCTTCTTCTATGAGAAAGAACTAGATAAATAGATAGCTGAATGATAGATCATTCAGGAATGACTCCAGTGGCCCTATCTCTTAGTCATGAGGCTTTGGTGCTGGTAGTTGTGATACACTGAAGATGTCAACTGCACACCAAATGGTTCCATTGCTGCCACACCTTGGTCTGCAGGTCCATTGACCTTTTAGGTTCTTAGCCGCACATCCCTAGAAATTTTGGCTCAGAAAATCCCTGGTGGAGTTTGGGAGCTTCATTTAAAAAAAAATTTTTTTTTCCTGGAAGATTCTGATTCACAACTAGCTTTGCACTGACCTTACTAATGTGAGCACTAAAAAGCATTTTATCAAATATAATCCTAGCCCTTCACCTGCGTGATGGGAGGAGTGCCCACTGCCAGGCTTCACATAGACTCTGTTTATGGAAAGAAAGGTAGATTCCTAATGATACAGGATGCCTTTGATCAGAGACTGAATCTAGCCAGAAACTTGACATTAGCTAGGATCTGGAGTCACACATTTTCTTGCCTGTAGGGGCTAGGCAGCTCCCTTAGGTGAGAGGAGCTAGGTAGGTGGAGATGAAGCTGGAATAAAGACCCTTGGCCCCATTCCAAGGGAGCAGTCATCAGTCATTGATTGATGCCAGGTAGGAATGTGGGACCCATGTTGTTAAACCTTCTAAATTTTAAATAAGAAGAAATCCAAATGTTTATATGAAATTACTCAGCTTTCTGATGTTGGCAATTAATGCATCTTAAAAAAAAACCAAAAATTCTGACTTGTTTTTGGATTCAGCCTGCAACCTGATGATTTGCTACCTTTGGTTTAGGCTGCTTGTGTTGAATAAGTTTCTGAAAATTATACTTTGTTACTGTAATTGTAAACGTTTATCAAGCATTATAACAGTTAGGATGAAGTTCAGCTACTAGTAATATAAACCTAAAATGACAGTGGCTTAAAAATGATAGAGGTGTGTTTTTCTTTCACATAAAAAGTCTAGGGGTAGATGGCCCAGCAATAAAATGGTGGTTATGTGGTTATTCTATCTTTCTGCACTTTCTCTGTTTCTGTTCATTACCCTTAACACATGACTTATATCTTCAAGGTTGACACCTGGTCACAAGATGGCTGCTGGTACTTCAACCATCATATTCAAATTCTGAACAGAAAGACAAAGGAAAGGGGAGAAGGGTGTTTGCCTCACAGGTGAGTGGCTCTTTTAAAAATTTTTCCTGAAAATCCTATCCAAAAAAATCCACTTGCACATTTACCACTTTTATGTAGAATGAAGGAATAGGACACACAGTTTTATTAATAAAGCATAATGACATATTCAACATAAGTCTATTATTGAAGATGAGAATTAATATTGAGCAGCCAATCACCACTCTCTGCCACAGGTGTCTATTAGGAGCAAGAAGACTGAAACTTAATGTGAATAGTTAAGAGTACATAACAAAGAAGCACAAACTGGAACCAAGATTGCTGGGAGAAATATCAATAACCTCAGATATGAAGATGACACCACCCTTATGGCAGAAAGTGAAGAGGAACTAAAAGGCCTCTTGATGAAAGTCAAAGAGGAGAGTGAAAAGGTTGGCTTAAAGCTCAACATTCAGAAAACGAAGATCATGGCATCTGGTCCCATCACTTCATGGGAAATAGATGGGAAAACAGTGGAAACAGTGTCAGACTTTATTATTTTGGGCTCCCAAATCACTGCAGATGGTGACTGCAGCCATGAAATTAAAAGACGCTTACTCCTTGGAAGGAAAGTTATGACCAACCTAGATAGCATATTCAAAAGCAGAGACATTACTTTGCCGACTAAGGTCCATCTGGTCAAGGCTATGGTTTTTCCTGTGGTCATGTATGGATGTGAGAGTTGGACTGTGAAGAAAGCTGAGTGCTGAAGAATTGATGCTTTTGAACTGTGATGTTGGAGAAGACTCTTCTTATTTTTTATTCTTGGAGAAGACTCTTGAGAGTCCCTTGGACTGCAAGAAGATCTAATCACTCCATTCTAAAGGAAATCAGTCCTGGGTGTTCATTGGAAGGACTGATGCTAAAGCTGAAACTCCAATAGTTTCAGCTCATGAGAAGAGTTGACTCATTGGAAAAGACTCTGATGCTGGGAGGGATTGGGGGTAGGAGGAGAAAGGGACGACAGAGGATGAGATGGCTGAATGGCATCACTGACTCGATGGACATGAGTTTGAGTGAACTCTGGGAGTTGGTGATGGACAGGGAGGCCTGGTGTGCTGCGATTTTTGGGGTCGCAAAGAGTCAGACACGACTGAGCCACTGAACTAAACTGAACCTCAATACACAAATCCAGTGTATGAGAAATCATGCCGTGTTATAGTTAGTTGTGTCTATGCACCTGAGTCATCTACTGATGACATAAAGTGAATGCTATAGGAACACAAAGGAGGGGATAGTGAACTTGCTTGAAGGTGATATCCACTAATCTAATTCATAATGACATTGTAGCTGGGGATAAACCATCACAGGCACTTGCTATGAATCTTATTTCTTGATACCTAGAAAGATGTACTGGAGGACTTTGTAAAAACAGAAATACTTGGCCTAGGAAAGAAATGAAAGGCTTTTCAAAGCATAGGGATGACTAAAAAAAGTGTGAACATCTCATGTCCATGAACATAAATACCTAGGTAAAGAAGAATGGAAGCCATGTCTATGTCAGCTATCAAATACATGTTAAAAATTACATAATATGAGCATTTAAAAAGACAATCTTTATGCCCAAAGAAGTGAAAATATTTTTTGGATGTACAGATGATGGTTTTAAACTTTTTCACTTAAGCAATTATGTCTGAGTCATTTCTGTGTCACTAGTACTTGGCAAAGATTAAAATTTCAATAAATGTTTGATGGATGTTTACCACTTGGGTGTAAAGATGGTCTTTTCTGCTTGTAATGAATGGGGCCGTGTATGAATTTGAGAAAATGAGAGTTGTTATTTTGGGTTCAGGAGAGGCATTTTAGAAGCCAAAATGCAGAGTAGGGCAGATCAAAGCTGAAGAGTAAACCATTCCTGGTTATATTACTGAGTGATTAAATTGGGATTATCCTAAAGTCAAGATATACGTGTAGCCAATAAACTCCCTTGGTCGCTTTATTTCTTTCAATTTTATTATTGCATATTTCAAACATTCAGAAAATAATTTGTTGTTCAGTTGCCCACTTGTGTCTGACTCTTTGTGACCCAATGGAGTGCAGCACACCAGGCCTTCCTGTCCCTCACCATCTCCCAAAGTTTGCCCAAGTTCATGCCCATTGTATTGGTGATGCCATCCAACCATCTCATCCTCTGATGCCCTCTTCTCCTTCTGCCTTCAGTCTTTCCCAGCATCAAACTTTTTCAGTGTTTGCATCAAATGACTAAAATACTGGAGCTTCAGCATCAGTCCTTCCAATGAGTATTCAGGATTGATTTCCCTTAAAATTGACTGGTTTGAAAGAATGCTCAAACTACCACACAATTGCACTCATCTCACATACTAGTAAAGTAATGCTCAAAATTCTCCAAGCCAGTCTTCAGCAATACGTGAACCGTGAACTTCCTGATGTTCAAGCTGGTTTTAGAAAAGGCAGAGGAACCAGAGATCAAATTGCCAATATCTGCTGGATCATCGAAAAAGCAACAGAGTTCCAGAAAAAAACATCTATTTCTGCTTTATTGACTATGCCAAAGCCTTTGACTGTGTGGATCACAATAAACTGTAAAAAATTCTGAAAGAGATGGGAATACCAGACCACCTAACCTGCCTCTTGAGAAACCTGTATGCAGGTCAGGAAGCAGCAATTAGAACTGGACATGGAACAACAGACTGGTTCCAAATAGGAAAAGGAGTATGTCAAGGCTATATATTGTCACCCTGCTTATTTAACTCATATGCAGAGTACATCATGAGAAACGTTGGTCTGGAAGAAGCACAAGCTGGAATCAAGATTGCCGGGAGAAATATCAATAACCTCAGATATGAAGATGAAACCACCCTTATGGCAGAAATTGAAGAAGAAATAAAGAGCCTCTTGATGAAAGTGAAATAGTTGGCTTAAAGCTTAACATTCAGAAAACTAAGATCATGGCATCCAGTTCCATCACTTCATGGGAAATAGATGGGGAAACAGTGGAAACAGTGTCAGACTTTATTTTTCTGGCTCCATTGCAGCCATGAAATTAAAAGATGCTTACTCCTTGGAAGGAAAGTTATGACCAACCTAGACAGCATATTAAAAAGCAGAGACATTACTTTGCCAACAAAGGTCCATCTAGTCAAGGCTATGGTTTTTCCTGTGGTCATGTATGGATGAGAGAGTTGGACTAAAAAGAAAGCTGAATGCAGAAGAATTGATGCCATCCTAAAGGAGATCAGTCCTGGGTGTTCATTGGAGGGACTGATGTTTAAGCTGAAACTCCAATACTTTGGCCACCTGATGTAGAGAACTGACTCATTTGAAAAGACCCTGATGCTGGGAAAGATTGAGGGCAGGAGGAGAAGGGGATGACAGAGGATGAGATTGTTGGATGGCATCACCGACACAATGGACTTGAGTTTGGGTGGACTCTGGGAGTTGGTGATGGACAGGGAGGCCTGGTTGCTGCAGTTCATGGGGTCGCAAAGAGTCGGACATGACTGAGTGACTGAACCAAACTGAACTGAACTGATCTCCTTGTTGTCCAAGGGACTTTCAGGAGTCTTCTCCAGCACCACACTTCAAAGGCATCAACTCTTTGGCTTTCTGCC
The DNA here is from genome assembly GCA_006410935.1 of Redunca redunca. Classification (NCBI taxonomy): domain Eukaryota; kingdom Metazoa; phylum Chordata; class Mammalia; order Artiodactyla; family Bovidae; genus Redunca; species Redunca redunca. The sequence continues at coordinate 170,258 of SJYQ01000184.1, read as the reverse complement.
TTCTTCAGAGTCCAGCTCTCACAACTGTATGCTACCATTGGGAAGACCGTAGCCTTGACTATATGGACCTTTGTCAGCAGAGTAATGTTTCTGCTTTTCAACACACTGTCTAGGTTTGTCATAGCTTTCTTGCCGAGAAGCAATCACCTTCTGATTTCATCCACTGTGATTTTAGAGCCCAAGAAGAAGAAATCTGTCACTACTTCTGCATTTTCCCCTTCTATGTGCCACAAAGTTATGGGGCCAGATGCCAGGATTTTATTTTATTTTCTCATATTTAGTTTTAAGCCAGCTCTTTCATTTTCCTCCTTCACCCTCATCAAGAAGCTCCTCAGTTCCTCTTCACTTTCTTCCACTGAGTGGTATCATCCACATATCTGAGGTTGCTGATGTTTCTCCTGCCTATCTTGATTCCAGCTTGTAACTCATCCAGCCCAGCATTTCTCATCCTCAGAAAAGAATAGGAAGTTATATAACAAATATCAGTGGATCAGAAGATCTTCAACCCAGCGTCTTAAACTGACATGCTTCCTTCAGCTTTTTAAAAAGAAAAACAAATGTAAAGATGTTGTTGAAGACCTGTAGCACCATGAGATACAATATCCTTAATTGCCATCCAGATGTGGTGTTTATTGTTCTCATGTTGCTGGTTACGGTAAGGCCACACTGCTGGAACAAAAATACACAAAGCTTCAGCAGTTTCAAGAATATATACTGGTATTTATTTTTTTATCACTTAACCCTGAGGTGAGCATTCCAGACAGGAGGGGAAGTTCCGTTCCACAAGATCTATCAGAGAACATAGTTCATTCCTTCCTATAGCTCCATCATTGCTAGGACAATCATCATCTATAAGGCTGAAGCTAGGTCACTGTCACTTCCTGGTGCCAGCCATTGGGAAGGGACAGAGAGCTTGGAAGGGGCACACCCAAGTCTTAAGATGCAGACTGACATAAAATACATATGCCTTAGTTTTGTGGTCCATTGCAGAGAACCTAGTCACATGAAGACACAGCATAAAGTGGGACGTGAAGAAATATGAGCTAGCTGGACTACCAAATGCCTGGCTGGGACTCTATGACAATGGAGGAAGATGAGCCTATTTACCATCTGCATGCATGTGATGGATGCTCAGTCGCTTCAGTCGTGTACAACTCTTTGCGATCCTGTGGAATGTACCCAGCAGGTTACTCTGTCCATGGGATTCTACAGGCAAGAATACTGGAGTGGGTTGCCATTCCCTTCTCCAGGGGATCGTCCCGATTCAGGGACTGAACCCATGTCTCCTGCATCTCCTTCACTGCAAGCGGAGGATTCTTTGCCCACTGAGCCACCTGGGAACCATCTGCATATGCATACCTAAAAACTTTAAGGGAAAATGGCAAACTGACATAAGCCACCCAAACGTGGACATGCCAAAGAAGTAACAGTGCAAATCTCTTCTCAATCTGAGGTGGGAAACTTCTAAAATTCTATTAATGTAGATGATGTTTGCTGTTGGTGTTTGATGGGCACCCTTATCAGATTAAGGGGGCTTCTTTTCAGTCCTTCTTTGCTAAATGTTTTTAATTTTTTAATCAGGAATGAAGAAGAATTTCTACTTCATGCTTTTGGGGCATCTATTGAGATGATCATATAATTTTTCTCCTTTAATCTATTAATGATATGTATTGCACTAAGAGATCTTCTAGTATTGATCCAGACATAATTATTGGGATAAACCTTACTTTGTCATTGTATATTTGTAATAATTACTGAATTCAATTTGTTGTATTTTATTTGGGATTTTTGCATTCATGATTATAAGTGAGATTGGTATATAATTGTTTTTTCTTGTACTAATCTATCTAGTTTCCATATCAAAGTACTACTAGCCTGATAAAATTATGTGGGTAGATGACCCTTTTAGATCTAGGCTCTGAAAAGATCTGTACAAGATGGGACATGCTTGCTTCTTGACATTTCCAAAATCTTGCCAGTAAAACTGTCTGGGCTCATTGCTTTTGGCAGGAATTTTTGATTCCTGATTCAACTTGTTTAATTGAATCAAGTTGTTTTAAACATTCTTTTTAAAAAATATATATTCACATGGGCTTCCCTGGTAGCTCAGTTGGTAAAGAATCTGCCTGTAATGCAGGAGACCCCAGTTTGATTCCTAGCTTGGGAAGATCCCCTGGAGAAGGGATAGGCTACCCACCCCAGTAACCTTAGGTTTCTCTGGTGGCTTAGTTAGTAAAGAATCTGCATTAGGCTATAAATTTGCCTCTAGGTATGATTTTTGCTGCATTCCACTAGTCTTGATACACATGACTTGTCATTCATGATTCTCACTATAATTTTTCTCTTTCATCCATGTAGTAGACTGCATAATAGCCCCTCAAAGACATCCAGGTGGGCCCTAAATGCCATCATATTTATCTTTCCAAGATGGAAGTGGAGATTTCACAGTGGCAGAAAGAGAGGAGGTAATGTGACTACAAAGGCAATGATTGGAGTGATGTAACCAAAAGCCTTGGAATGTCCAGAGCCTCCAGAAACTGAAAGACTCAAGAAGCGAATTCTCCCACATAGCTTCTAAAGGAAACGTGGTCCAAACAAAATTGATTTCAGTCCAGTGATGCAAATTTCAAACTTCCGGTCTCTAGAACTGTGATAAAATATATTTCTATTGGGTTATGCCACCAGGTTTGTGATAATTTTTTACAGTGTGTTTGTTAATTACTGTATAAGAATCTAATACACCCAGGAATTATTTGGCAGCACATTTTTAAGTTTCCCAATGCACGTATTTGTTTTTATTCTCTTTTTTGTTAATTTCTACTTTCAGTTCAGTTCAGTCGCTCAGTCGTGTCCGACTCTTTGCGACCCCATGAATCACAGCATGCCAGGCCTCCCTGTCCATCACCAACTCCCGGAGTTCACTCAGACTCATGTCCATCCAGTCAGTGATGCCATCCAGCCATCTCATCCTCTGTCGTCCCTTTCTCCTCCTGCCCCCAATCCCTCCCAGCATCAGAGTCTTTTCCAATGAGTCAACTCTTCTCATGAGGTGGCCAAAGTACTGGAGCCTCAGCTTCAGCATCATTCCTTCCAAAGAAATCCCAGGGCTGATCTTCTTCAAAATGGACTGGTTGGATCTCCTCTCAGTCCAAGGGACTCTCAAGAGTCTTCTCCAACACCACAGTTCAAAAGCATCAATTCTTCGGCGCTCAGCCTTCTTCACAGTCCAACTCTCACATCTATACGTGACTACTGGAAAAACCATAGCCTTGACTAGACGGACCTTAGTCAGCAAAGTGATGTCTCTGCTTTTGAATATTTCTACTTTAATTACTTTTAATGAGAAAACTATTATTCATATATTTTCTATTTGAAATTCTCACACAATTTCCTTGTGACGTATACATAGTAACTTTTTATAAACACCTTATGTGTAATTGAAAATAGCATACTTCTTTTTGTTTTCTTATCCATATTTTCTATATTCCTATCCATTTGAAGTTGCTCAACCAATCATCATTTTTTTATATATAAATTAAAATGTCCTAGTGGGTTTTAGGGGATGAGTCAAATTTCCCTTATAATTATATCAGTTTTTGCTTTTTGTATTTTGAGGCTATATTATTAGATGCATACAATTTTCTGACTTCTATATTTTCTCTCCCTAGCCTTCTGAGACCCTCCACATCTTGTTCCGTATCATGGGTTCAGTCATCAGATGAGGGTGAATTCACTCAGATCCTGGTCAAGCGGCTAAAATGTTTATTTACCATTTCTTCCTTCTGTAGTCTTATAGATTTTAGCTTTGCATTCCACCCAGGTCCTAGTGTCAAGCATCAATTTAACTTATACTTCCTTTCTCTTTCTTTCTTTCTTTTCTTCGTGTAGTAATGCTACCCAGGCCAAACTCCTGGCCAATACTACGTTCTTCTGGGCCTGAAGCACTTTCTATCATTTTTCCATTTGTCGTCTTTAGATAGATTTATTTGGTTTTGAGCCTCAACTATGACTTTTTCTTATTCATTATCTGCTATATGTTTAGAGGAATGTCCAGAGCCTTCTTGCTTGGAAGTACTCCTGTACTGTATAAACTAGGCTGAATAGGGTATCTGTTATTTGCTACTAAATGACACAACATTATTCTGTCCTTACAGATTGGAAAACTGAGGCATAGAAGTTAAATGAATATCTCAAGGCTCAGAAGCAAAGGATCCAGAAATTCAGTTTAAGTCAACTGCATGAAAAATCTAGGTTCTTTTGGTTTTGCTATACTGCTTCCAAAAGAACATTTCTAGAATCTGACAAATAAGAGGCTTTTTTCCTCACTTAGGCCAACATAATTTTGCCCCATCCTCCACCAGCCCATCCTGCCTCTTCCCTTCTCTATGCCCATGGTTTCAGCTTGTTTCACTGATGGCAACACCAAAGCCAGACTGCACTGATACTGCCATCTTGGGGTTTCCCAATAATTCTTACTTTGCTGGCTTTGTTTGGATTGCAGGCTTCTTGTGTGCTGCCATGGTGTGGGCGCAGGCTCACTGTGAGACACAGCTCCTTCATGCCAGCAAACCATCCATAAAACAAACTCCAGTGAGTGGAGTGGGGCTCTTGAAAACCAGCTCCTCTGAAATGTCTGAATCTCTTCTTGCAAAGGTGACTATACACCCTCCATCATCAGAGAAAATGAATACTCTTGCCTCTTGTTCTCCATCGTTACTTCCCTCTTGGCCTCAACCTTCAGCAGATTACAGTCATTTCAAAGGAACACACTTCTATTTTCTAATCCTTTTGTTTAATGAAACTGTCCCCAAATTTGCACATGGCAGTGCTCTTTCTTTTGCATCTCTTCTCTTTTTCTCTGCCACTGAGCTAGATAAGAAACTGCTGTGTATTCTTTTCCCTTCTCTATTGGTATTTACCACATCAGCCACATAAGCTAGAATGGAAATACCCCATACCCTACGAAATATTCCAGTTTTCACAGCATGCAGTCAGCAGATATTTATACAAAGTTAAAATTAAATCAGCTCCAGGAACATGCTTGCCAGTATGTATAAACCGTTTCTTTCAAGAATGAAATCTCTCTTGACTTAGCATTTTAAAAGGCATGGTAATGTATTTTGTCAAGCCTGATGATTGACAGAGACCCCCCCAAATACAAAATTGAGGGAATACATGATACTAGGAAGCATAAAGTAGCATTAAGCAAATTCACTAATAAAATAACATATCAGAGCAATTTCACACTGAAACTGGTTTCTCAAAGAGCCTTCCATGAAGCAGTTATTTTGTGGGATGTTCTCCCATAACAGGCCCAGGAGGAAATCAGACACGTCTCAAGTGCACCTTCAGATTCTCTTGGCTTTAGCTGACCCCAAGCCGGTGACTGTGATGTGTTCCCTTCTGTACAGGCTCTGACCCACTTCTGCAGGTGCTGCTGCTGCACTTACCCAAAGACAGGGAATGCAGGGACGACCTCCTAGGCATTTAGACATGCAGAGCCTGGGAAAGGGACACCTTGACTAATGGTGGTAGAAGCCAGTGGATAGCTGCTGCCACTCCCTTTCCCTAGTAGAGGGACCCAGATACATTTCCTCCAGCTCTTTGAGCTGTCTCCTGGGGTCAGGCCACCAACAGTTTCAGAAGTGGCCAGATCCAGGACACCCCTGGCACTGCCCTCTGTCTGTGACAAGCCCTCTCCTTCACTCTGCCTCTTTGGAAAACAGTCCCCAGTGGAAACCTTGCACTTGAGCCTTGGGTAAAGCTTTGCTTTCTGGGAAAGTCAGACAAAACATACTCACCTGGGAAATGCCATGCATCACATCCCAGTGGAAAGTCATGATGTCCATCAGCTCCTTAAAGGTCTTGAGAAGTCCCATATGTAAACAAAGAAACAAAACAAAAACTGCTTACTGATTAACTTTGCTCTGCCAAATTACCAAATTATTGAAATCAGCTCCTCATGAAACTAATTTTAGAAAATAAGTCTTTAAAACCAGGTATAAGAAACTCACCCTGGGAAAGACAAATATAGACTTTATCATATTTACACTGAGGACTTAAGGCTATTTCTGAGAGTCTATTTACGTGACTACTCTAGTGAGTTAAACAGTGGCCCTCAAAAATATTCCCATGTCCTAACCCTGGAATCTAAGAAAGTGACTTTAATTGGGAAAAGGATATTTGCTGATTGTAATTCAACTAAAGATCTTAAGATGAGAAAATCACCTTGGATTAGGTGAGTTGGCCTGAAATCCAATGACAAATGTTCCTGTAAGGGAAAGAACAAGGAAGATACAGTAACAGAGGAGAAGGCCATGTTACCATGGAGGCAGAGACAGGATTTATGCAGCCAAGAGCCAAGGGACTCCTGGAGCCATTGGAAGTTTTAGAAGCAAGAAAAGATTCCCCTTCAGAGTCTTTGGAGGGAGTGCTTCTCTGCCGATACTTTGATTTTCGACTTCTGGCATTTTCAACTGTGAGAGAGTAAATTTCTGCTGTCTGAAGCCACCCAGTTAGCCATACTTTGTTAGGACAACCATAAGAAAGTAATACAGAGACCATCTGGCTTAATGAAAGAGACACATGGAAGGGAACTTCCTTGTCACCTGGACACCTGCATTTGCAATTGGCCAAGGGCTCTCCTTGGGGGCTCAGTCTTATATAGGGGATTCTGAAGACCATCTTCTTCCTAAGGGCAGAAGAGAAGGGAGGGTCAGCTAAGAAGGCCCTAGCCCCTGGGGATTGAGCCCTGTCTGCCTACCACCAGTATGGTGCACACCCCAAGTCCCAGCTTTTGGTTTTCCTCATTTGTGAAAGGCATCGTGTGGTTGCTAGATTCCCTTCCAGCTCCACAGTTCTGGGGTTGCCTACAGGAATCTTTCAATGACAAGGTCTCCCAATGCCTTTTAAAAGATTGTCAACATATGAAGCAAAAAAGAATCTGCTTGTAATGCAGGAGACCCAGGTTTGATCCCTGGGTCAAGAACATCCTCCGGAGAAGGACATGGCAACCCACTCCAGTAATCTTGCTTGAATAATCCCATGGACAGAGGAGTCTGGCAAGATGTTGTCCATGAGGTTGCAAAGAGTTGGACACAACTAAGCAACTAACACACACACATAAAGAGGGAAAATAGGGGAAGGGACCAAGCATGTGCTCAAATTATCAGCAACACGGTTCATATACAACATTTATTCAAACTTAGGCTCCTCTAAGTACGAATGCCTAGGAGAGGCCTTTTCTTTTTCACTTTGATTGACTTAAAGTTGGGAGAATTGTACAGACTCTAGGTGCATTTTAAAATTGAGGTAACAGTGACTGAATCATCCTTGGTCCATTTAGAACTCACCCATTAATTGCCTTCTGAAGTTTCAATTCCTTGGCTTGTTACAGAAAGAACATAAGCAGCAGCCTCTATAGCAAACCCCTTTGTAAATGTAGATTTTCCTGAAGCTTCTGCAAAGCTGGGACTCCTCTCATCATCTTGATCTTTTCTGACTGGGTCTTTGAAGTACTGTGCATGTGGGGCATGTGCTGTGCTTAGTCACTCAGTGGTGTCCGACTCTTTGCGACCCCATAGACTGTAGTGCACCAGGCACGCTGTCCATGGGGATTCTCCAGGCAGGAATATTAGAATGGATTGCCATGCCCTTCTCCCAGGGATCTCCCCAACCTAGGGATGGAACCCAGGTCTCCCATATTTCAGGCAGATTCTTTACCATCTGAGCCACCAGCAAAGTCCTTGGGGACATGTGGGGCAGCTCAAACTCTGCCCTACAGAGGCTCATTCACCATTAGTCTTCTTTCAGAAGTCTTCTTGCTTCTTATTAGTGTGGCTTTTCAAACCTGTGGCCGATGACTGTTTCAAGAAAGTCAAGGTAAATTTTTCTCCATAAGTTGAATTATATTTTAAAAATTCACTGGGTTCATTCATTATTTAAAAGTTTCATGACAAAAAAAAAAAATATATATATATATATATATATGAATCACTTTGCGCTGTACACCTGAAACTAACATTATATTGTAAATCAGTTATACTTCAAATTTTTAAAAAGTTTTCAAAGTAAATAAGTAAGTAAAAGCTGCTTGACAAAGCAGCAGGTAGTTATCTGCTTTGAAAATGTTGTCTCTCCCCAGGCCCCTTCCCCGTCCTAGAGCGAGTTGTACATAGCGGGGTGCACCTGCACACCCCACCAGCCTTTTCTGTTTGGAGGCTCTCTGATGTCTGCATTCCTGCCTCGGTCAACCTGTCAGGGGCGCTCTATGGAGTTCTGTGGGACCACCTCCAGGAAGCAGCAAAGAGATTCTTGAAAACATGCCAAATGGAAAGCACACTGACAGATCTGGATCTCTTCCAGGGCCCAGACAAGAAGCACTGCAGATAGTCATTTCTTCCCAGGGACTTGAGAAAACACAAAAAGAAGTTACTAATGTCTCTCAACTCTTTCCACGGGGTCAGAAGTAAACAGACCTAGAAAAAAGCATGTATTTCATATGGACGTTTTCACAGGACATTTGCAGGAAGTTAGACTCATGGCTTCGGTGCAGTGAAGAAAGGCCTGGACAAGAAACCAGGAGGCCTGGTCTGCAGTCCTGATGGCGTCACACTGCAAGTGATCCCTGGTTGCCAGGAGCCTTAATTCCCCCACTACAGAAGGGAGGGGGTACCCACTTGTCTCAGTTCCTGCGAGGACAAAATGAGGTTGACTGAGATATACATCACTTGTAAAGATGCTGTCACTCATATATATGTAAAATATCATTAAGAAAGGTCTCACAAGGCATTTTCCTGAAAGGGACATCCAACCATTCTCAGAAGGTTACATAATTCTCTACCAAGTGTTGACATTCAAAGTTTTTCTTTTTCCTTTTTTGAAGAAACAAGTTAATTGTGAGAGTCGTCCCCTTGAGATGTCCATTTGCTGTGGCCCAACCAGAGACTTAATGACTGCAGATCATCACTGGAATAATTCACAGTTATGGGACCAGTTCTAACTGTTGCTTCCTGACCTGCATACAGATTTCTCAAGAGGCAGGTCAGGTGATCTGGTATTCCCATCTCTTTCAGAATTTTCCACAGTTTATTGTGATCCACACAGTCAAAGGCTTTGGCATAGTCAAGAAAGCAGAAATAGATGTTTTTCTGGAACTCTCTTGCTTTTTCCATGATCCAGTGGATGTTGGCAATTTGATCTCTGGTTCCTCTGCCTTTCCTAAAAAACCAGCCTGAACATCTAGAAGTTCATGGTTCACGTATTGCTGAAGCCTGGCTTGGAGAATTTTGAGCATTACTTTGCTAGCATGTGAGATGAGTGCAATTGTGCGGTAGTTTGAGCATTCTTTTGCATTGCCTTTCTTTGGAACTGGAATGAAAACTGACCTTTTCCAGTCCTGTGGCCACTGTTGAGTTTTCCAAATTTGCTGGCATATTGAGTGCAGCACTTTCACAGCATCCTCTTGAGAAATCTGTATGCAGGTCAAGAAGCAACATTTAGAACTGGACATGGAACAGACTGGTTCCAAATAGGAAAAAGAGTACGTCAAGGCTGTATATTGTCACCTTGCTTATTTAACTTATATGCAGAGTACATCATGAAACACTGGACTGGAAGAAACACAAGCTGGAATCAAGATTGCCAGGAGAAATATCAATAACCTCAGATACGCAGATGACACCACTCTTATGGCAGAAAATGAAGAGGAACTAAAAAGCCTCTTGATGAAAGTGAAAGTGGAGAGTGAAAAAGTTGGCTTAAAGCTCAACATTCAGAAAACGAAGATCATGGTATCTGGTCCCATCACTTCATGGGAAATAGATGGGGAAACAGTGGAAACAGGGTCAGACTTTATTATTTTGGGCTCCAAAATCACTGCAGATGGTGACTGCAGCCATGAAATTAAAAGACGCTTACTCCTTGGAAGGAAAGTTATGACCAACCTAGATAGCATATTGGAAAGCAGAGACATTACTTTGCCGACTAAGGTCCATCTAGTCAAGGCTATGGTTTTTCCTGTGGATGTGAGAGTTGGACTGTGAAGAAGGCTGAGTGCTGAAGAATTGATGCTTTTGAACTGTGTTGTTGGAGAAGACTCTTGAGAGTCCCTTGGACTGCAAGGAGATCCAACCAGTCCCTTCTGAAAGAGATCAGCCCTGGGATTTCTTTGGAAGGAATGATGCTAAAGCTGAAACTCCAGTACTTTGGCCACCTCATGTGAAGAGTTGACTCATTGGAAAAGATTCTGATGCTGGGAGGGATTGGGGGCAGGAAGAGAAGGGGACAACAGAGGATGAGATGGCTGGATGGCATCACTGACTCGATGGACGTGAGTCTGAGTGAATTCTAGTAGTTGGTGATGGACAGGGAGGCCTGGCATGCTGTGATTCATGGGGTCGCAAAGTGTCGGACACGACGGAGCAACTGAACTGAACTGAAGGGACCAGGGGTGCTTTCATAGGATTAGTTCCCCAAATTAGGGTGTGCAACTTGGGTGACAGAACTAAAAATGTTTAACTTCAGAATACTTCCATTCATTGGAATGTTATGAGCCTACAAATTCCAGCATTTTCTCCCTCACCCATATGTCTTGGAAGAATACAACCTTGAGAGAAATGAGGAAGCTGGACAAATATTTCCATAGAAACACATGTAATTATGGGGTCTCCTCCTATTCAATAACTTGGCTTCAAACAGACCATTGATATATGACAGAAATAAAACATCACAACTTCGAATGACTATAATTATTTAAACTAGGGACATTATGTTCCTAGTGGTGGACTGTTAGAACTAGAAGGGAACTCTTCTATGGAGATAGAAAAAAATTATTTATAAATGATATTGCCTATGTAGGGAGACCCTAAGTAACTACATCTATATTAGCAGGTTTAAGAAAATGAAAGTGAAGTCGCTCAGTCCTATGGGACTCTTTGCGACCCTATGGACTGTAACCTACCAGGCTTCTCCATCCATGGGATTTTCTAGGCAAGAGTACTGGAGTGGGCTGCCGTTTCCTTCTCCAGTGGATCTTCCCAACCCAGGGATTGAACCCAGGTCTCCTGCATTGCAGGGAGATGCTTTGCCATCTGAGTCACCAGGGAAGCAGGTTTAGTGGATGATAAATTTAGTTTTTATTACAAGCCACCAATTGTTAGAAATTCTTGCTGAACTCCATTGCTACCAGGCTGATCAGCTGAAGAGACTGAGCTTTCCCATGTCTCAGAATGAGTTTGGTTTGCAATAGAGCTGCAGGTTTGAAGGCTGCTTTGCACATCCTTTGCAAAGGACAAACTCTAATAAACTTCTTTTAAATCCTGGCTTCTATTGCTACTCATGTGAATATCGGTTTTTTTTCACCTGTAAGATGGAGGTAATGATGGTAATTATGACAACTTTCAATATGGCTACTTGGTTCAAATAATACACATGAAGGTGATCTATAACTAGAAACTCCTGAGGGTTGAACCATCACTGTTAGCTGGCTCAGTGATAGCACAGACTGAAGCCATGTTACCTGGGTCTTCCCCTTGTAACCGTACAACCTTGAGCCTCTCCAGGCCTCAGCTTCTTTATCTGTTAAGTGGGGATGACAACACAGGTTATAGTCAAGGTGAAATGAGTTACTATATGTAAAGCTTTCAAAATAGTTCCTGGCACGTGGCATTACTTTTACTGTTTTTTCATGTGTGCCCAGAAGAAAGGTGTCTTAAAAAGGAAGCAATCTTAAAGATGATCTGGGCCATTTCTCATTTTGGGAAAGACAACTGAATCCTGAGGTGTTTCCTTTGGTCACAAAGCTGGCTCACCAAGGGCTCCTGGCTTCCAATTCTACATTTCTCCCATATACTGCTCTACTTTGGGGATATAGGCCTCTGTGAAGACTCTGTTATCCCCAACGGCTAGCCAAAAGAATCATGAATTGCATAAAACTGTAATTTTTATAGATGAGAAAAATAATAGTGTGACTATAAGAAGCATGCTTAAAGTGACATTGGTCTGAACCATCTGCAAAAGGAAATGGCAACCCACTCCAGTGTCCTTGCCTGGAGAATTCCAGGGACGGGGGAGCCTGGTGGGCTGCCGTCTATGGGGTTGCATAGAGTCAGACATGACTGAAGCGACTTAGCAGCAGTCACTGGAGTAACCACTAATTAGTTACATAGTGAAGCTGACCACTTTCTCCATTCCCTAAAGGCTCAGAAGAGTGCTCTGTGGATCGGAATCACCCTGAACCTTGGTAGAAGGGTAGACTCTCAGGCCCTACCCCAGACCTCACTAAATCAGAACCTACATTTGAAAGCCATGAAATTAAAAGACGCTTACTCCTTGGAAGGAAAGTTATGACCAATCTAGATAGCATATTGAAAAGCAGAGACATTACTTTGTCAACAAAGTTCCGTCTAGTCAAGGCTGTGGTTTTACCAGTGGTCATGTGTGGATGTGAGAGTTGGACTGTGAAGAAGGCTGAGCGCCGAAGAATTGATGCTTTTGAACTGTGGTGTTGGAGAAGACTCTTGAGAGTCCCTTGGACTGCAAGGAGATCCAACCAGTCCATTCTAAAGGAGATCAACCTGGTTGTTCTTTGGAAAGAAAGATGCTAAAACTGAAACTCCAGTACTTTGGCCACTTCATGTGAAGAGTTGACTCATTGGAAAAGACTTTGATGCTGGGAGGGATTGGGGGCAGAAGGAGAAGGGGATGACAGAGGATGAGATGGCTGGATGGCATCACTGACTCGATGAACGTGAATCTGAGTGAACTCCGGGAGTTGATGATGGACAGGGAGGCCTGGCATGCTGCGATTCATGGGGTCGCAAAGAGTCGGACTGAGCGACTGAACTGACTGACTGACTGACATTTGAAAGTTCCTTTTAGAAAGATTCCTCTTTATTGCTCATCTATAAAGGAGGCCAAGAAACAAACGGCATATTCTAGACCCTCCTTTACAGCTCAAATATGCTCTAAACTCTTTTCTCCTTGCCCCTGTATACCTCCCCACCTGTAACCTCACAAATTTAAAGAATATTTGAAGGGGCAAAGAGGTTACAAAGGCAGCCTGAAGATCAAGGTGAAGGCAAAATGGACAGGACATATTTCTGTTCACCAGGGACGCTAGCTTCTGGGGATCAGGAAGTCTCTGCAGGATGTTTGGATCAAATGATTGATAGGGGTAACGCCCCTTTAACAAAAGTCTGAAAGACCCAGGTGCTGGTCTCATCTTTATCCCCAGAAAAACTGGGAAACTGTCAGGTAGGAAAACCTGTCACTGACCCAGTGCCCCCCTTTCTAAAATGAAGGAACTGGTTTACTAAATATTTTTAATCTACATTATCTGTGAAATCAGTTTTTCTTTTAAATTTCCCTATTATCTAACTTAGTAGTGATGTATTCGTGTGAGTTTCTACTAGCTTCTCCAGCTCGAACCCTGAACTCTGGCTGCTGAGCAGGACAAGTGTGCTCTGGTTAAAGTCTTGCAGGATTCCCATAGGCATGGAGACCTGAGTGATCTTTGTACTTAGCTTATTTCCATCATCTTGTGTTAAACAATTGATGGAACATATTCACTTTGAGCCTGAACCTGCTTAAAAGAGCCACCTGTTCTCAAAGACTGTTCACTCTGGAAGCACACACCTGAGCCATCGTCCACTGACTTCCCTACTGTGCACGTGTGGTGACCAGCCCAAGGTGACAGAAAGAAACCTAGTAAATTCATCTTTAAGAGGCTCTGCCTGCTTTTCTCTGGATTTAACCCCAGTTCTCTGAGGCTCCAGCCAAGGTTCATGGCTACAGAATATAAAACCCCGATTCTCAGTCTTTGGGCTCAACCTGTGCATGAAGAGCACCACGGAGCTCTTGGTAAGCATCAGCTGTGTAAAGGTTTTGCATTCTCATAGACATGGAGGTTTTAGGAGTCTAAAGCAGACTTTCAAAAGAATTACACAGAGCTTTTGTTGTCAAACCCTTGCAAATCATTTTCCCTCCACAAAACCCTATAGAATGTCAGCATGTGAGCATCTCTGCCCATGGGGCTGCCCCTTCCGTGGGACTTGGGTAGTAATTCACTGCTGGGGATCTGTTGGCTTCTGGACCCCAGGAAGGCTGTGCATGTTTATCACCCTCCAGGTAGAAATTTTCTGGAACTCTCTGGGAGAAGCACAAGTCCTTCTACTACCTCTACGGCACTGAACCATACTTCTGTGAAGGTGTTTTTATTTTTTAAGTAAGTGAGCTCACCACAGAAATATTAGTGAGAGCTAGTGAAGTACTTCAAAATAAAGCAGAGTGAGTGGAAAAAAAGAGCCTTTGGATAATAAGATTCTAGTTTTCCTTTTTTTCCCCTTCTTTTTTGGAGGAGCGAGAGCATGGAAAGCAGGCATCAACCTCTTTTTTCAGAACAGTTCTGTGTATGAACTGTAGATCCATGTGCTGAGAACAGCCCGAGGGAGGCGGTGACAGCATGGACCTCATTTCCCTGCAGCTACCACATGAAGGAAACAATTTGTCCTCTTGCTGCACCAGCCCTAATCAAGGCTTCGGGAAGACTATCATGAATTATCAAGAGAGAAGTAGAATTTATTTTTATTCATAAATGGACCAAAGAGGCGTATGGTCAAGTTTAGAGGAGATTAACGCAAAATGATTGATGAGAGGCACGTCCAAGTTTTCCCACACTCATTGCTCCCTATTTGACTAACACAATATTCTCAAAAGCACTGGAAGGACTAATGCTGAAGCTGAAGCTCCAACACTTTGGCCATCAGATGCAAGGAACTGACTCACTGGAAAAGACCCTGATGGTGGGAAAGATTGAGGGCAGAAGGAGAACGGAACAACAGAGGATGAGACGGTTGGATGGCATCACTGGCTCAATGGACGTGAGTGTGAGCAAGCCCTGGGAGACAGTGAAGAATAGGGAAGCCTGGTGAGCTGCAGTCCATAGGGTTGCAAAGAGTTGGACACAACTGAAAAACAACAAGAATATTGCTCCCTATTTGACTAACACAATATTCTCAAAAGCAGATGAGGAAAAGAGCACATAAGGTTTCCTCTAGAAAGGGAAATCTAACCTAGATCACTCTAGTGTTTCAATTAAAGTGTATTCCAAGTGTAAGTTCAGCTGAGAAATTCATTCCTGCCTCCAGCCTCTCTTCTCTGCCTTAACCACATTTTCTAGGCACTAAACATGGTGTAAGGAGAATTGCCAGGTGACTGCTTGGTCATGTGTCTCTCTGAAGTTGCTTTCCCAACACTTACTGCATCTGAGTCTACAGGTAAGAAAACTGAAAATGATCTTCAACAATGAAAAGCTCTTATGGAATTTTGGGCCATAGTGTTGAACAATGGAAAGAATGTGATGGCTGTAACTAGATGTTATTTTACTTTTTACATTGAATGGGTTAAAAGAAAATTTTAAAAAGTAGAAATTTTTAAGCCTAGAAAATGTTCACAGATAAGGATGATGGAGAACATACAGGACTCCCAGAAATAGATGGAAATGAATTTAAAATCTAACTTTTATATATGTTTCCTTCTTTTAAAGCTGTTTTGCTTTTCTGTTCCCTGCAGTTTTCACATACAGGGCAAACATTTGTGAAAAACTTAAATCCCAAAGGACTTCAAACAGCTATAACATGTCAAAGGCAGTTTAATTTCTAGAAATCTAAATAAACATTTCTTTTAAGGCCAGGGAAATGACAATAGCATAAAATAACTGGCTTGCTGTCAACACTACATGAGCAAGTATAAAGGCTCCTGTACACATACACGTATACACAAAGACACGCACAGATCTCATTGAGCCAAAGTCAGAACAAAATATAAGGGCTTACTTAATGACTTGGAAGATCATTAGTTTTACTTGGGATTGGACAAAAAAGAGAAAATATAATCAGGTCTTAAATACCAACACCAATTAAAAAAAAAAGAAATGCTGTGATCAAAGATTATTTTATTTTCCTCCTTACATGGATTTAGGAAGCCTCCCACATCTGTCTCCCGTAAGATGACAAAAAGAGAATTCTTCATGGGGAAGTCCCCTTAGTGTTCCTCAATTTTACATGGATTTTATTTTCTTTTATTGAAGTATTAAATATATTAAAATACGCAGATCTTACAGCTCAATGACTTTTCTTCCGAGTATCACCCATATCCAAACAGGAAACATTCCTGTCATCTCAGATATTCCCCGCATGCCCATCCCAGTCAAACTGCTCCTCACAGAGGTCTCTACCAGGCTGTAAGTTTCATTTGTACAACACTGAGATAGGAACAAAGATTTCTGAAATGTATAGGCCATTTGCTTTCCGTAACTCCAGGGTGGATTACTGTCCCACAACACTTCAAGTATTCATTCAACAGATATTCACTGAGCACTATGTGGCAGTCACTAGTTTAGATACTTGAGATAGATCAGTGTACAAAATAAATAAAATCTCTGCCCCCCATGGATGTTATAGGCTACTGGGCGTAGATTAACAATAAACAATAAATACTGGATTGGCTAAAAACTTTGTTTGGGTAACATTTACAGAAAAACCCAGACAGACTTTTTTAGCCAACCCAATTTAGTAAATTATAGAGTATGTTAGAATATTTAAGCACTCTAAGAAAAAGTGTAACAAGGCAAGAGAGATAATAACTACCAGGAAGGGTTAACAGGCATTTCTGTTCTGTCCTATCCATGATGTCCATAAGACGTCTGGTCCATGCCAAAAGGTATGGATGTCCAGGAATGTATTTTGTCCATACCAAATGGTTCCAGGGGCTTTCCAGGTGACTCAGGGATACGGATTCCACCTGCCAACCCAGGGGACATGGGTTCAATCCCTGAGTCAGGAAGATCCCCTGGAGAAGGAAATGCAATCCACCCCAGTATTCTTGCCTGGGAAATCTGATAGAGGCCTGGCAGGCTACAGTCCATGGTGTCACAAAGAGTTGGACATGACTTAGCAACTAAACAGCAACAAATGGTTTTGGACAGGACAAATATCAAGGACTGTGTGGTATGGATCAAATGTCTTACAGACATTTTGAAAAGAGCCAAATATCCAGGACAATTTGGTGTGGACCAAATGTCTTATGAACTTTGGGGCAGGACCAAGTATCCTACAAGGCTACAAAGTGGTAAGGACTAGTTACAGTATTAAACAGGGTGGTCACAGTAGGCTTCCCTGAGATGGTGGAGCACAGACTTAAGAATGTGAGGGAGTTAGCTGTGTGAATATCCCAGGAAATAGAGTTTCATGTGGAAGATAACCAGTGCAAAGCCCCTGAGGTAGGAATGGACTAGAGAGTTTGAGGAACAGCAAGCAGGCCAGGTGGCCAGACCACAGGAAATGACAGAGACAGCGAGGTCAGAGTCGAACAAGGCAACATCCTGCCTTCGTGCTTCAGCTCTCATACTATAAGCAAGTGTTGTTTAGTGCCGCTTTCTTTCACATTTTTATGGTTTGTATCAATAATTCTATGGTTTAAAATGGCTCCAGCATAGTAATGCAGTGCTTTCTGGTGTTCCTAAGAGCAAGGAGGTTGTTACATGCCCTACAGAGAATATATGTGCATTAGATCAACTTCAATCAGCATGAGTTTCAGAGTGGTTGGCCATGACTTTAATGTGAATGAAACCACAATATGTATTAAATACAGTGTCTTTAAACAGAAACACACAGAAAAGACAGTTATATATTGAGCAGTTGATAAAAAAAAAACTTGCAGCCAGGCACTTGCATTTTTACTAAGAGCAATGGTATTTGCAAATCCAGTGTTCACAGCAACTTTATAGGCCATCATTACCAAGTAAAATGAGAATTGACCTTACATGATGGATACACAGTTCTCTGAAGATACTGCATCCCTCAAAACCTTCTCAAGGGGTGATATTTTTTTATTGACATTAATTTTTAAGTGAGGATTTTAATATCCACATAGAGAATTTTTCAATAATTTCATTTCTTAGTCTCCCTCCTTCCTACCTCCTATGAGCTTTCCCTCCATCCCCACCCTCATCTACACACCTTCTGATTGAATCCAGATATGTTGTGCCTACTGTCTGATCATGATCTAAAGTCTCAACCAAATCTCAAAGGACTTCGAGTGCTGACCAGAAATTCTACACATTTCCCTGGTCAATTCTCACTATCAGTCTTCAAATCTACTATTTCATAAATTCTTTTCTATCCTTAGGCTTCCCTGGTGGTTCAGATGGTAAAGCATCTCCTTGCAATGTGGGAGAGCCGGGTTCGATCCCTGGGTTGGGAAGATCCCCTGGAGAAGGAAATGGCAACCCACTCCAGTACCCTTGCCTGGAAAATCCCATGGACAGAGGAGCCGGGTAGGCTAGTCTATGGAGTTGCAAAGAGTCAGACATGACTGAGAGACATCACTTTCACTTTCATTTTTTTCTATCCTTAACCCACCAAAATGTATTCCCCTTTCCTTTCTCTCAGGTAAAGACCTTCTTATTTCAAGAAAAACTAGAATCAGTAATAAAGAAACTCAAAAAGTTCCCACCTCCAAATCTGCCAACTTGCTTGCATCTGGACCCATATACCCGATCCCCCTCCTGTTCCTATGAGTGACTGTCCCTGCACCTTCTTAAGGCTACTCCTCCCTCAGACACTTGAATTCATCCTCTCCAAAGTCATCAAAGACTTTGCTCCTACAGTTTTGCCCTCCTCTCTTAAAACTGTCCATTGCCTTATCACTTTGATTATTCCAATGAGCATCATGTAACTAATTCCTGACATCACCTCCCCTACCCACTACTTGCCACATTTCTCTACCCCATTTCAGCAAAAATTCTCCAAAGAATTTTCTAGATTCATTGACCCCATAATTCTCTCTTGAACACTTTCTAATCATGTTTTTGTTTCTATCCACTCCATGAAAATGCCTGTCAATCCAATCCAATGTTGATTTCTTAGTCTTCTTTCTTGTTCCATCAGCAGAATTCATTCCAGTTGATTATTCTCTTCTGGAAGCAATTTTTTTTTTTTCACTTGGCTTCCAGGGCACCACTTCAGTCCAGCTGCTCTGTCTGACTCTTTGCAGCCCCGTGGACTACAGCATGCCAGGCTTCCCTGACCTTCACTAACTCCCGAAGCTTGCTCAAACTCATGTCCATGGAGTCGGTGATGCCATCCAACTATCTCATCCTCTGTCATCCCCATCTCTCCTCACCTTCTATCTTTCCCAGCATCGGGGTCTTTTCCTATGAGTCAGTTCTTCGCATCAGGTAGCCAAAGTACTGGAGGTTCAGCTTCAGCATCAGTCCTTCCAATGAATATTCAGGACTGATTTCCTATAGGATTGACTGGTTTGATCTCGTTCTCAGTCCAAGGGACTTTCAAGAGTCTTCTCCAACACCATAGTTCAAAACATCAATTCTTTGGTGCTCAGCTTTCTTTAAAGTCCAACTCTCACATCCATACATGACTACTTGAAAAACCATAGCTTTGACTAGATGAATCTTTATTGGCAAAGAAATGTCTCTGCTTTTAAATATACTGTTTAGATTGGTCATAGCTTTTCTTCCAAGGAGTAAGCGTCTTTTAATTTCATGGCTGCAGTCACCATCTGCAGTGATTTTGGAGCCCAAAAAAATAAAGTCTGACACTGTTTCCACTGTTTCCCCATCTATTTCCCGTGAAGTGATGGGATCGGATGCCATGATCTTCGTTTTCTGAATGTTGAGTTTTAAGCCAACTTTTTCACTCTCCACTTTCACTTTCATCAAGAGGCTTTTGAGTTCCTCTTCACTTTCTGCCATAAGGGTGGTGTCATCTGCATATCTGAGGTTATTGATATTTCTCCCAGCTATCTTGATTCCAGCTTGTGTTTCTTCCAGTCCAGCGTTTCTCATGATGTACTCTTCACAGAAGTTAAATAAGCACAGTGACAATATACAGCCTTGATGTACTCCTTTTCCTATTTGGAACCAGTCTGTTGTTCCATGTCCAGTTCTAACTGTTGCTTCCTGACCTGCATACAGATTTCTCAGGAGGCAGGTAGGGTGGTTTGATGTTCCCATCTCTTTAAGAATTTTCCACAGTTTGTTGTGATCTACACAGTGCAAGGCTTTGGCATAGTCAATAAAGCAGAAGTAGATGCTTTTCTGGAATTCTTTTGTTTTTTTCTATGATTCATCAGATGTTGGCAATTTGACCTCTGGTTCCTCTGCCTTTTCTAAATCCAGCTTGAACATCTGGAAGGTCATGGTTCATGTACTGTTGCATCTGGGTTGGAGAATTTTGAGCATTACTTTCTAGTGTGTGAGATGAGTGCAATTGTGTGGTAGTTTGTACATTCTTTGGGACTGGAATGAAAACTGACCATCCAGTCCTGTGGCCACTGCTGAGTTTTCAAAATTTGCTGCCATATTGAGTGCAGCACTTTCACAGCATCATCTTTTAGGATTTGAAATAGCTCAACTGGAATTTCATCACCTCCACTAGCTTTGTTCGTAGTGATGCTTCCTAAGCCCCACTTGAGCACCATTTACATCTAGTTTTCTTCTTACATCACTGCGTCCTCCTTATATTGTTTACTGAGTTCTTCTCATTCCCCTAATGCAAATGTTAGAGTGTTCCAGAGTCCAGTCCTCAAACTGCCTCTACTCTACACTCACTGCATAATCTCTTCTAGTGAACACCATTTATACCCTGATGGCTCTTAAATATCTATCTGTAGCCTGCGTCATTACCCTGAGCTCCAGCCTTATTTTCCTGCCTTCTCAGATGTCTGTCTAACTCTTGATTATGCACTCAAACTTGCTACTTTCCCATTTCCCTTGCTTCTTCATCTAGATAAATGAAACTCTATCTTTCTAATTGCTGAAACCCAAATCCTTGAAGTTTTCTTTCCTTGACATTTTCTCTCAAATTCATCATCCAATATATTATCAAATACTCATGGCTCCATCTTTAGAATGCATCGAGAATTTGGCCACCTCTCAACCCTGTTCTTCTGCTTCTTTCATCTCTTGCCAAGATAATTGCAGCAACCTTCTAATGACTTTATCCCTGACTTTATCCCAGTCTTCTCCCTGACTTTATCCTTTTGCTTCCCTTTCAATATGTGTGTCTTTTTTCTAACATAGATAAGAAAGTGCTTTTAAGTAATTCTACTTTTAGTTTTGAGAAATGTCCATTTTCCACAGTGGCTGCACCAATTTCACTCCTGGGTATATATCTGAAAAACACATGAATGTGATAAGATACATGTACCCCAGTGTTCATAGCTGCATTATCTGCAATTGCCAATATATGGAAGCAACCTAACTGTCCATCAACAGATGAATGGGTAAAGAAGATGTGGTGTGTATATACAGTGGAATATTACTCAGCCATAAAAAGAAGGAAATTTCACTATTGACAGGAACATGGATGGACTTGGCTATTATGCTAGGTGGAATAAGTCAGACAGGGAAAGAGAAACAACGTATGATATCACTTCTGTGTAGAATCTAAAAAATACAAGAAGCTAGTGAGTATAACAAAAAAGAAGCAGGCTCACAGGTACAGAGAACAAACTAGTGGTTACCAGTGAGTGGGCTGGAGGGTGGGGCAATCCAGGGTCAGGAGATTAGAGGAAAAAACTATTGTGCATAAAATAAGCCCCAAGGATACATTGTACAACATAGGGAATATAACCAATATTGTATAACAACTATAAATGAAGCATAACCTTTAAAATTGTGAAACATTATAACACCTATAACTTATAATACCATGAAAGTGAAAGAAAGTGAAAGTGAAGTCACTCAGTTGTGTCCGACTCTTTGCGACCTCATGGACTAGTAGCCTACCAGGCTTCTCCCTCCATGGGATTCTCCAGGCAAGAGTACTGGAGTGGGTTACCATTTCCTTCTCCAGGGGATCTTCCCGACCCAGGGATCGAACCCAGGTCTCCCACATTCCAGGCAGACACTTTAACCTCTGAGCCACCAGGGAAGCCATATAATACCATATGAATAATACCATACATCCATTAAAAAGCAAATTTAAAAGATACATAGAAAGATAATTTTTAAAAGATCTAAGTTGGACATATTATTTCTTTGACCAAAATCTACTTGAGCTCTATCTGTCTCAGAATAAAATCAAAACTTTTCACCATAGTGTATACAGCCCTACCTGATCTGACTTCCCTACTGCTTCTCTGTCTGGTTCCCCATGGCTCTCCCCTCACTCACTCACCTACCTCCAGCTAATTTGGCTAGCTTTGGGACATTCATTCTTGCCTCTCCCAGATATCTGTCCATATCACTTCATTCAGAACCTTGCTCAAATGTCAAATTAGTCAAGAACAAGAACTTTCCTCTCTGTGCTCCTGAAAGTAGTTCCATGCTGTGGTTGTTCAGTCACTAAGTGACGTCTGACTCTGCAACCCTGTAGACTATAGCATGCCAGGCTCCTGTGTCCTCTGCTATCTCCTGGAATTGCCTCAAATTCATGTTCACTGAGTTGGTGATGCTAACTAATCATCTCATCCTCTGCTACTCCTTTTACTTTTGCCATCAATCTTTCCCAAATTCAGGGTCTTCTACAATGAATTAGCTCTTAGCATCAGGTAGCCAAAGCACTGGAGCTTCAACTTCAGCAACAGTCCTTCCAATGAATATTCAGGATTGATTTTCCTTACTACTGGTTTGATCTCCTTGCTGTCCAAGGGACTCTCAAAAGTCTTCCCAGTGCCACAATTCAAAAGCATCAATTCTTCAACCTTGAAGAAAACAATTCTTCAGGCTCAGCCTTCTATATAGTCCAGCTCTCACATCATACATGACTACTGGAAAAACCACAGTTTTGACTATGTTTTCCTTTTTTGGCAAAGTGCTATCTCTGCTTTTAAACATGCTATCTAAGTTTTTCATAGCTTTCCTTCCAAGAAGCAAACATTCTTTAATTTCAGTCACTGTCCATAGTGATTTTGGAGCCCAGGAAAATAAAATCTGTCACTTCTACCTTTTCTCCATTTGCCATGAAGCAATGGGACTGGATGCCATGATTTTAGTTTTTGAAAGTTGACTTTCAAGCTAGCTTTTTCACTCTCCTCTTTCACTTTCATCAAGGGGCTCTTTAGTTCCTCTTCATTTTCTGCCATTAGACAGAATCATCTGCATATCTGAAGCTGCTATTTCTTCCAGCTATCTTGATTCCAGCTTGTGATTCATCACACACACACCCTTATTTTTTTGTCTACTTTTTCTATCTACTTTATTTTCCTTTCATACTCACCACCACCTGATATAATAGATTTATTTGTTCATTATGCTATCTTAGCTAGAAAGTGAACTCCATAACAATGGTTTTATTCATTTTGCTGCTATATTCCAATAGATGTGAGATATAGTTGATGACCAGTAAACAAGAATGTTGACTGAATAACTTAAATTTTAATAAGAACAATTAACAAAAATGTAACCCCGCTAGAAATGGGCTTTCTTCTGATACCTTAGGCATGGAGCTAAGCTAAAGATCATGGTCTCTGTTCCTGGCATCACTCAGGCCAAGAACTTACCTGTTGAGTTTCAGTCCCTTCCATCCTTCTGTGCTCCTCTCTGTAGCTAATGGGAGTCAAGTCTGCAGATGACCTGTCCTGACACCCTGCCAGCTGGCTTCCTAATGAACCATTTGTGGGAGATCACAAGGAAAGGGGAAGCAAAAGGCCCTTTTGTTCTGCTCCTGAAAAAAACCTTTGTTTGGGTTGAAAATTGTCCCCTTCAAAATTAATGTCCAGCCAGAACCTGTGTATATGCCCTTACTTGGCAATAGGGTCTTTAGATATATTCAAGTTTAGACAAGGTCATGCTCGACTAGGGCTGGCCCTAAACCCACTAGGATCAGTGTTCTTATGTGAAGAGGCAAATGTGGACCCAGAACTACAAGGAGACACCATGTGACTGTGAAGACAGGGATTGGAGTGATGCCAAGGAATGCCAAGGATTGCCAGCAGCAATCACAAACTGGAAGAGGCAAGGAAGGACCCTTACCTTCCCTGAGCCTTCAGAGAGTGCATAGCCCTGCCAACACCTTGATTTCTGACTTCTGGTCTCCAGAACTGCAGGAGAAGAAATGTCTGTGGTTTTAAGTTGCCCCATTTACGTACTTTGTTCTGGCCACCTCGGAAAACTCACACAGCACTTCACGGCAGCATCTGCAGAAGCACAACTCCAGCCATAACTACAGGCGGCTGCAGTCCACAGCACTGGGGAGCTTGACGGCAGTTTCTGGAGTGTGGATCCCGGGGCCCCTGAGCAGTAGTGGCTTCAGGACAGCCTCCAGCCCATCAGTGACCAGTGCACAAGTGGCACGTTGGGAACACTCTTCCTTATGGTTGATGACTGAAGTTCAAGCAGCTAAGCAGTGAGCAACAGCCCCCAGGTAGAAAGAGCAGAAGTGTGATGCAAAGCTCCAAGTTTCCTGACTGATTCCACAATGCCTTCCCATTCTCTCTAGCACACTTCTATGCCAGTGACTGCAACATCTACTGACTTCCTTTGAATAAAGAAGTAAATTTTCCTTCACAGACTGTAAACATTTAAAAAGTAGAAATTGATCTCACTTGTTGAGCCAGCCAAATATGCTTTTTATGCTACAGTGACAAGTAGCCCCAGTTCTTCGCCACTTCAGATGGCTCATGCCGCATATCCACCATGAGTTAACAAGGGACTTTGTTCACTGCGATAGTCACTCAGTCACTTAGGCTGATGGGAGGGCTACTGCTTCAATGCTGCTATCACCAGGGAGAGGTCAGGAAGGACCAGGAAGTGACATCTTAGCATGTGCTCAGGGTGAGAGCTGAGGATACTTGATGACCGGCTTCATCCCTTCCTACTTGGTTTGATTCTAGGGACTAGTGTAGTACCTGCAATTCCTATCTAAACTCATCCATGAGCATCACTGATATAGCCATTAAGCACTTTTCAAGCATTTTCTTTGGGTCAACAATATCAGTTGGAGAATAAAAACATAGAAATCAAAGAGAAATTCGCTCACGAAAGACATTGATAACCATTTTAAAATATCTAATTGGCTAAGACTATGGTTTGAATCATATCTTCATATTCTCAGGAGGAAACTGAGTATGACACATATCTATCAGTTAAAGATGCAAATCCTAAGGAAAGTAGAGGCTTAATACATGCATGAAGGTAAGTAGAAATTTTTCAATAAACTTCACATTTGACATTTTGATGATCTTTAGAAGACGGAGTCATTGTACACCTGTTATTTTGCACTAACAAGAGATACAATTTGTTTCCTTAGTTTTCAAGAAAGAGAAAACACCCCTACACAGGAGAAACATATATTTTATTTTCAATTTAATATCTTTGGCTATTGTTCTGACACTCTCCTGAAAATGTTTTAGATACAGAAGGAATAGCTCAGTGGGTAAAGAATCTGCCTGCAATGCAGGAGACACAGGAGATGCAGGTTCAATCCCTGGAATGGGAAGATCCCCTGGAGGAGGAAATTGCAACCCCAAACTCCAGTATTCTTGCCTGAAAAATTCCACGGACAGAGGAACCTAGAGAGCTACAGTCCATGAAGTCACAATGAGTTGACTGAGTGAATAAGCACTAAACACTAAGGGATTCTCTTTAAAAATGTGTTTGATTTACTGTATCAGATCACAAGAAGGATAATACACTGACATTAAGTTTGGAGAAGGGGTTGCTGTGTGTTTTGTTTTTTTTTGGTCTGTATTTAATTTTTGTTTTTTGCCATGCAGTGTGGGTTGGTGAGAGGAACTGGGCACCATGATTGATTGAGAGGCAAACCTATAACACTGGATGTCAGATTTTCCAGGGCCACCATGGAGAAGAAAATCAACACCCCTTTCCTTGTTCCTCACCTACCTATCTGACTTCACAGCTTACTCTCTGCCTTTTGGTTGCTATTATATGACCACAGTGAGATTTCTCTAATAGCAGTTAGGTGGTTAGTTACTAATAAGCCAAGAGTTATTTCTTTAATAACCAAAGGTGTTAAACTTCTTTTCACATGTTTGCTAATCCCTGGGGTTTCATTATTTCTCTCTTGCCTCAGGCTTTGAATTTTCTCTATCTTCTACTTGGAACTTACTTCCCCCAGATCTTCTTTCTAATCCTTCCAACTCAGCCTAAATGTCACCTCCTCAGCACCCCACTCCAGTACTCTTGCCTGGAAAATCCGATAGACAGAGGAGCCTGGTAGGCTGCAGTCGATGGGTCGCAAAGAGTCGGACACGACTGAGCGACTTCCCTTTCACTTTTCACTCTCATGCATTGGAGAAGGAAATGGCAACCCACTCCAGTATTCTTGCCTGGAGAATCCCAGGGACAGAGGAACCTGGTGGGCTGCCGTCTATGGGGTTGCACAGAGTCGGACATGACTGAAGCGACTTAGCAGCAAAGAGACCTGAGATGGCCATTCATATAACAATGGCCCTGCCCTCTAACTCTCCCTTTGATATCACCCTGTTTGATTTTCTTCTCAGAACTTGCCGCTGTCTGAAGTTATCTTGTATACTTTTGTTTACTTTTTGATCACCACTTCTCCCTCCCTCTCAACTGAGCAAAATCAGCAGGATTGCAAAGAGCGTGGCTCTCTTGCTGAGATCTGCTCATCAGTCTTGGTGCTGTTGCTGGCACACAGCATGTATCCTATAAGGATTTTCTGGAGAAAAAAAAAGAAAAGACTCCTCTTTTCTCATCATGAGGTCCTTATCTCCAGAATGAAAGACCTGGGCTAGATCAGTGGTTCTCAAAGTGGATCAGCAGGACCAACGCTTCCTGGGAGCTTGTTAGGAATGC
Source organism: Redunca redunca (assembly GCA_006410935.1). NCBI lineage: Eukaryota > Metazoa > Chordata > Mammalia > Artiodactyla > Bovidae > Redunca > Redunca redunca. The sequence continues at coordinate 143,458 of SJYQ01000184.1, read as the reverse complement.
AGATTCCCAGGTCCAACTCTATACCAACCATGTCAGAAACTCTGGGGTGGGCCCCCAAGTTCTGTGGTTTAACAGCCCTGCAGGTGCCTGAATTTCACCAGAGTTTGAGGACTACTGCACCATATGATCTCTGAGTCCTCTTTTTAACTTCGTATTTAATTTTTTTAGCTGTTTAAATAACACAAGTATTTCACATATAGAAATGAGAATAGACAGTAATACAATGAATAAATTGTCAATCCTAAAGGAAACTAATCCTGAATATTCATTGGAAGGTCTGTTGCTGAAGCTGAAGCTTCAATACTTTGGGCCAGATATGAAGAGACAACTAACTGGAAAAGACCCGGATGCTGGGAAAGATCAAAGGCAAAAGGAGAAAGAGGAGGCAGAGGATGAGATGGTTAGATAGCATCACCAACTCAGTGGACATGAATTTGAGCAAACTGCAGGAGATGGTGGAGGACAGAAGAGCCTGGCATGCTGCAATCCAGTTCATTTCAGTTTAGTCACTCATTCGTGTCCAACTCTTTGTGACCCTTTGGACTGCAGCACGCCAGGCTTCCCTGTCCACTACTAACTCCCGGGGCTTACTCAAACTCACACCCATTGAGTTGGTGATGCCATGCAACCATCTCATCCTCTGTCGTCCCCTTCTCTCCTCATCTTCAATCTTTCCCAGCATCAGGGTCTTTTCCAGTGAGTCATTTCTTCACATCAGGTGACCAAAGCACTGGAGTTTCAGCTTCAGCATCAGTCCTTCCAATGAATATTCAGGACTGATTTCCTTTAGGATCAACTGGTTTGATCTCCTTGCAGTCTAAGGGACCCTGAACAGTCTTCAAAACTACAGTTCAAAAGCATCAATTCTTCAGTGCTCAGCTTTCTTTATAGTCCAACTCTCACATCCATATATGACTACTGTAAAAATCATAGCTTTGACTAGACAGACCTTTGTTGGCAAAGTAATGTCTCAAAGTAAATGTCTCAATGTTGTCAAAGTAATGCTTTTTAATATGCTGTCTAGGTTGGTCATAGCTTTTCTTCCAAGGAGCAAGCGTCTTTTAATTTCACAGCTGCATTCACCATCTGCAGTGATTTTGGAGCCCAAAAAAAGAAAGTCTGTCCCTGTTTTCATTGTTTCCCCATCTATTTGCCATGAATTAATGGGACTGGATGCCATGATCTCAGTTTTTTGAATGCTGAGTTTTAAGCCAGCTTTTTCACTCTCCTCTTTCACTTTCATCAAGAGGCTCTTCAGTTCTTCTTCACTTTCTGCCACAAAGGTGGTGTTATCTGTATATCTGAGGTTATTGATATTTCTCCTGGCAGTCTTGATTCCAGCTTGTGCTTCATCCAGCCTGCCATTTTGCATGATGTACTCTGCATAAAAGTTAAATAAGCACAGTGACAATATACAATCTTGATGTACTCCTTTCCCAGTTTGGAACCAGTCTGTTGTTCCATGTCCAGTTCTAACTGCTGCTTCTTGACCTGCATACAGACTTCTTAGGAGGCAGGTAAAGTAGTCTGGTATTCCCATCTCTTGAAGGATTTTCCACAGTTTGTTGTGATCTACATAGTCAAAGGCTTTGGCATAGTCAATAAAGCAGAAATAGATGTTTTTCTGGAATTCTATTATTTTTTCTGATCCATCAGATGTTGGCAATTTTTCTCTGGTTCCTCTGCCTTTTCTAAATCCAGCTTGAACATCTGGAAGTTCATGGTTCATGTATTGTTGAAGCCTGGTTTGGAGAATTTTGATCATTACTTTGTGTGTGAGATGAGTGCAATTGTGTTGTAGTCTGAACATTCTTTGGCATTGCCTTTCTTTGGAATTGGAATGAAAACTGACTTTTCCAGTCCTGTGGCCATTGCTGAATTTTCCAAATTTGCTGACATATTGAGTGGAACACTTAAATAGCATCATCTTTTAGGATTTTAAATAGGTCAACTGGAATTCCATTACCTCCACTAGCTTTATTTGTACTGATGCTTCCTAAGGTCCACTTGACTTTTCATTCCAGGATGTCTGACTCTAGGTGAGTGATCACAACATTGTGGCCATCTGGGTTATGAAGATCTTTTTTATACAGTTCTTCTCTGTTTTCTCACCACCTCTTCTTAATGTCTTCTGCTTCTGTTAGGTCCATACCATTTCTGTCCTTTATTGTGCCCATCTTTGCATGAAATGTTCCCTTGGTATCTCTAATTTTCTTGAAGGGATCAGTAGTCTTTCCTATTCTATTGTTTTCCTCTATTTCTTTGCACTGATCACTGAGGAAGGCTTTCTTATCTCTCCTTGCTAGTGTTTGGAATTCTGCACCCAAATGGGTATATCCTTTATTTTCTCCTTTGCCTGTCACTTCTCTTCTTTTCTCAGCTATTTGTAAGGCCTCCTTAGACAACAATTTTGCCTTTTTGCATTTCTTTTTCTTGGGGATGGTCTTGATCACTGCCTCCTTTACAATGTCATGAACCTCCATCCATAGTTCTTCAAGCACTCTATTAGATCTAATCCTTTGAAGTTATTTGTCATTTCCACTGTATAATCATAACAGACTTGATTTGGGTCATAGCATATTAAAATGCAGAGACATTACTTTGCCAACAAAGATCCATCTAATCAAGGCTATGGTTTTTCCAGTAGTCTTGTATGGATGGGAAAGTTGGACTATAAAGAAAGCTGAGCATCAAAGAATTGATGCTTTTGAACTGTGGTATTTGAGAAGACTTTTGAGAGTCCCTTGGACTGCAAGATCAAACCAGTCCATCCCAAGGGAGATCAGTCCCGAGTGTTCATTGGAAGGACTGATGTTGAAGCTGAAACTCCAATATTTTGGCCACTTGATGTGAAGAACTGACTCATTTGAAAAGACTCTGATGCTGGGAACAATTGAAGGCAGGAAGAGAAGGGGATGACAGAGAATAAGATGGTCAGTTGGCATCACTGACTCAATGGCCAGGAGTTTGGGTAAACTCCAGGAGTTGGTGATGGACAGGGAGGCCTGGTCTGCTGCAGTCCATGGGGTCACAAAGAGTTGGACATGACTGAGCGACTGAACTGAACAGAATGGTCTAATGTTTTTCCCTACTTTCTTCAATTTAAGTCTGAATTTGGCAATAAAGAGTTCATGATCTGAGACACAGTCAGCTTCTGGTCTTGTTTTTGCTGACTGTATAGAGCTCTCCATCATTGGCTGCAAAGAATATAATCAATCAGATTTTGGTGTTAACCATCTGGTGATGTCCATGCTGAGTCTTGTACTTGGTCACTTCCCCAAACTTGGAAACCCCTCCTGCATGGCCTAGCCCTGGCTGCAAGCTTGGGAGCAGCAGAAAGCACTGGTTTCATGAATAAGTCTTGTGCAACCACCTCACTATATAGTCTGTGTTCAGTGTGTGTGTAGGGGGAGATGCCTTTTGGAGAAGCTGCCTGGAGGAGGTGCCTTTTGAGTTGAACCTTGAAGGAATGATGGTAGAGTTGAAGGAAGGGCACTCATCTTCTCTTGTGAGAACTCCAGGGTTACAACTGGCTGCTAAACGACCGTCGATGGGAGAATGTTGGATCCCACCAAAAGGGGACACCCCACATCCAAGTGCTGCAGTCCATTGGGTCTCAAAGAGTCTGATGACTTGGCAGTTGAACAAAAACAGAATGAATTGATATCCCTGGTGGCTCAATCCCTGGTGGGATTTGCTAATACTAGCGGCACCCAACTCCAGTACTCTTGCCTGGAAAATCCCATGGACGGAGAAGCCTGGAAGGCTGCAGTCCATGGGGTCGCTGAGGGCCAGACACGACTGAGCGACTTCACTTTCACTTTTCACTTTCAGGAGTTGGAGAAGGAAATGGCAACCCACTCCAGTGTTCTTGCCTGGAGAATCCCAGAGACGGAGGAGCCTGGTGGGCTGCCGTCTCTGGAGTCGCACAGAGTTGGACACGACAGAAGCGACTTAGCAGCAGCAGCAAATCCCAATATTATGTCATTTTTTAAATTTTAAAATATTTTCAAATATATTACAAATACATTCAAAGTTTATGGTGTATGACTTTTTTCCATCCCATCTCCTCTCACCTTCTCCAGAGGGAAACCACTTAATTAACTCAGTGCTCCTTATTTCCAAATTATTTTACAAAATACTTGTATTAATCTACATTCCCATTAATAGGGTCTAAGAACCTCATTTCTCCATATACTTCCAACATTTGATATTGTTAGAGATTTAAGCCTTGCCAATTGATGTATAAGAAATGTTACTTATTGGGATACTAATTTGCATTTCTCTAATAACTAATGATGCTAAACTTCTGTTTGTTAACCACTTTATATGTCAAATACTTATTCTTTATCAGCTATGTGGTTGCAAATATCTTTTCTATGAAAGCAAATTTTTCCTTGGGTTTCTGATGATTTTTATTACACAGAATTTTTATGCATTTATCATTTCTTTTATGAAAAAGTATTTTTTTTATTGCTAAAGAAATCCTTCCTTAACCCCAAGGTCATGATGATATTCGTCAAAATTTTATAACAATTGTTATACTACACATGGAGGTCTTTAATCATTGATCTTTGTATATGGTGTGAGAAAGGGATTTTAATTTAATACTACATCTTTCTATAATAGAAAGCATAAAGCAATGCAATAACTTTTTCAAAGATGCACAAGCGTTGGGAGAGCTGGAAATTCAGCCCAGAGAGCTCATCTCCAGGATCTGCATTTCCCAGCCTGACAGTGGGCTGTCCCTCCTCTGTGAGGCAGGAAAAGCTGTCACTGAAATTTACGTGGGGGTGAGGGGAGGGGCTTCACTTGTTGGGAATCAGAGAAGGAGCCTTTCAGAAAATGGCATTTAGGCTGAAATCTGCAAACTGAGAAGAAAGCAGCTTCTCCCTGCCCCAGGGAAGTGAATGGTTCTGCTGTTCTAGGTCTTAAATAGGTCCAAGAACACAGAAGGAATGAAGGGACTTTTCTCCCCATTAGGGTGAACTGAGTAATGACTTATCTCAGTGGTCATAAAATACAAACACCCTTTAGCCCCCTGCCAGAACAAGCCACCCAACAGTGCACTGGGATTGCACGTGTGTGTCCTGGCCAGGGCTGCAAGGACACCGAGTGCCATCCACACAGCAGATGGACCCAACACAGCCACTGCTTCTTCCCCAGTTGAGAATGTCTGTCCTGTGAATCAGCATTGCGTGCTTTATGCACAGGCTCTCCTCCTGCCCCTCTGTACTGCCCACAAGACAGAGACACCATTGTGATCTTGGGATGGAAGCAAACAAATTACACACACCCGTCTAAACCAAAGCTGAACATACTAGTCAAGGCACTTGAAAAACATTATTTTCTTCCCTTCAAGACACTTCATCCCCAGTTTTACCAGGCCCTCACATTATAAATCAAGTGAATATGTTGTTCTTACATTGCTCAGGAGAGAAGTAGTAGAAAAGATTCTCCCAGGGACTATAGGGAAGGCTGAAACTTTCTGAAAAGATCTCGCAAGTGTTGGGCTGGCTTAGCCCCCCTTGCCAGCAAGGTCTGTCGTTCGCACTCAGAACCTGAGGTGTTTCTCTCACTTGAGGCATAACAAAGACTACTCACTTCTCCTGACAAACCCACCCCTGCACTTCCCCAGTTTTCTCTTTCCATGATCCTCTGAGTTCACAAAGCATATTATCCGGACTGTGAATCAAGAAAGAAAACCAAATATGCACTCAGAGATTTTACAGGCCCCTCTGCAGCATTCTACGAGCCAAATTCGGTGCAGTGCTTACGCTGTTTCCAGGCTCTGGAAGATGGGGATAAAGGCAGGCTCATGACTGCATTAAAGGCCATTAGCTGGCCTGAACAAAGGGACACCGATCGGTGTCCCTGGCCACATAGGTTGGTGTTCAAAGCACTGGTGTTTGTGGACAATTGAAGGCATCTAATGTCTAGCCTGGCACAAACCCCATCCAGGTAGCTCTACTGTGCTGCCCTTTTGTTACAGCAGTGAAATATTTCAGAACAAGAACATATTCATTCACTGAGCCGTTGCTGAGCTTCATAATCTGGCTGCTCTTCCTTGCATTTCATGTACAGATCACTAGGGAGATACAATATGGGATGCAATGTGTTACCTTATATACTTGAGTTAAAAATTTACTCTGACTGTATAGGGCACACCACGACTCACCTTGAAGTGTACTCTTGAAGCATCACTTTTTAAAACAGTTGCCTTTGGAATAATGTCTTGGCCTTCAGGACTCCTAAGTGTTCGTTGATTGTCAGTGTGCTGAGCAAATGGAAAAAGGGAGGGCAAAGAGAAGAAGAAAGGTAAGTGAGGGAGGAGAGGAAACAGGATGGGAAGGAGAAGAGAGGGGAAGCTCTCTTTATACTGGTGAGGACATCTTTGTATTAAGTGAAAAGATGGGTTTGTTTTAAGCAATATGCAATTGACCCTAAACTATCATCCAACATGAGTGCTGGGGGGTTGAGAAGCTTCACAGGGGTATCTGGGATATCCACTCTCAAAGCTCCTATCATTCATCACCTGTCTTCACCATCTGGAATATCCATTGACTCCAGTGCGAAATAGATGCAAGTGTGTTGACTGATACAGTCTGTCTTAGGAGCACTAAGGGGTGTGCGGCAGGGCAGATCTCTTTGACATGCTATACTTTTTAAGTTCTCAATTGTCTGATGGTTTCCCATGGCCTGGAGAAGAGTTTTAGTTATATTCTGAGAAGCTGTGTCAGTGGGGACTGTCCCAGCTTTCTTACAGACAGAAGTGGGATGCACTATTTAGGCCTGGTGAGATTGTCTTAATATTGAGTTGGTAACATGAAATAATACACCCCAGGTATTAGCTGGAGAATATGATGTCATATCCACGTGGGTGCAGCACTTACTCAAAAGTCCAATAGAAAGAAACATTCAAAACTGTTTGAAAGCTCAGTGTTAATTTGTTTTTCTAGGTGTTCTTAACTATCCTCCTGACTCAGGAACATCAGAAAGAAGCCAGACACACAGATTTCACTTTATGGGATCTGTGAAGAATTTGTTTTTTAATGAATTATGCTTTGAGGATTTCAAAAGCCTAAATAAAGGGTCATTATTAGAAAAAGTCTTTAAAAACTCTAACATCCAAGTATAAGACGTTATTGAGGACATCATTCAGTATGTCCTATTTGTGAAAACTCCAGGAGGAATTTCCTGTCTTGCTTTAGTAGCAAGACTAACTAGAGCTTTTCTCATGACATCTTTTGTTTTCCATCTCAAAAACATTGCCAACTGCATAAATGATTGGGTTAGGACCATATCTTCAATCCTCAAAATAGGTTTAAGTCACCATACAGCATGTTTTTATAGCCTCATTCCTTCCCTCAATGTATTCTTTTCCCTGATTCTCCTTTAGTCAAATTATATTTAATGCCATACCTTATATTATACACATTGTCATAATCAGCTAACTCAGCTTTGGAACTGGGGGACATAAGTTAATGAACAACTTCTTAGGGTATAAAAGCTTGATGAACTCTAAGTTCTACATATCCTTGAGGTCAGCGTCTGAAATAGAATTGAACTGTCAGAAGCCCTACAGGTTGTATCACTTTTTACTGAGGCTCTACCTTCCCAAATCTTAAAGGAAAAGGAGGTGTCATTCCATTCTGCTACATTGAATAAATAGCCTGCTCTATGCCCACAGTTCCTATCTCTATATTTTTACTTTCAGGGTGTGATTATTTGGAATTTCTGGTTATACCCCTTGTCTGAATCACTTGGTAACATTTAGAACATACTCTAAGAGGCTACATTCAAAATCTTCTGCCCTTAAGATTCCCACGACGGAAGAAATGAGGTCAATACAGAGCATATTTCTTAATCTCATTCTTTCCATCGTGGTTACTTAGTCTATCTTTTTCTTTTCATCTTATTTACATTTGAAGCTCTATCTTGTATGTATATGCTTTTATAAATTTAACTCATTTATAGAAGAAGGTGGAATATAAATTAATAAATTGCTTCTTATGGTTTGAAACTTGGCAACCTCTAAATTATAAATATCTGTGAGTTCACAGGGCTCCATGCAGACCCTTCGGTGTTTTCACACTTATGGTGGGTAGAATAATGCTCCCCTCAAAGCTGTGGATATATCACCTCACATGGCAAAAAAAGGACTTTGCAGATGTGATTAAGGCCATGGACCTTCAAATGGGGAGTGATCCCAGTATCCGGTAGGTGCAATGTAATCAGAAGAGTCCTTATGAGTGAGCATCAGAGAAAGAGATTTGATGATGGAAATAAGGATAGGTCAGAGGTTTAAAGATGCGGTGCTACTGGCTTTGAAGATGGAGGAAGGGGCCATGCAGTCAAGCAATGCAAGTGGCCTCTAGAAGCTAGGAAAGGCAAGAAAGCTAAAGGCTCCATAAGAAACAGCTTCATTATAGCCCAGTGGAACTTCTGACCCCCAGAACTGTAACAATAAATTTGTATTGTTTTAAGTGAGAAAGTTTGTAGTAATTTGTTACAGTTTCAATAAATGAACACTCCTTGAGAATTCTAGATCCCCTCACAATTGTGCTTATATGTTTCCTCTTTGTGACTCCCGAGGTGGCTTAGTGGTAAAGAATCCTCCTGCCCATGCAGGAGATCTGAGTTCAATCTCTGGGTCAGGAAAATCTTCTGGAGTAAAAAATAGCAACCCACTCTAGTATTCTTGCCTGGAAAATTCTATGGACAGAGGAGCCTGGCAGGCTGCAGTCAATGAGGTCACAAAGAGTTGGACAAGACTGAGTGACTGAGGACATGTGCACATTTTCTCTTTCATTCTCTTGTTCCCAAAGACTTTGGCATCACTCGTTTCTTAGCCTTGATTTGCTTGTTGTATATGGATGAAGTTCCGCCCTCCTGACCAGGACTGTTCAGCTTTGAATGTCGTGCCTCACTTTGGCACTGACTTATCACCCCCGTTCCACCTTGATAGTATGGTCATACAGAACATTACTTTTCACTGTTCATCTCTTTAACAAGATGGTCCCCACCTTCCAGAGGCTGACGACTTTCCACATCTGTAGAGTATCCACTGTATAGAGCTTGTACAGAAGACAGGGATCAAGACCATCCTCATGGAAAAGTAATGCAAAAAAGCAAAATGGCTGTCTGGGGAGGCCTTACAAATAGCTGTGAAAAGAAGAGAGGCGAAAAGCAAAGGAGAAAAGGAAAGATATAAGCATCTGAATGCAGAGTTCCAAAGAATAGCAAGAAGAGATAAGAAAGCCTTCTTCAGCGATCAGTGCAAAGAAATAGAGGAAAACAACAGAATGGGAAAGACTAGAGATCTCTTCAAGAAAATTAGAGATACCAAGGGAACATTTCATGCAAAGATGGGCTCGATAAGGGACAGAAATGGTATGGACCTAACAGAAGCAGAAGACATTAATAAGAGATGGCAAGAATACANGACTGGTTCCAAATAGGAAAGGGAGTATGTCAAGGCTGTATATTGTCACCCTGCTTCTTTAACTTATATTCAGAGTACATCATGAGAAACGCTGGACTGGAAGAAACACAAGCTGGAATCAAGATTGCCAGGAGAAATATCAATCACCTCAGATATGCAGATGACACCAGCCTTATGGCAGAAAGTGAAGAGGAACTAAAAAGCCTCTTGATGAAAGTGAAAGAGGAGAGTGAAAAAGTTAGCTTAAAGCTCCACATTCAGAAAACGAAGATCATGGCATCCGGTCCCATCACTTCATGGGAAATAGATGGGGAAACAGTGGAAACAGTGTCAGACTTTATTTTTTTGGGATTCCAAAATCACTGCAGACAGTGATTGCAGCCATGAAATTAAAAGATGCTTACTCCTTGAAAGAAAAGTTATGACCAACCTAGATAGTATATTCAAAAGCAGAGACACTACTTTGTTGACTAAGGTCCGTCTAGTCAAGGCTATGGTTTTTCCTGTGGTCATGTATGATGTGAGAGTTGGACTGTGAAGAAGGCTGAGCGCCAAAGAATTGATGCTTTTGAACTGTGGTGTTGGAGAAAACTCTTGAGAATCCCTTGGACTGCAAGGAGATCCAACCAGTCCATTTTGAAGAAGATCAGCCCTGGGATTTCTTTGGAAGGAATGATGCTAAAGCTGAAACTCCAGTACTTTGGCCACCTCATGTGAAGAGCTGACTCATTGGAAAAGACTCTGATGCTGGGAGGGATTGGGGGCAGGAGGAGAAAGGGACGTCCGAGGATGAGATGGCTGGATGGCATCACTGACTCGATGGACGTGAGTCTGAGTGAACTCCGGGAGATGGTGATGAACAGGGAGGCCTGGCGTGCTGCGATTCATGGGGTCGCAATGAGTCGGACACGACTGAGCGACTGAACTGAACTGAACTGAGAGTATCCACTGTGCAGTCCATCTGCACTCACGCTGTAGGACCCAGTGCCACCCAACAGAACTTTTTGCAATGGTGGCTATGTTCTATCTATATATCCAATATGGCAGCCACTAGCCATAAGTGGCAACTGAGCACTTGAAATGAAGCTGGGGTGACAAAAGAGACTTTCATTTCATTTGTTTCAATTAAAGTTCATTGCGTATGTGTATGTGTGTGTGTGCTCAAAGTTCATTTCAAATAGCCACATATGACCAGTAGTTCCTAGGCTGGACAGCACAACCAGTTTTTCACTAAATGCATATTGATAATTATTGAAACTCTCATCAGATGCCTATAATTCCTTAAATTCACATCAGCAAATTTTTCTTTAATTGCTGCTTTAGAAGAAAGGCAGTCATGATGAAAACTATCTGAAAACTGAAGACATTTATCCATGAAATAGGCTTCAATTGTGTAAGTGAACGATCAGCACTTAAACAAAATCCCCCAAACTATTAAATCTCTGTGCATGATGCCATTACCTTCAGGAACTCATAAAAGGAAATGTCCTTAATTAAAAGTGTGATTTTTTTGGAACTCTGGGGACTCTTAAATGTCTGGGGTATAAATAAACCACATTTGTAGTAGGTTTTGAAGGCGTACATTTACCTCTTCGGTCAGTCCCCAGCCCCTCTAGCTACACTGATGCTGAGTCACCTAAGAACCCAGGTCAGCCACGGAAGGAGAGAGAAAGGCTGCTGAGCGTTTTGGCTGATAGCTGTGTCACTGTGTGCTGTTCTCTCTGATTTATCTTTCATGAAATGTCTGTGGGTGTAAAAGCCCACGTGAAAAGGAGTAAGTGGGAGTAATAAGAGATTCGCTACGAGTGGGCACTTATTGACTGACTGCGTTAAGTGGAGGAAATACAGCAGGAACCTTGTGAGGGGAACGCTTGGCCTGGGCTTTGGTCTAGACAGTGTTAGCTGAGCAGAGTGACACCAAATAGAAGCTGACATGGTTCCTGGGACAAAAACCAGACAACAGTAAGAGAATGCTGCCCTAACTTGCTATCACTCTCCTGGCTTTTGCAGGTAGATTCTGCAGTATTTGAACAAAAATCTTAAAAGGAAAAAGGCATCAAAATGCTAAAGTTATAAAACTTTTATTTGATATCTCTTACTTTTGTGTAAGAATCTATATAATCAGGTTTGCAGATGGATTATAACCCAGGAAGAGTGAAGAAGTCATAAGAAGCCACAGGGACAGCCTGTCAATCAGGGTTGATCCAGATTCAACCCAGAGGCAGTACCCAGGATCCGGGTGAGGCAGGTGTTTGCCTCTTTCTGGGGAAGCAGTGAGTTCCCCTATTCAGGCATTTCCTGAACTGGTTACAGAATTCATTTGTGTCAAACTTGCTTTTATTTAAAAATAATACTAATGCAAGAAATAACATTATTGGTTAAGACATTTAGCAAAAATATAAATCTCTAGAATGTATAGTCTCTTTGTTCAGATAACAGAACCCATCCATTTGAATGATGAAAATTACTTACTACTTAGCACGTCCTGGATTTGCAGCCTGAGAAATGCTTCTTGAGGGATTTCAAAATGTGTCATGGCTTTAAACACAAATCAATGAACCACACAGGCAAATGTTGGGAGTTTGTGGGATATTCCAAACAAGAATTTAATGTTGTGTGAGAATTACTTCTACAACATCTCCCCCCAAAGTAGAAGGAGCTGAGGAAACATACCCTTCCGAAGTCTTTCTTAAGCATATCTGCTTTCCCCGTAGCTCACTGTCCAGGATTTGACTATACCCCGCTTTAAGATCTCCCTGGTGGCTCAGGTGGTAAAGAATCTTCCTGAAATGCAGGAAACCTGGGTTTGATTCCTGGGTTGGGAAAATCCCCTGGAGAAGGGAATGGCTATCCATTCCAGGATTCTTTCCTGGAGAATTCCATTGAATAAAGCTTGGCACCTGGCGGGCTACAGTCCATAGAGTTGCAAACAGTCAACACGACAGAGTGACTAACACTTTTTCTCACTTTCCCTTTCAGCGCACACGCATTCTGTTTTGAACAGCTTTGCCATAAAACATCTAGTGTGGCTCAGAAGGGTCACCCACTTTGAAATTTCAGTGATCATAAGCTGAATTAAGGCTCTGAGTTTCAAATCCTATAACAAAATCATATTGAGAATAGAAATCTAAATTTCCTATATCTCCTAAGTGGATAATACAATAAACTTTTTTTTAATAGTTCATATTTCCTGTGTAATCATTTGCTTTAAACCAGCATCAAATATTCTTTCATCCCTGACCTTGTCAGCTAGGATCATCTTACTCAAACCCTCCTAATGCTTACAGAAAAGAATAAAAGTACCTAACAGAAAGCAAGAAAAATTAGACACTTTGAATGTGAAAGGCTGCAGATGTCTGAGTCTGATGAGTTTCTGGTGGGTGCTCTGTTGCAGCTAGAAGTTCCATTTCAGTGCGGTGAGCAGTGAACACAAGATATTGGGTTTCCGGGGACATCTGAGAAGCAATACCGCCTATCTTTTCCTCCACTTCAGCACACATGGTTGTGAGACTTGAAATGCATTAGGAGAAAAGAAGTCTAGCAGAGAAAGGAGTGCAGCCTCATCGAGAAAGAGATAGGAGTCTGTCATAGGCGAGAAGGAAAAAATTCAGATGTTCATATATTTAAAAAATGATTTATTGCTCAAATTATACTCGTTTGCTTTTTAACAGCAGCCAGGAAAATGAAGTTATTGGTACATTAGATTTTTTCCTCTCTGCTGTCATTCCAATTTAATTATTGCTCAGACATGTGTAATGGAAAGAACTAGGGGCTCAGAGGAGGGTTTCCAGCTTGACTGTTTCTAAATCTGTTCCTGGATAGATGATGGAACTGGGACAACTGACTGTGGCCCTCACAGAGGTTTTTTTGTTTTTGTTTGTTTGTTTGTTTGTTTTTCCTGAAATAAGTGATTACTAAGTGCTGCATTGCAGTGGGGATGAGGGGATGAGAAGGTTATGAATGTGACCTTGAGTTAACACTCAGCAGGTGCTGTGCTTAGTTACTCAGTCATGTCTGACTCTTTGCAACCCCATGGACTGTAGCCCACCAGGCTCCCCTGCCCATGGGGATTCTCCAGGCAAGAATACTGGAGTGGATTGTCATGCCTTCCTCCAGGGGATCTTCTCAACCCAGGGATCACATACAGGTCTCTCTCATTGCAGGAGAATTCTTTACCATCTGAATCACCAGGGAAGTTTGAGAATACTGGAGTGGGTAGCCTATCTCTTCCCCAGGGGATCCTCCCAAACCAGGAATCGAACCAGGGTCTCCTGCATTGCAGGCAGATTCTTTACCAGCTGAGCTACCAGGGAAGCGCACTCAGCGGGGTTAGCCAAGTTCAAAGTTAATGAGCATGCTTCTGAAACCTGATGGTAAGACAGGGTCCTGCTATGTACACAGCCCTCAAGTTTTGAATTGGACTGTCTGAGGTGAATGGGCTTGGATCTGAGAAGAAAAGACACTGGCTGGTTGATGTGATCATCAAAGAATTGACTTAACTTCTATCCAGATGTCTTCTGGGGGCCATGTGGTAGGAGTTTTAGATTCTTCTAGTGACCTTGAAAAAGGTCATAATACCTGCTGATCCTTCCCAAGCATGCGATTCATTTAGAAGGGCATGGAATTGAAAAGACCTGGCACACAGGATTTTGGGGAGAGTGGAGAGCAGATGGGTCCCTAAATCTGATGGAATGAGGTACAGAATTGCATGGTTAACAATTAGGTTTATGTGTATTTGTCATCTGGATTCTTATATACGATGAAATAAGAGGTGTCAGCCAAAGACTCAGCCCAAACCCTGAGTTAATCTTGACCTGGCTCAGTGGTACTCTGGTGGTGCCTGTGGTAAAGAACCTACCTGCCAGTGCAGACCCGGGTTTGATCCCTGGGTCGGGAAGATCCTCTGGAGGAGGTTATGGCAACCTATTCCAGTATTCTTGCCTGGAGAATCCCCATAGACAGAGGAACCTGGCTGGCTGCAGTCCATAGGGTCACAAAGGGTCAGACACAACTGAAATGACACAGCAGCAGCAGCAATAAAATGAAAGGTTTTTTTTTTCCCTCCCTTAACAAACGGACTCTTTCCCAGGTTGCACATGTAGACATGGAACCACTGAAACTATTTTCGCCTCCTGATTTTTATTCCACAATTGTCTCAACTCCCGAAACCAGGTAGACAGAGACCCTCTCCCAATGTATGTAAAAGCATGGTTTGACTTGGAAAGTCTTCTGCTCAAGTTGAAGCAGGCACTGTGCCAATGACCCCATGCTCAGCTTGTGGCTTCGAGGCTTCTGTCGGAATCTCCTGGAGTTCTGCTTCCAGAAGAGCAGCAGTCCCTCTTTAGCTGACGGGATTGAAAGGAATCCCTTTCATTCCACCACTCACATATTCTTCTCAGTTCTGATCACAGATTTTGTCAGCAGGAAACAGGCCAAGCTAGAACTTTCACGCTGGTCAAGCTTTGCGGCTCACTGCCGCCAACAATATGTCCCTGCGGACCAGCTTTCCTCATTGCTGTGCTCCCTGGCTCAGCTGCTCGTGTGGCCATCCTCAGGCTGGGGGTACGCGGGGTCAGTATTACTTGTGAGACTTGCCAGTCTCCAGGATGGATTTGCTTTGAGGATGTTATCATGTCCTTGCCTGTAGTTACACTTTTTCCCTGGAGACATCTCAAGTGGGGCAGTGGGGAAGAGGGGGTTGCGGCTTTGAGGGGATCCAGTTCCTGCTTGAGGATGTTTAATAGCTTGGTCATTATGAGGGGTCCTGTAAAGCCCTCACCCCCTGCTGTTATGTGGGTGTTTCGTAACCATAAAATCTGCCACAGCATAGTAATTGCCTCCAAGTTCAAGACAATCCATGAGGATTTTAATTTACCTCTCACATGTCTTCCTACCTAGTTCCCACACAATTATCCCTGGAGACTCCTGAACCTTGTTGCTGTTGTTCAGCCATGAACCATTTGAAAATCATACCGTGTCTCAGCATGAGAGCCGCTAGCAAAGGGGACACACACAGAACTGCTGGCCAACCTTGTCAGGCCCCGTGGGGAGTTTCAATCACACTGTTTGCTTTGGTGCTAGACTTTGCCTCAGCTTGGAGGTGTGGGAGCTGTAAATTAGCATCTGAAACAACGCAGTTGTAGTCCAGCCTCTGCGTTTCTAGCCAAGGCCCAAGTCCCTGTGACTTCTGAGGCATTTGCCTGGGAGCTGCTTCTTGTTGCACTGAATTCCACTTTGGGGAAAAAAATGTGGGTGTCTCTTGAATTAGCCCATAGAAGGAACGTGCTGAGATGCCAACTATCATTTTGCTTTTACCCAGAAGCAGACACCATGGCAAGAATTCAAGTGCAAGTTATGTATTTCGGAGGTGACCCTGGGAATCACCAGGAGAGGAGACAGGAAGGAAGAAAGGCAGTAAGCACATGTCAGCAGGTTAATTTCCAATTTGGACACCGGAACTTGACATCCCTGGTGGAGAGCCGGGGTAGCAGGATCCCATCTGAAAGGCAAGGGAGCTGGGGTATTTCACCTGAGTGTCTGCAGGTCGAATGGACCCCAGAGGCCAGACAAACTCCCTAGACAGTGAAATGCAGGTACTGGCAGGTGGCAGTCCTGCCTGTGTGTAAAAATGGTAAAGCTGGGCGTGGGGAGCAGAATCAGAGCAAAGCATCCACAGTATCTGCTCCACTAACTCCGCCATCCCAGGAACTAAAACAGATAGCTGGGAAAACTGAAAGCCTTGTTAAATCTCACAGTTTAAAGGGAACTGGGTGAGGCTGTCAGTCAGCCCTCCTAACTCCGTACAGAAATACTTTCTAGAACAGTCATCCAGTTTCTACCTGAACACTCCCAGTGATACAGAGCTCAGGTGTCAAAGCTTGCCCATCCCATGGATAGATGATTCCAGTTGTTATTCTACCCGGTATCTCAATTTCTAGTTTGTGTTCACATGATGGTTCATTCCAGTTTATCAATGTCTCCTGAGCACCATTGCAAGGAACTGGGATTCACAGATAACACCACCCCTAGATCTCACATGGTTGCATGCCCAAGAGTGGGATGGACAAACAGACTTTACGCTCCTGTAGCATTTCCATCATACCAGGTGTGCACTACAGAAACGGGAGTGAGCAACCCTCCATAGGTAGGAAGTGCGAAACACTCAGAGGGGGCTTCACACAGGAGGTATGAAGTGGGAGTGGGCGGGCGAGAGGGAGTCATCACGAACTCAGCTGTGGTAAGAGCCACATCAGACTCTCAGGTGTCCATTTCCCAAAAAATGTACACTCCAATAGCAATTCCCACACCTACAGAATGAGCACTTTACCAGATTCAACCGGAGCTCTATTTATAACAAGATTAAGGTTACAGATCGCATTACAGAGGATATCAACATTTTTTCCTCTATCCAGTTTTCCAGCCCTGTCCGTTTCTTACCCATGTGGCTGCAAATGAGCTCACCCTACGATAGAATTTACATCTTTCTCTGCAGATATTTTTAAACATACTAGGAGCAAACACACGGATACCTAGAAACCACCACCAGGTATACCACATGCAAGCAGACTCCATAAAAAGTAGTTTAAACCAATCACCACTGGTGTGGGTAGCCTGGGATTGAAGAGTGCTGATCATTGTCTCATTGCATGTGGTTCTTTAGAGAAGGTGGAAAAGAAAGGCAGTCAGAAGGCTGGTCACACAGGGATGAATCTAGAAATGGCCAAATGTGGGCATGGCTGCAGTTTATATTTGCATACATGCTTCCCTGGTGGCTCAGAGGTTAAAGCATATGCCTGAAATGCGGAAGACCCGGGTTTGATCCCTGGATAGGGAAAATCCCCTGGAGAAGGAAATGGCAACCCACTCCAGTATTCTTGCTTGGGGAATCCCATGGATGGAGAAGCCTGGTGGGCTACAGTCCAGGGGGTCGCAGAGTTGGACACGACTGAGCGACATCACTTTATACATGCAAATCTGTGGGTATGTATGTAGTATTTGTTTATATTAGATCCTAAAAATGAATAAAAAGAACTGATATACTACTCCCTAAAATAAGAAGTTTATAGTCAATAATTTTGTGTCATTTTATTGCAGAAAAAGGGAGCAGAGATCTTATTATACAGAGTAAAAGGCACAAACCAGCTGTTCCATGGGCCAAATTCAGTTTGTGAGTGTATTTTGCTTGGCTCACAGTGTTCACCCACATAGAGTTTTAAATATGCATTAGTTGCCACTCTTTAAAAATAAGAATAATTGAAATGAAAATCCAGGCTTCAAAATTCTCCTGGGATAGCACAACTTCCATCATAGGGAGCCTACATTTCACAACATTCAGCTGGAGCTGGACTGCTCTCTTCTCTGGCCACATGCACACTTTACAGTAGGTCGTGCTCCTGCCCTCCCTTTTCTGTGGAAGGTCAGTTATCACCTGTCACTTCACTGCTTCTGGCTTCTTTCATTTCCGTTACCTGCCTGGTTCCATCAAACTTTCAAATAGCCAGGAATGCATAAACTAAGGTCCGAGGAACAAGACTTAGGTACTTAAATTCTATTTTATAGGTGAGCATATGGTGGAGAAGGCAATGGCACCCCCCACTCCAGTACTCTTGCTGGAAAATCCCATGGACGGAGGAGCCTGGTAGGCTGCAGTCCATGGGGTTTCGAAGAGTTGGACATGACTGAGCGACTTCCCTTTCACTTTTCACTTTCATGCATTGGAGAAGGAAATGGCAACCCACTCCAGTGTCCTTGCCTGGAGAATCCCAGGGATGGGGAGCCTGGTAGGCTGCAGTCCATGGGGTTTCGAAGAGTCGGACACGACTGAGCGACTTCCCTTTCACTTTTCACTCTCATGCATTAGAGAAGGAAATGGCAACCCACTCCACTGTTCTTGCCTGGAGAATCCCAGGGATGGGGGAGCCTGGTGGGCTGCCATCTATGGGGTTGCACAGAGTCGAACACGACTGAAGTGACTTAGCAGCATATGGTGGCTCAGTGGTAAAGAATCCACCTACCAACGCAGGAGACGCAGGAGATGCAGGTTCAATCCCTAAGTCGGGAAGATCTCCTAGAGGAGGAAATGGCAATCCACTCCAGTATTCGTGCCTGAAAATTCCATGGACAGAGGAGCCTGGCAGCCTGTAGTCCATAATGTCGCAAAGAGTCGGACACGACTGAGCAACTGAACACAGCACAGCACCATCCAAGGTCACTGGAAAACCGAAAGATGATCCAGGAGAAGATGCATTCCATGGGAAAATAAGTGGGAAACTCAGTGTGCACTAGAACAGCATGTGCCTGGGAAGTTGCTGGCTTTGGTTAGAAAATAGGAGGAGATCATGGGAGGTTTTCAAAATAGAGAAAATGGTCAGAGACATGCATTGGCAAGTTAAATTTGCTAACATGCCATTTCCATAAAAACAAGGGTTAATATAAATTAAAGAATTGTCACCTGTACCTTCCAAGAGTTACAGAGATGTTTCCCATTGATGATCTAGTTCCCTTCTCTATAAATGGATAATAGCAACACCTTCCTGCTCATATTTGTGGGAATATTAAATGGGATAATGCATGTGGTAAGGAAATGTCAGCTATGCTTCAGTTCAGTTCAGTCGCTCAGTCGTGTCTGACTCTTTGCGACCCCATGAATTGCAGCACGCCAGGCCTCCCTGTCCATCACCAGCTCCAGGAGTTTACCCAAACTCATGTCCATCGAATACGTGATGCCATCCAGCCATCTCATGCTCTGTTGCCCCCTTTTCCTCCTGCCCCCAATCCCTCCCAGCATCAGGTCTTTTCCAATGAGTCAACTCTTCGCATGAGGTGGCCAAAGTACTGGAGTTTCAGCTTTAGCATCATTCCTTCCAAAGAAATCCCAGGACTGATCTCCTTTAGGATGGACTGGTTGGATCTCCTTGCAGTCCAAGGGACTCTCAAGAGTCTTCTCCAACACCACACTTCAAAAGCATCAATTCTTCAGTGCTCAGCTTTCTTCACAGTCCAACTCTCACATCCATACATGACCACTGGAAAAACCATAGCCTTGACTAGACAGACCTTTATTGGCAAAGTGATGTCTCTGCTTTTTAATATGCTGTCTAGGTTGGTCATAACTTTCCTTCCAAGGAGTAAGCGTCTTTTAATTTCATGGCTGCAATCACCATCTGCAGTGATTTTGGAGCCCCAAAAAATAAAGTCTGACAATGTTTCCACTGATTCCCCATCTATTTCCCATGAAATGATGGGACCAGATGCCATGATCTTCGTTTGCTGAATGTTGAGCTTTAAGCCAACTTTTTCACCCTCCTCTTTCACTTTCATCAAGAGGCTTTTTAGTTCCTCTTCACTTTCTGCCATAAGGGTAGTGTCATCTGCATATCTGAGGTTATTGATATTTCTCTGGCAATCTTGATTCCAGCTTGTGCTTCTTCCAGCCCAGCGTTTCTCATGATGTACTCTGCATAGAAGTTAAATAAGCACAGTGACAATATATAGCCTTGACG
The DNA here is from genome assembly GCA_006410935.1 of Redunca redunca. Classification (NCBI taxonomy): domain Eukaryota; kingdom Metazoa; phylum Chordata; class Mammalia; order Artiodactyla; family Bovidae; genus Redunca; species Redunca redunca. The sequence continues at coordinate 123,511 of SJYQ01000184.1, read as the reverse complement.
TACTCCTTTTCCTATTTGGAACCAGTCTGTTGTTCCATGTCCAGTTCTAACTGTTGCTTCTTGACCTGCATATAGGTTTCTCAAGAGGCAGGTCAGGTGGTCTGGTATTCCCATCTCTTGAAGAATTTTCCACAGTTTATTCATCTCTTTTTCTCCTTATTCTTATTATTTAATATCTGCAGATTCATAAATGTCCATATACCTGTATATGAAAAAATGGAACGTTTCCTACTTTTCTGTGCAGGTAGATATATTATGTAGAAAATTCTGCTTTAGGGACTTTCCTAGTGGCCCAGTGATTAGGAGTCTGTCTGGAAATCCAGGGGACACAGGTTTGACCCCTGGTCCTGGAAGATTTCACAGTCCTTGGGTCTACTAGGCCCATGTACCACAACTACTGAGCCCAGGCTCTAGAGCCCTTGAGCTGCAACTACTGAGCCCACATGTCATAAATACTGAAGCCCATGAGCCCTGGAACCTGTGCTCCACAACAAAAGAAGCCACCACAGTAAGAAGCCTGCACGCTGCAATGAAGGCTCTCCCCTCCTCGCAGCAACTAGAGAGAGCCCATGCACACAACAAGGATCCGCCACAGCCAGAATGAAAGAAAGAAAAGAAGAGGGAAAGAAAAGGGCAGAAAGAAAAAGAAAGAAAATCCTACTTCAACTTTCTTGGCCAGTTCAGACTGATGCCCTCTGGAATGTATTTGTGAAGCTCCCCAAACTGAAATACTAATTTCACTGTTTGGAGTTATGTATTTTTGTCTTTGCCAGGAAAGAAGATATACAAAGAGAGGGGAAAGAAAAAGAGACAAAGAGAAAGAAAGGAAGGAAGGAAGGGCAAATAAATCTCTTTCTCCCAGAGAACAGTAGTGAAAGTAAGGCATAGCGGCAACTTAATGGAAGTCACAAATAGCAAAAGATCCTTTGCAAACTAGGAGAACAGAGAGTGGGCTCTGTTGTTAGGTCAACCCACAAAATTAGAGTCTATACCCAAGAATTCAGCCAAGAGAGCCAGCAGTTTCCCATGAGTCCAAAAGCTGTCTACAACAGTTATGTTCAAACTGTTTTTCTGCTTTCAACTTGGTTTTCCATCCATCCATGCTATCACAGATTCTCTGACATGCCCTTGGGTAAGAGCTCCTCCACCTCTGAAGTGAACTAAAGTAGTCCATAGTAAATGCTGCCATAAAGACCATCACTGAGGGTGGGAGGCCTGGTGTCCATGCATGGATGATGTACTCCAAGCTATGACGAGGCGACCTCCACGATCTCAGGAGATAGGACTTCAAGTAACCAGAAAGGAACAAATTCCATATTGATTTCAAAAATATTAAGATCCTATGCTGTTTCAGGAATCAGGTTACAGATGTTTCAGAAATACAGACTACAGGAGAAACAATAATAAACTAAGAGAAGACACAACCCCTGCCCTGTGAAGCTTATGATCTACAGAAGACAGACAAACAATTCCACAGTTAAGTAAAATGCCAGCAAAATAATGACTTTGGATAGCACTCAGAAGGAAAGGCATATGATTCCCTTACATATATATATATATATATATATATATATATATACACACACACACACACAATGGAATATTTTTAGCCATAAGAAAGAATAAAATCTTGCAATTTGCAACAATATGGGTGAACCTAGAGGGTATTATGCTAAGTAAAATAAGTCACACAGAGAAAGACAGTTACTGTATGATCTCATTATATGGGGAATCTAAGAATGACCTGGAGGGATGGGATCGGGAGAGGGAAGGGATGCTAGGGAGGGAGGGGATATATGTATAATTATGGCTGATCTACATTATTGTATGGGAGAAACCAATACAACATTGTGCAATTTTTAAAACACATTTTTAAAAAAAGTGTATATACATGAATGTTCCTAGGAAAATTGTTTACAGAATTTCAACAGTGGAAGCAATCTAATGCCTTTCAATTGGAGAATGAATAAACACAATGTGGCATATCCTGTACAATGGGATTCTATCAGTAAAAAGGAATAAGCCACTGAAAATAAAAAACAAACAAAGTAAATGCACAAATAGAACAGAGAACAAACTGATGCTCATCAGAGAAAGTGTAGGGGGTGAAAAAGGTAAAGGGTATTATGAGGTACAAATCTCATTAATAAATGAGTCATGAAGATTTATATGGACCATGGGGAATATAGTCGATACTACTGTAAAAACTTTATAAAGTGACAGGTGGTAGGTAGCTAGACTTTCCATGGTGATCACTTAAAAATGTATATATTGATACACATCAATTCAGTATGATATACACCTGAAACTGATGTGATATCATTTGTCAGTTATACTCCATTTTTTTAAAAAGGGGAATAGGAATAAATTTTCAGGTTTTATTTGCACAAGCTTTATGGAAATATCATCATGAGTATTCAAGGATCTAAAAAAAAGTAGCATAGCTAAAAGTCAATAGAAAAAGATACAAACTGAAGCCCAGAGTGAAAAAGAATGGAAAGAACAGAAGAGAGCACTAAAGGTGTGGGAACCGAAGCAAACATAGCAGCCACTGCAACTTTCACACCAGCAGGAGAGGGGAGACTGAGATTTGGACAGAAGCAATTTTGAAAAAACTAGTCTCCAAGAACATTCCAAAATGGATGAAAGAGTTCAACCAACAGATTTCAAAAGCTCAGCAAATCCCTAAAATGATATTTGGATAAACAAGTTGTGATAGACTCATACAGTGAAATTTTACACAGCAATAAAAAGAAATAAATCAAGAGGGAGGGGATATATGTATAATTATGGCTGATTCACACTGACGTATGGCAGAAGCCAACACAACATTGTAAAGCAATTATCATCCAATTAAAACTAAATCTAAGAAAAACTAAATCTAAAAAATAAATTTAAAAAAAGAAAGAAATGTCTGATATATGCAACAACATGGAAGAACTCAAAATTATTATGATAAGTAAAAGAAGCTGGGCACAAAGGCTGATTCCCAGGTGGCTCAATGGTAAAGAATCTGCCTGCCAATCCAGGAGCTACAGGAGGTGCAGGTTCAATCCCTGGGTTGGGAAGACCCCCTGGAGGAGGTAATGGTAACCACTCCAGTATTCTTGCCTGGGGAAATCCCATGGACAGAGGACCCTTGCAGACTACAATTTTTGGGGTCAAAAAAGAGTCAGACAGAACTAAGTAACTGAGCATGCATGCCATTACTTGACATTTTAAAAAATGAAAATTGTAGTGACAAATCAGATCAATAGTCACCAAGGCAGAAATAGGTATTAAGGGAACTTCTCTTGGTGATGGACTTTCAACTATTAGTAACAGCAAGCTAAAAATGGTCTGCAAAACAATATTACCAAGAGGATGAAGATTTTTATCATATTAATAATAGAAAAATCTAGAAGAAAACATCCTTAACCAAATCCAATTATCCACTGCTTAATTTTTGTCTGCTTGTAATTTTGTTTATATTTTTCTTTAACTGCTAAATTTTCTACTAAGTGAATAAAACTACTATAATTAAGGAAAACAGTATCTTTGAACACAACTAATGTGATTGATTCCATTATAATACACAGTAAGCATTTCCTAATAAGTTTATAATTTCTTTCCTAACTTTGAAGGTTGTTCTTTGACAAAAGCATGTTTTTTCTTTTATTATCTTTAAATTTATATACTATTAATTTACACACAGACACACAACTGTATCTTGTATTCGAAAGCCTGTGACTTAGAGTAATCACCACCTGTGGGTTTATATGGGTTTATTCTTAACTAAATTATTCACTTAACCCCCCGAGTAAAGTGACTATCCAACATGGTGTTGGCACTGCTGACTTACATCTGCTTGCAAGATTTTCCAAGTGAAAGGTGCAAAGGGAAATGTTGGGACTACTTGCAATATGCAGGTTACCAGGTTACCTTGCCCCTCCCCTTCTCCCGGCCCAGTTAGAGCAGTTCGTGCTGCACCGGTGCCTGTCATGCCAAGAGGATGACTCTGTGGTTCAACAAGGCCACAGTCTGCAGACAAACTGCTTAGAAAGGATGTCCTTGAGTGTCACTTGACGCAGTCGCCTGATGATGTATGAAAACACAACCCACAGCACCTTTTAATTATATCAATTTGCTACATCCCAGCAAAAAGAAAGAAAAAAAGAACTGACCACTAATTACCCACAAGTAGGTCAAAAACGCAAAGCTCCACATCTGCTAAATCTGGATGGATTAAGTTTGTAAACCACTAACACCTCATTTTCCCCCATTTTATAATTAATTTTTAATTACATAAGAAATAAATGAAATCATTCTGCCCTTAAACATTAGAACATTTACTTAAAGGAACCTTTGACCACCTTTCCAGATTTCAGTCCCACTCACCCTCGCATAGACAGTTTGGGGTTTTGGGGGGTCCAGGTTTCCAGGTCTCTGCTCAGCACAGAACAGAAAGCACATTCTGGCCTCATGAGGGTTTTCCTGCTTTTTCTCTCGCTCTTTTCATAAATGGTTCATACTGTAGTTATCATTATGCAATTTGTTGGGATTTTTTTTTCCTCCTTTTTGAGTTCTGTCCCAGACTGGTGATTTAACCTTTGTATACAATGTTATCATCTAAATACACCGCATCTTGTTTCTCCGTTCTCTTTGACAGACACTTATTCCAGCCTATCACCATCACAAACAATGCTGCAATGAACAGAATCATACTTGGTGACCTGCGGGCACAAGTTCCTCCACCCAGTCACGGCCAGGACCACCGTCACCACACTGAAATGACAGGTAGCTTGACAGTCACATGACATGAGGTCTCAGTATCAATTTTCTCACTATCTCCACATCGGTGCACTAGGGTTCAGGGGGCCTTGTGGCCGCATCACTCACCCTGACTCTCCCAGTGGGCAGGGCAGACAAGTTACTAAGAAAAACAGAGCTGTCTGGTTCTCTTTCTCCAGGATTGCTCTAATGCAGACAGTTCACTGGCAGATTCAAATGAAAACTATCATTGTGCTGTGCTTAGTTGCTTGGTCGTATCCAGCTCTTTGTGACCCCATGAACTGTAGCCCACCAGGCTCTTTGTCCATGGGGATTGTCTAGGCAAGAATACCCGAGTGGGTTGCCATGCCATCCTCCAGGGGATCTTCCTAACCCAGTGATCCAACCCAGTTCTCCTGCATTGCAGGCAGATTCTTTCCCATGTGAGCCACCAAGGAAGCCCAAGAAGTCTGGAGCTGGTAGCCTATCCCTTCACCAAGGGATCTTCCCGACCCAAGAATCAAACCGGGGTCTGCTGCATCAAAGGCAAATTCTTTACCAGCTGAGCTACTAGGGAAGCCCGCCAACTATCATTGCTGCTGCTGCTAAGTCGCTTCAGACGTGTCTGACTCTGTGCGACCCCACAGACGGCAGCCCACCAGGCTCTCCCGTCCCTGGGATTCTCCAGACAAGAACACTGGAGTGGGTGCCAACTGTCATTACTTCCCCTAAAACCTGAAAACCCACTTGAAGGTGGTTTGGTGCTGATCATTCCCTCCTCGTGGCTTCTGGCTGAGAAGGACCTCACCGGACTCAGCATATTGCAAGGGCTTGGAGGAGCATGGCAGGGGCATTCGGGGAATTTTTGCTAAAGATGAGAGCAATTTTCAAAAACTCCTGCGGCAGGGGGTCCAGTCTGACGCAGTTCTTTCACACGTGCGCTTGCAGCCTGCAAAGACAATCCCGGCCCTGTTCCCCGGGCCCCTGGGCCATTTGAGAGTCATGAAGTCATCACAGCTGCTGCTTCGGGGGGCCTGGGGAGCCCCCCCCACCACCACCTCCGCGCGCGCTGGCCCGCGGCCCATCCCCCGCAGGCCGGAAACGTGCACTGGCTGCAAGTCAGACGCCCAGGGGACGCTAGGCAATTCCAGCCTCAGACAGCCTGATATTGACCAGGCGGCCCGGGGTTGGGGGAGGGGACGACAGATTCACACCCTGTGCAGGACGGCCGCTGGCTGGGCACCAGCATCGTGCTTCTAGGCCTCCTGGGACGGACCCCCAGATTTAAGTCATTTCACACTTGGAAGGAGTCCCAAGGATGGCCTCCAACCTGCTGCCTCGGCGTCAAGCGCGGTTCTACTCAAACCCCTTCCCCCACTCTCAGTTCACCGCCCCCACCCCATCCCCCGCCGCGGCCTGGGCAGGATTGAAGAATGAGGGGCACAGGACTGGGGCCTCACAAGCCTGGTTTGGGGAGGGCGGTCATCATCTGAGGGGGCAGCCTCGCCTCCTGCTCGGTCCCTGCCAGTGGAAAAAGCTACGTAAGTGCCAAGTCGCAGGAGAGCGAGTCCCAGCCGAGGGCTTTACAATCTGTTTTGTGAGCTATTGCTCCCAGCACGCCTGGCAGCAGCTGGGTTTCTGCATCACTGCTGCAGCAGCTGTGAACATGAGCGCCTGGGCCTCTCTGCCCGGGGAGCACCCGGGCCTCTGGAACAAGCAGGTGGCTGCACCGAAAATTCAGGCAGGGCTGAGGACTTCCAGTAGTGCTTTCTCCGGTTTAAACGGCTTCCCCACTTATCTCGGCCTGGGTTGTGCTATATGATGGTTTGGGGTCAGCTTTAACCCGAGACACTTTGCCCTGATGCTACAGCAAGAGCCGCTTCTACTTGATGAGCAGAAATGGTGGGGTTGGGAGGAGCAGGTAGGACTTCACTGTTAAAATAGCCCAAAGTGTCCTTTGTTCTAGGGAGAGGTAGAGGGAGGGAAGGCAGGGACTGGGCATGGAATAAGAGGCAGAAAAGTAGCCAGGAAGCCCGACGGGGTGTTCCAAGGGCTAACATTAAGAATCCAGCAACTTCCCCCAGACGCTTCACCGTGTGCCCTCCGCCCTCACCGTTATGCCTCTCCCTCCTTTCCCTTAGCATCAAGCGGCAGATTTCTGACCACAGCTGCTGCCAGCCCTCTCAGCTCTCTGAGAAGCAAGATGAAGCTTCACAGCTTTGCCTCTGAGTCTTCTTCAAAGCGGGGCACTGAGAATGAAGAGGAGTCTTTCCATCCCCAGGGGACTTCCGCCCTGCACCCATCAGCACTCCCTGTCTTCATGAATCTGGAACTTTGTGTTCCCCTCCAACCAACCTCTCTAGAACCTTGATTCATAAAGAAAACAAAAGAGGAAACCAAGATTTAGTTGTGGAAGACAATGGAAGCACACTGAATCCTCCTCTCCTGGCCCAACATGGCGGCTAAGTCTGGAACAAGAAGGCAGAAAGAGGGGGAAAGACGGGAGGAGAGGGAAGATGGGAGGGGAGATGAAGGGGTGATGGTGCTGAGGAGACCAACATGGAACCAGAAAGGAGAGCTGGGGACAGGTCAGAATGACCAAGGTCTCCCATTCCCTTCCTCCTCTCTCTCTGTCCTGGGAGGGCACTGCTTTCATACCTGAGATGAGAACAGGGGACACCTGTTGAAATGCTTCTCTGCCAACATCACAAAGACAATAGTTCTGCATGATGGCTAAGATGATGCAAGAGAAAGTTCTGGAAGGTGGCCACCACACACATCCCTTTCCAGAGCCTCTGTTCTCTCTTATCTGAAGGATCTTCACAAATGAGTGCCTGCTTAAATAGTTTCTTTAAAAAAATAAAATAAAAATGACCAACATGTTCTGTATGTTCCAACATGAGGGTTCTTGAAGAACTGGAAACCACAGTAGACACAGTTTTGAGGTAGAATGCAAAGCAATAGATGTTATTTTGCCTCATAATATATAAATTGTAAATACTCATTATAAAAAAAAAAATCACTCAACTATCCATACAACAGGTCAGCTCTCTAGCTGTATAAGGGATGTAATCTGGGTGTTCACATAATCTATCATCCAAACAGGAAGTTATGGGTACCATGCCAGGCATCTGGAAGCTACTCCCCCTAGCTACAGCTGAACTGGCCAGAGATTGTGTCTGCTCATGGATATTTAATTTTCAGTAGTCACCAGTGAACTCCAGAAAAGGAATGGGTGAGAGCCAAAAGTCAGGAATGATGCATCTCCTTCACGAACTCATCTTTGTGGCTCAGACCCAGTCAAGCACACTCCCTCTCACCCTCTCAACTGACACATCACCCAGGACAACAGGGAGCAAAGGACAGCAACTGGACTTCACAGAAGAGGGACTCCGCCTCCAGAGACATTATTTCCTGGAACCTAGTCCTCCCTTAACAGCAAGAGAATATTATCCTTCCTCCCTGAATTTCATTTTTAAGATTATGACACAGAATTTTCCTTGAATTCCAGAAATTTACTTTAAATACTAAGACGAACAGGCTAGATCATGCCTTATATATCATGACCACATGCTCACAATGATCAGTCATCTCAGGCATAGCTAGAAGCTCATTCTTGCACCAAATAATTCTTCAATGGGCATGACACCATTGGCCCTCAAGACAAGCCTGGAGCACAGGATACCACAAGCCTTTCCAATGACACCATGAGTTCCTCAAGGAGAGACTATATTCTAAGGTGTACCTACTTTATGTTTAATCTGAGGGTATGTGCCCCAAGGTATCGACTTGAACACTAGTTCCCTTCACATCCCTAAAAAATGTTGATTTACCCAGTTTCCATTGTGCTCCTAGAGTCTAGGTAAACAAAAAGCTTCCTGTGACTTCCCTGGAGCTGGGGTGAATCAGGCCATGGTCAGACGCTGTGTCTAAGAAGGGATGATAGATGCAGGCAGGATGGGACAGGAGTGTGTCAGGTCCCTAAGCCCTGTGCTTGGAGAATTGCATCCTTCAGAAGGTAGCCTGGGAGCCACCATTTGTGCTGGGTGGGGTGCAGAATCTGTCAGGCAACAGGCTCAGCACCATCAGTCACCCTCAGAGATGCACCAAGCGGAATGAATATTTTCTGTCTCTGCCTAAGGTACATACACTTCCTCATCTTCTCTTGGGCTTGAAGAATATTACATTGGATTTTTCAGAAAGCAGCGTTTAGAACTGCAAGAATTTTCATCTCATCTTTGATCTTTAAGTCCCTGTTCCAAGGTCTCCTAAGGACTTCCTCACTCTAGAGGGAAGAAAGTGATGTGGCCCCGACTAGGGCTGGCTTTGCTTTATCTCATAAATTGGAGTTTTGTGTGAGATTATATTTGAACTGAAGTTTCATTTCCAAAACAAAAATTGCAAAATTGTTTTTCTGTTTCATAGAATACAGTTAATGTTGAATGCCTCTTATATGCCAGGTGGGAACGCAAACTGGTGGAGTTTTCCCAAGGTGTGTATATGCTCATAAAGTAAGAACAGGTACAAGATCATCACAGTCTTAGGCAAATATGGGGAAGAGCCTGCTTTAAATTCTCACAATTTAGAGCCTTCCCCATTCACTGAAGGGTGATAAGCAAATTTCAAAGGCATTGTCTTTTGTTGTCTGGGAACTGACCTTTGGTCTCCGATGCATAATACTGGGTTTCATGAAGTTCCCAGGGTGCAGCCAGGGCAGCAGAAACAGTGGGATGCTGTGTTTGGTGTCTTGCTTCACCAGACAAGACCCAGTCATTTTTGCCTTATTTAGAAATAGACTTGTTTTATTATGACACGGACCGTTTGTTAGCACAGAGAGAGACAGAGAGACTCACAATGTTTGAGCCCCTTATCTCATATTGTTTATGTTCTTAAAATAATTTAATTAGCTTAATAAACAAAAGCATTTTCAATTCATAAACAAAGAGAACTCAAAAAAGAAAAAAATCAAATATTCTAAAAGGGAAGAAGAATAGAAAAGTCAAATCATTCCGAAACCATCTCTCATTGTTTTGCACACTCCCTGCAAATAGCATTGCAGGACTATAGGACTTCTAGGGTATGTGTTCATTTCCTCATTTTTCGAAGTTTTTGGTAGATTGTAGATGCCTTCTAGAAGGATGGATATTTCAGATGGCTCTGAATGCCATCCATGGCTTTGTCTGCCTTCTTAAATGATTCCCTAAAAAGTTAATACAGAGAGAAGAGACAAAACATAAAGTTTATAATGTACAAAGCAGTTTTAAATTCATGGATTGATTCAAGTTTTAAAGTAGGAAGAATTTAAAGCTCTAGGGCTAAAGGGAAATTTCTGAAAGAGCAAAAAGAATGAAGAGGTCACATAACTGAGTTTACATTATGAGCACAAGCTGACTACATCATAGTAATCATCCATTGTATCATATTAATATTTCTGACATTATTTCTTTTCTTTGTATTTTTATCTATAAATATATTTATTACTATAAACTGTTTATTCTTNATGACTAGGGATGGTCTCAAAATATTTATATTCATTATCTCTACATTGCACTATAATCTCTAATCTTCAGTTTGTAGAGTATCATGTACTTCATAAATGCAGTTTATGAATTATGGGCATAAATGTAAATCAATAGAATATAAATTAAGGTCAAATGTGATATCTTCAAGTGTTTACATATTTTACATAATTAGCTAACTTGGTGTAAGTGCTAATTACGTAGTAGTCACATACTAAGAACTTTATGTGGATTATCTCTTAATCCTTCATAAACTCATGAAGTAGATGTTGTTGTTTGGTTGCTAAGTAGTGTATGACTGTTTTGTGACCCCATGGACTGTAGCCCGCCTGGCTTCTCTGTCCATGGGATTTCCCAGGCAAGAATATTGCCATTTCCTTCTTCAAGGATCTTCCCAACCCAAGGATCAAACCCGTGTCTCCTGCACTGGCAAGCCGTTTCTTTACCACTGAGCCACCAGGAAAGCCCTCTCTCTATTTGAGTAAACTGAGGTTTCAACTTTGCCTAATGAACATAGCTAGAAAGTAAGGAAACAACCTTGAAATCCAGACTCTCAGCCTTCAAAGGGTCACTGTGAATGCCTATGCTCTCCTGTGAGATAAGCTATCATGGTGCTCTCATGGGTTATATTTTTATCACAGCAACAGTTTTAGGAAAGCCAGGTGGCTTGCCATTGTTTTTGACATGTCTTAAATTTTGCCCAGTAACCTTCTTTCACCCACATCAGTCATAGTGTGATCAGATAAACAGAATCACTAGGTGGTAATATGTTTTTGGTATACATACGTATGTTAATGTATATGTGTGTGTGCATGTATACATAAATATGTATATATATATATACATGTATGCATATAGTTTTGTTTTTTTTTTTACAGAATTTTAACCTTACAAAATTGTGGGACCCGGGCAGGCAGTCTCTATAAAGGGGTACTGTCTCAGGGAAGACAGCGGAGAAGTGCAGATAAGCTGGAACCCAAGGGGACAGACAAATCCATGTCCATGCTTGTTGCCTCTGACTTTAGTGGTGTTGCTGTCCTATGGGACGAGGTGGTGCCCTCCATCACAAAACCATCCCAGGAGGTAGAGAGGATGAAGGAGGATACAGAAAAAGGAATGATTTCAGGCCTGACTGCTGCCCCTAAAGCAATAAGACAAACTACCAGAGAAGCGCCAACCTGTGAGCTACATCATGGCAGCTCCTTCACTTCCTCTCTCCAAATAGGCTACAAGAGACTCTCTGTGGCCAACCCTAACCTGAAACATAAAGCAAAAGGAATTCTGGGAAACATAGGTCAGTCTAGGCCAAATGGTAAGGACATGTAGGGATTTTAAGGTGAATCACAGGACAGAACAGCCATTAAGGTCTATGGAACAGGTAGGGTGAAGAGATTTGCAAATAATTTTGGGAGGCTGAGAGTGCAAGGAAAAGATATTGGAGAAATGGATGTTTGTAAACCCTGAAAAGTCTATGAATGGTATTTAAGAAAGCTTGAACTTCATCTCCTACTCACTGGAAATAATGAAAGAGTTCAGCACATGAAAATGATAATGGTTATTGAACAAAATAGTCTCCATAATAATCACCTCAGTGAATTATCTCTCTGTGCCCAACTCCCCATTTTCAAAGTGAAAGTGAAAGTCACTGAGTCGTATCCGACTCTTTGTGACCCCATGGACTATACAGTTAATGGAATTCTCCAGGTCAGAATACTGGAGTGGGTATCCATTCCCTTCTCCATGGGATTTTCCCAACCCAGGGATAGAACCCAGGTCTCCCACTTGCAGGCAGATTCTTTACCAGCTGAGCCCCCAGGGAAACCCCAAAATACTGGAGTGGGTAGCTTATCTCTTCTCCAATGGATCTTCCCCACCCAGGAATTGAGCCGAGGTCTCCTGCATTGCAGGCAGATTCTTTACCAGCTGAGCTACCAGTGAGACCCCGTATTCAAAGGGAGGGTCTAAGTCCCCTCCTCTTGAATCTTGGGCTAATCTAAGCAACTTTTTGACTAAGAAAAGGTAACGGAGGCAACATTCCAAGGGTAAGTCTTAAGAAGCCTGACAGCTTCTGCCTAGTCCCTTGGTACTCTCTCTTAGGACCTGACGTCTCTTTGCGAAAGCAAACCCATGCTTTCAGAAGCCCAGTCCACAAGGAGGTGGCATATGTAGGCTGATCTGGTCATCAGCCCAGCTGAGATTCCTGCCAAAAGCAACACATGTACTGCCATCATGAATGTCCAGCCAGGTCAAGCCTTTAGAAGCCTGTTAGAGTCCCAGCCACCATTCGAATCAACTTCATGAGAGACCCCAGATGAGAACTGCTCTCATCAACCTACAGAATTTAAGCAATAATAAGCTTTGTTTTAGACCTCTAAGATTTCATGTGGTTGTTATATAGCAGCAGATGCCAGAATTGTCATTTTTATAGTTCAATGTGGGGGGAAAGACTCTTGGAGTACAGCTTATTGACTTAAAAGAGATAAAGTGGGAGGGAAGAGACCTGGTAGGAATCCATTGCCATAATTAAAAGACAACAGACAGAAGCTGAGAGTACTCATTGGGGTAAAGAAGTAAAGCTGGATTCTAGCAACAGGAAGTAAATTTAGTAGACTTCATGATAAATGAAGGATTAAGGAAAGAGGAGGAATCAAAAATGCTCTCTGTGTCTCTTGTACAGTCAGGTAGCAGCTGGCTATCCCACTTCCAAAGACCTAAAATGCACAAGGAGGAATACGATGATTCAGATAGATACTGAGTTAGAGGTTTCTAAGCAAAGTGTAGGAGGAACTTTGGTATAGGAGTTGGAAGCTTAGTATGAGAAAAACTTTTCATATATGTCACTCATTAAAGACCATGAAAATGGACAAAATAATTTAAGGAGAAGATAGAAAATGAATAGAGAAACTGGCCAAAGAGGCACCCCTTGAGAAATCAGTACCCAAATCTTTTTCCATGAAATAGCTGCATGAACCTGGGCAAATAACCTAATGTCTCTCTAGGTCCGCATTTCCAATGGGGTTTTATATGGATTTTTATGTGAGAATATGTGATATTTGATGTGATAATGCATTCTGAGTATCTGGCCTAGAACTTAGTACAAGAGCTCAGTAAAGATTGGAGTTGGTTATTATTACAAAAATATTGCCATTATTCTACCATCATTCATGTTAAAGGGATGGTTTGCTGAAAAATTGATGGAGATCAAGGACCATTACAAAGATAGGAGAAAAAATAAAGAAGTGTCACAAGCCAAAGGGTTGAGAGTTTTGAGAAAGAGCAAGAAGTCTCATGGGACCAGAATGTTCTCTCTAGACATGACCATGTTCAGGTTGCTGAGGATCTTGACAAGGAATTTTTAATAATTTGATGGAGTTTATCAAAGCTGGGAAATGGGATATGAGGACTCAGATTATTTTCTTAAGAAACTTGGATGGATATTTTTAAAAACTCTTACCATTTGTAACAATAAAGGACCTTGTGGACATTATGCTAAGTGAAATTAAGTTTGATAGAAAAAAACAAATACTGTGTGATCTCACTTATACATGGAATCTAAAAAAAAAAAAAAAGCCATCAAAACCTCACACTAGAAAAGGATTGGAGATTCAATTTGTGACTACCAGAGGCAAGGGAGCAGGGAATGGGAGAAGGAGAGAAATTGGAGGAAAGTAAGTGGTCAAAAGGTACAAACTTCCAGTTAAAAATCAAATAAGTACTGGAGATGTAATGTACAATATGATGACTTTAGTTAAAACTGCTGTGTGATATATACAAAAGTAGTTGAAAGAGTAAACCTTGAGTTCTCATCACAAGGAAAACACAATTTTTTCTTGCTTTTTTATCTATATGAGATAACAGGTGTTAAGGCTAACTAAAATTTATAGAGATCATCATTTTACAATGTATATAATTAAAATCATTATGTGTACAACTTGAACTATGCAGTGGTGTATGTCAACTACAGCTCAATAAAATGGGAAAAATTAAAATAAAAATTTTAACACATGAGTTAAATTTTTGAAACAAAAAAAATTGGACTGGAAAGAAAAGAAAAGCTGCTGATAACCAGAGGAGAGCAGTAAAGAGAAGGATAGTTTCCTATTGTTTACATGGTGTCGTTTTTTTGTTGAAAGGGAAGAGATGTGAGTATGAGACAAAAGAACCTAGACAGAGGGAGAAAAGAAAGGGTTCCAAGTGAAGGCCTTGACTGAGAACATGATTAAGTCCTGCAGGGGTGGACGTCAAGCACTAACTAGCAGGGAAGTAAAGGTCTGAGACTCAGCTGGCTCGACAACAGGTCCCTTTTCCTGACTGGCAGGCTTGAAGGAGGATAATTTAGAAGCAGGATATTAGAAGAGGCATAATAATGTGAAATTTTAGGATGTAGTGGGAGAGGACCTTGCATATTATGAGGTGCTTATTTAAGTATTTCCTTCTTAGGGACTTAACCAGCTGCTTCTGAACATTAATAATTGTTCACAGGAGATAAATGTGGGGCCTAATCCAAGAATTACTATCTAGATAACTGTGGTTTATGATGGTATTGTGGTTTATAAAGGCTTGAAAACCTTCACCCAGGTTAGTCCATCGTGTTTTAGATGTAGAACCAGGATTTCCAGCAGGGCAAAAACACTTTGGCCATATCTGCCCTTCTGTAGGCAAACAATTCCCCCAAAGACTTGCCATTCCCCCTCCTCATCAGGTGCTACAGGTAGAAGCCATGGGTGAAGCCCATTTAACCATCCCTGCTTCTATTAATACAATTAATAGGCACTCCCAACCCCACTCCTAACTAGAACTCACTGGAAAATTATGAAAAATAGAGAACTAGGGAAAGTGATTTTCTGAATCTAGAATCTTGGGCAGAACCCTCAGTGACCTCTACAGAAAACAAATAAGAAGCAACAAAACAAAGGTTTAAAAGGTCAGAAAAACTGAACACTGGTCTGAAACATGACTCAGGTTCAGTTTGATCTCAAGGAAGGACACAGTGGGCAGCCCAGAATAGCACTGCCAAGTCTTTGAACATGAAATTGATATTTGAACTACAACTCACAAAATAGACCAGGATATACACTAGGAACCTAAACAAGTTGACTGCCTGTTAAGATTCAAGTAGGAACCAGAGTCACATAGCATAATACTCAAAATGTTTAGCCAATGAACATGCTCAGTCATATCCAACTCTTTGCAACCCCCATGGACTGTAACCTAACAGGCTCCTCTGTCCATGGGATTTTTCAGGCAAGAATACTGGAGTGGGTTGCCATTTCCCCCTCCAGGGCATCTTCCTGACTAAGGGATCAAACCCACATTTCCTGTGTCTTCTGCATTGAGGGCAGATTCTTTACCCACTGAGCCATCAGGGAAGCCCCCAAATGTCTAGGACCCAATCCAAATCTTTTCACACTGAGAACCTTGAAAATCTCAGCTTAAGAGAAAAAATGTCACTCAGTAGACATCAGCATTGAGATGACAGATATTGGAATTATCTTGTGAGAATTCTAAAACAACTATCACATAAATGTTTCAGTTTTAAATTATGAATGCTTGAAACAAATGAAAAATAGAAAGTCACATAAAACAGAACATGCAATGAAGAAATAAATGGGTAAATTCTAAAAATGAAAAATGTAATAGCCAAAAATTAAAACTAAATCACTGGGTGGACTCAATAGCCAACATTTATAAGGAAAAAACAACTCAAAAGAAATATGGGCAAAGGATATGGATAGGATTTTATGCATTGGACCATTTATAGAAAAGGAAGTACAAATAGCTCTTAAACATATAAAAAGATATTCAACCTCAGTTCTAACAAGAAAAATAAAATTAAAACTACAATGAGATACTAGTTTTCACCTATAAAAAGGCAAAACCACAAAGTGTGAAAATACACTGTTGGTGAGAATATGGGAAGTTCTCTTAGATAGCTTATGGGCATCTAGAATAATTTAGCTACATCTCCAGAATCCACCTTTTGGCCCTGTAACCCTACTTTTGGAAATCTATTATATATAAAACTTGTGTAAGAGTGAATTGAATTGACTTATGTACAGGGTTATTCTTGGCTGCATTGCTGATAATCACAAAAGACTAGGAACAATGTAATGTCCATCAAAAGCCTGCTATTTAATGCTTAACTCAGATGACCATTATATCCACTACTGTGGGCAGGAATCTCTTAGGAGAAATGGAGTAGCCATCATAGTCAACAAAAGGGTCCAAAATGCAGTACTTGTATGAGATCTCAAAAACAACAGAATGATCTCTGTTCATTTCCAAGGCAAACCATTCAAAATCACGGTAATCCAAGTCTATGCCCCAACCAGTAACACTGAAGAAGGTGAAGTTGAATGGTTCCATGCAGACCTACAAGACCTTTTAGAACTAACACCCCCCAAAAGATGTCCTTTTCATTATAGGGGACTGGAATGCAAAAGTAGGAAGTCAAGAAATACCTGGAGTAACAGGCAAATTTGGCCTTGGAATACAGAATGACGCAGGGCAAAGGTTAATAGAATTTTGCCAAGAGAACGCACTGGTCATAGCAAACACCCTCTTCCAACAACACAAGAGAAGACTCTACACATGGACATCACCAGATGGTCAACATCAAAATCAGATTGATTATATTCTTTGCAGCCAAAGATGGAGAAGCTCTATACAGTGAGCAAAAACAAGACCAGGAGCTGACTGTGGCTCAGATCATGAGCTCCTTATTACCAAATTCAGACTTAAATTGAAGAAAGTGGGGAAAACCACTTGACCATTCAGATGTGATTGAAATCAAATCCCTTATGACTATACAGTGGAAGTGAGAAATAGATTTAAGGGACTAGATCTGATAGAGTGCCTGATGAACTATGGACAGAGGTTTGTGACATTGTACAGGAGACAGGGATCAAGACCATCCCCAAAAAAAGAAATGCAAAAAAGCAAAATGGCTGTCTGAGGAGACCTTACAAATGCTGTGAAAAGAAGAGAAGCCAAAAGCAAAGGAGAAAAGGAAAGATATACCCATTTGAATGCAGAGTTCCAAAGAATAGCAAGGAAAGGTAAGAAAGCCTTCCTCAGTGGTCAGTGCAAAGAAATAGAGGGAAACAATAGAATGGGAAAGACTAGAGATCTCTTCAAGAAAATTAGAGATACCAAGGGAACATTTCATGAAAAGATGGGCTCAATAAAGGACAGAAATAGTATGGACCCAACAGAAGCAGGAGATATTAAGAAGAGGTGGCAAGATCACTCACCTAGAGCCAGACATCCTGGAATGTGAAGTCAAGTGGGCCTTAGGAAGTATCACTATGAACAAAGCTAGTGGAGGTGATGAAATTCCAGTTGAGCTGTTTCAAATCCTAAAAGATGATGCTGTGAAAGTGCTGCACTCAATATGGCAGCAAATTTGGAAAACTCAGCAGTGGCCACAGGACTGGAAAAGGTCAGTTTTCATTCCAATCCCAAAAAAGGACAATGCCAAAGAATGTTCAGACTACCACACAGTTGCACTCATATCACACACCAGAAAGTAATGCTCAAAATTCTCTAAGCCGGGCTTCAACAGTACATGAACTGTGAACTTCCAGATGTTCAAGCTGGATTTAGAAAAGGCAGAGGAACCAGACATCAAATCGCCAAAATCTTATGGATCATTGAAAAACCAAGAGAATCCTAGAAAAACATCTACTTCTGCTTTATTGATTGCACCAAAACCTTTGACTGCATATCTCACAACAAACTGTGGAAAATTCTTAGGAAGATAGGAACACAAAACCACCCTACCTGCCTCCTGAGAAATCTGTCTGCAGGTCAAGAAGCAACAGTTAGAATTGGACATGGAACAACAGACTCGTTCCAAACAGGAAAAGGAGTACGTCAAGGCTGTATATCACCTTGCTTATTTAACTTATATGCAGAGTACATCATGCGAAATGCCAGGCTGGATGAAGCACAAGCTGGAATCAAGATTGCCAAGAGAAATATCAATAACCTCAGATGACACCACCCCTCTGGCAGAAAATGAACAGGAAATAAAGAGCCTCTTGATGAAAGTGAAAGAGAAGAGTGAAAAAGCTGGCTTAAAACTCACCATTAAAAAAACTAAGGTTGTGGCATCCGGTCCCATCATTTGATGGCAAATAGATGGGGAAACATTAGAAACAGGAACAGACTTTCTTTTCTTGGGTTCCAAAATCACTGTAGATGGTGACTCCAGCCATGAAATTAAAAGGTGCTTGCTCCTTGGAAGAAAAGCTATGACCAACCTAAATAGCATAATCAAAAGCAGAGACATTACTTTGCCAAAAAAGGTCCATCTAGTCAGTTCAGTTCAGTTCAGTCAGTCGTGTCTGACTCTTTGCGACCCCACGAATCGCAGCATGACAGGCTATGGTTTTTCCAGTAGTCATGTATGGATGTGGGAGTTGGACTATAAAGAAAGCTGAGTGCTGAAGAATTGATGCTTTTAAACTGTGGTGTTGGAGAAGACTCTTGAGGGTCTCTTGGACTGCAAGGAGATCCAACCAGTCCATTCTAAAGGAGATCAGTCCTGGGTATTCATTGGAAGGACTGATATTGAAGCTGAAACTCCAACACTTTGGCCACCTAATGCAAAGAGCTGACTCATTTGAAAAGACTGTGATGCTAGGAAAGATTGAGGGCAGGAGGAGAAGGAGACGATGGAGGATGAGATGTTGAATGGCATCCCCGACTCAATGGACATGGGTTTGGGTGGACTCCAGGTGTTGGTGATGCACAGGGAGACCTGGTGTGCTGCGGTTCATGGGGTCACAAAGAGTCGAACATGAGTGAGCGACTGAACCGACTTACACATCCATACAATGGAAAGTTATGAAATTAACAAGAAAAATAAATGAAGCTATCTATAATTTCCTGTGCGTGCTAAGTCACTTCTGTTATGTTTGACTCTTTGTGATCCCGTGGACTGCAGCCCACCAGGCTCTTCTGTCCATTGGATTCTCTAGGCAAGAACACTGGAGTGGATTGCTGTGTTCTCTCTTCCAGAGGATCTTTCCCACCCAGGGATCAAACCTGCCTCTCTGTCACCTGCATTGGCAGGTGGGTTCTTTACCACTAGCACAACCTACAAGCCCATAAATTCCTACCATTAAGTAAATAAAAAGAGAGACAATGGTCTACATTCGCACGTGTTTATATCTGCTTAGAGAAAATCTAAAGGGACAGTTAGTAGGGAGTGCCTGCCCGGTGGCTGGATCATAGTGGTTCCTTTATGTCTGGATGAGGTAAACCTATCCAGCGTTTCCATGAACGTGGCTTCTGCATTAGTAGAGATACTGTTTCATCACGGGCTCTTAGTCACATGCCTGCCTCCTCACTTGGAGCAGAGGCCCTGAATCACCAGGGAAACAGGTTAGGATGAAAGCATTTTCATTAGGAATCCTTTTCTCCATGGCCTGTGCTGCTGCGGGCTTGAAACCTGCCTCCTCCTCCCTCCCAGCTCCTCACTGCTTTCTGCTCATTACATAGGGTCACCCTGTGGTTTGGGAAAGATTTTCTTGTGGAAATACCATCAGGCTGATGGATGACCACTCACCAAGCTCCCAGCTCTCTGGTTCTGTATTTCTGGTTTTGTATGGAAACTGGGCAGAGCAAGCACGTTTTTCCTCTTCCCTCTCATCTTCCAGGCACCAAAAGCCAAACCCCATAGCCACAAAACCTTAAGCACCTGCCATGTGGAAGGGATTCCTTCCGTGACTCAGGATTTTCATCTAGTTTGTCTCAGAGCCATACAGTACCCCTGAAGGGCAGATTTTGAGAATGGGGTCTTTCTTCAAACTTGTAAAAACTGCAAAGACCATCACTTTCCAGAGGGGGATCAAATTGCTTTTCTGCAATCTCAGGGGTCACTTGCCTTCCTGTTAGATCTGAGCAGGGCTTTCTCACTCAGCACAGCTGCTCCTGTCTGTAACATGGGCTGACACACAAGCAGCTGTTGGAGAAGCACCCCTTCTCCCACCCTTTGTTAGAGGAAGCCCACTCTTCCACCCAGGTGATGCTCCCTAATTGGCAAAAAAAAAAAAAAAAAAAAAAAAAGGGAAGACTAGCCTGTGCAGAATCTGGCTCCAGTCATTTACAACGAAATCAATCTCACTTCTCCCCTTTCCCTCAGTGTTCTGAAATAACATTTGAAGTTCTGTTTGGTCTCTTTGGAGAACTGCCAATGACTTCAAGGCATGTAGTGAAGTTATATATCAAGACACAATTACATGCAGTACTTTTGAAAAGTGATTCTCACTTAGGAGTAATATACGATATGAATTTAATAATCTGCCATACTACTTATCCTTTTTTTTCCTCAAAGAAATTACAGTAGCAAAAAGGAAACTCTCTTCCATGATTGAGATTAATTGATAATTTTTTAAAAATTGTATAAACACTTATTGATGGTGAGTTTTGAAAGGAACAAAATGCGTGAGTTCTTAGATTTTCTATTTGTGCTACTGACTACAGTAAATGTTTTCAGAAAATCTTTCTCCACCATTTGTTAACCAAAAAAATAAAAAAGAAGTTCTCCTTACTACACTGAAGGTAATGGGTGAAATGTAGTCTGAGAAAAAACAAGAAAAAGCTCACTTCTCTGTTTCCTCCTTCTGACCACAATTACATGACTAATTGTGAATGTGTCAACTTCAATGCACCCTTCCTTCAAAAATCCAGATAAGTGACTCACAGTCTTTTTACAAGTATCTTATATATATCAAATTATGCATTCTGTATCTTGATGCATTCTTACAAAATATTTGTAAAGTACAGAAAATTCCACAGTCCTGTTTGACCCACTCTTCTGTTAATTAAGTGTGGCATATATCCTTCTAGATATTTTTCTATGCTTATATAATACCTGGAGAAGAAAACGGCAACCCATTCCAGTACTCTTGCCTGGAAAATCCCATGGACAGAGGAGCCTGGTAGGCTACAGTCCATAGGGTTGCAAAGAGTCAGACACAACTGAGGGACTTCACTTATGTAACAATGCAAATATTTATAGACAAATACAAATAGTTATAGTTATATACAGCTATAAATTGGAGAAGGAAATGGCAACCCATTCCAGTATTCTTGCCTTGGAAATCCCATGGACAGAGGAGCCTGGCAGGCTACAGTCCATGGGGTTGCAAAGAGTTGGACTAAACAACAAACAACAATTATAGCTATAAAAATACATGACTTAATTGTATGATATTCTTTTGCATATATGGCATTGTATCCTACTCATTGTGCCACAATTTGATTTTTAATTGAAATAACTTTAATGATGTTTCCATATCAGTACATGTAAATTTACCTCCTTCTTTGAAACTACTGTGAACTATTCCACTGTATCTATTTACCATGCCTTACTATACTTTTCCCCTATACATTTAGATGGTTTTCATTTTTTTTCCTGCTACAAATGAAGCTTCAATGGACGTCCTGTACAAAGCTTCTGATGCATATGTGTGTTTCTCTATAGTCATTCCTAGACATAGAATTGTTAGATCAAGTAGTCTGCATGTTTTTAATTTTAAAAGCTACTGCTAAATAGTTATAGCTAAATATTACAAGCCAATTAAAAGTTTTTCTTCCAATAAAACTATTGTTAATAGCAGTATTTAGTGAGAAGAAAGTGATCGAGTACATTCCTTTTTAAAATTTTTACTTATGATACAACACTTCAAGGACTTCCCTAGTAGCTCACCTGGTAAGGAATCTGCCTGCTCCGCAGGAGATCCTGGTTCAATTCCTGGGTTGGAAAGATCCCCTGGAGAATGGATAGGCTACCCATTCCAGTATTCTTGGGCTTCTCTGGTGGCTCAGGTAGTAAGGAATCTGCCTGCAATGTGGGAGACCTGGGCTTGACACCTGGGTTTTGAAGATCCCCTAGGGAAGGGAAAGGCTACCCACTCCAGTATTCTGGCCTAGAGAATGCCATGGACTGTATAGAAGAGTCAGACAGGACTGAGTGGCTTTCACTTTCAAATGTTAAAAACTCTGGTTCTAGATGAAGATGTTAGGCCACAAAGGTGGACTCAAAGGGAAGTAGTATATGGTCAGCTGTACTGACTGAATAATGATATTCATTTTTAAATGTCACCCACCAACTGATCATAGTCTTTTCTTAAAGATTAACTGGAAAATGTCCATTTCCCCTTATATCAATGTTTTGCTTTTGAAGTAATCAGAACTGGCCACAGTTTCTGTATTTTAACAAATTAGACTCAAAACTTTGGTAGCTTCTCTCCAAGATATGGGCACCATCAATTCCTTCCCTCCTTACAGATGCAAGTCATTGCCCTGTTGTGATAAAGAGTCTATGCTTTCGTTCCCTTGAATCTTGGCTGGTTTGTGACTGCTTTAGCCAGCAGAATACAGTAAAAGTGAAGCTCCTCAGCTTCTGAGACTTGGCCATCATAAGCCTCTTGGATTTTATCTGCGTCTCTTAGAACACTGGCTCTGGGGACAACCAGCCACCATATGTTAAGTCTGACTACCCAGAGACTCCCAGGCTGTGAGGAAGCCGAAACAATCTGCATGGACAGAGAAGGAAAGAGATGCCTGGCCGGCCCCCAAATGTTCTAGCCAACCTAGCCCAGATACCAAACATATGAATAAGAAATCTTCAGGTGACTTCAGTCCTGCTCAGCATGGACTTTCAGTTGTGTGTGAAACCTCCAAGTGACAACCAACCAGTTGAGGCTGTCTACATGAAGAACTGTCGGAAATACTCATAAGTTATTTTAAGCTACTTAGTTTTGAAGTCATTTGTTATCCAAAAATATTATGTAGAGCAGAATTCTATTGAAACACCCTATTTGGAAGGCTTTTCAACAGCTTAGAAAATTTTATTACCATGTTTTCATTCAAGTGTGCAAATATAGTGTTTTTTATGGGGCTACTGATAAAGTTTTTAAAGAGTCATGATACTAAGAAATATTTTCAAATATCTATTCCCAAAGTCTCTTTCTGTGACAAAAGTTTTAATTTAAAAAGCATCCTTAACCATTTATTGTTTAAAATGCCACTTTTCTTCATAGGACCAGAATAAATACAAAATTTTCCCCTAAACTATTGGTTAAGTGACATGTTAAGTTCCATTTATTTATTTTTTTAAAATTTTTATTGTGAAATAGTTCTGAGAACAATACAAAGAACTCTTATATAATCTTCATATAGATTTCTCCCAGTTATTATCATTTTACATGTTTGCTTTATCAGTCTTTCTAAATACCCTTGCATTGTTTTTTTATGAACTGTCCAAGAGTAAATTGCAGATATGAGGCTCCCAAAGTTCCCCTGGAGAAGGGAATCACTCCAGTAATCTTGCCTGGAAAATCCCATGGACAGAAGAGCCTGGTGGGCCACAGTCCATGGATTTGCAGAGTTAGCCACTAAACTAAAACTAAATACATCTAAATTCTTCAGTGCATATTCCCAATGAACTAGAACATTCTCTTCCAAAGTCATAGTGCAATGCTCAAAACCAGGAACTTAATACTGATAGAACAGTATTACCTAACCTGCAAGCCTTATTCAAATTATACCAATTATCCCAGAGGAGCCTGCCTTTGTTGGGTTCCCTGGTGGCTCAGACAGTAAAGAATCCACCTGCAGTGTGGGAAACCTGGATTCCACCCCTGGGTTGGGAAGATCACCTGGAGGAGGGAAAGGGTACCCACTCCAGTATTCTGGCCTGGAGAATTCCATGGACAGAGGAGTCTGGTGGGCTACAGTCCATGGGCTCACAGTCATGGCTGGGTGACTTTCACTTTCACTTTCATGGCAATAATGTCCTTTTTTTAGCAAAAAATAAAATAATAATTCTACCCAGGATCTCATTCAGAGTCATACACTGCAGTGACTTCATGTGTCTGTCTTTTCTACTCTGGGTCAGTTCCTTAGTCTTACTTTCTTCCTTGTGACCTTGATAGTTTTGAAAAATTCAAGCAATTTGGATTTGTTTCTTCCTGATTAGGATCAGGATATACATTTTTAGGAGAAATATCATTAAAGTGATTTTTTGTCCTATTCAATGCATCCTTTCAAGAGCAGCATGACGTTGTTTGTTCCATTTGATGATATTAGCTTTGATCACTTGATTAAGGTGGTGTCTGCCATGTCTCACTACTGTAAACTTACTCTTTACTTTTCCTTTTGTGTTTAATAACATTGTGTGTAGAGAGACTTAGAAACTAAGTAAAAATTCTGTTCCTCAGGAAATAGTCATCTATAGTATTAGCATCCATTGATGATTTTTTTTTGGAATCAGTTATTACTATGAAGATTGGCAAATAGTGAGTCAATTGTTCTTGAGAGCTTATATTCTTGTAAGCAGATCATTTGGTAACTTTAGTGCACTCAATCTAATTTTCAATAAACTCATTGATAATATTTAAGGTTTTCATAAAATCTTGTTACATTTGTGAGATTTTCCTTTTATATGAGGTCAGTTCACATTATTTGCAGTAATTATACTCTATTAAGTCACCAAACACTAAACTAGCAAATATTAGACTCTAGCTCCTAGGGGAAATACAGTTAGATTCCTATGAGCCTTTAGTCACAATATTTTTATCAACCTATTATATGTGTGTTTCTGTTTAAACAGGGCTTCCCAGGTGGCCCTAGTAGTAAAGAATCTGCCTGCAAATGCAGAAGATGCAAGAGACGTAGGTTCAATCCCTGGGTTAGGAAGTCCCCTGTAGGAGTAAATAGCACCCTACTCCAATATTCTTGCCTAAGAAATTCCATGAACCCAGGAGCCTCTCGAGCTGCAGTCCATGGGGCCACAACTAGTCAGACATGACTGAGCACACTGAACACTGTTTAAACAACACCGTAATTTATGCCTTAACAAAGCTTATCTCACACACGTTTTCTCTGGAAGTCACATCACAGCCTTCTTGCACTTAGGACCAGCTGATAGCAGTACAGCACAGTAAAATCACCAACAAATGCACAAAAATAAGAAAAACATGGCAGTAGATAATCCACTGAAAGGAAACTTGTTCACAGTATAAAATCTAAAACAAGAAGACAGAGCCTCGCCTCTGTCCATCTCCCTCTGGGAACGTTTTCATTAGGCAACTCAAATTTTGGTTGTTATGTATATGTAACACTCAAAGTAGAAACAGAAGAAGTGTAATAACTTCCTTCTTTTTAAAATATTTTCTTATGCTTTTACTTTTAGTATTATCTCCTCTATGGTGCCTTTGCAAAACTTTGTTGAATTAATTATCCATCTTCAAAGGTATCATTTAGTTAAAATTAGATATGATAGTGCATCAATCTGCATAACTAGATTGTAAGGTGTAATTTATCCACCATTTAAACAGGATAAATGAATGGAGGCACCACAGTGAATCTTTTTCCTCCTGCAAAACACCTCACATGTACATATCATACAAGATTCTCTGACATATGTAAATGAAGTGATATAAATGTATTAATCCACATAGTAAATATCATAAAGCTAAATTCTTTATTAATTTATTAGATAAACATAAATTTACATGAAGACTTTAAGAGTTGAGGAAGGAAGTGAAAAATGTGGAAGTCTTTTTTTTCCCCTTCATATCCTTGAAAGTACCAACTTATCCCAAAGCAGGAAACCCAAGGCCATAGCGAATGATGCAATACAAAGATAAAATTTACCCATCAACCTGAAGCATAAAAAATGTATTTAAAAACATGTAAAAATTGTTTTCAGGACTTTTAGGCAAAAAGGACACTAATCTAAGAGCTTGGAAACAAAGATGATTTCTTTGATGGCCCCTGCTTACTGCCTGGAGAGTTTCTTGTTGTGGTTCATGGAAAAGAATCCAAGTCTCTGAGCTGAGAAGATGTTAGGCAGGGATCTAGTGAGTCCAAGTTGTCCAGAGTTCACAGAAAGAAAATACCAGCCAGGAGGGAACTTCATAGAGATAGAGCTCCTGATTACTTTTGATACTTTCGATTACTTTGACTTTTCAGCTCAGTACTCATTATGCATGTGTACAAGAAAACTATCTGAAATCAGAGAAGTACTCAATTGAAAGAATCAGAAAGAAAAATCCAAAGAGTTCATAGATGGGGAGAAATTTCTGTTTCTGCTAAACAGAGTAAAACAACAGACAAAGAAAAACCCTAATAACTCATGGAGCATTGAGGAGACGACTCAGAGGGGTTCTATCTCAGTGGAGGAACAAAATTAACCATAGACTGATTAGACTTGATTTAGCAAAGCTTAAAAACAAGACCAACAAAGGACCAAGCTGTTTGTGAGTAACTTGACTGAATCCCAGAATAAGCTCGAGAATGTTCACAAGAACATAAAAACTTCTAGGACACAATAAGGTACAATTTGCAAGGTCTCACATACCATAAAAAAATTACCAAGCATGCAAAGAGCCAGGAAAATATAATATATATTGAGGAGAAAAAATAGTTAATCGAAACAGACCCAGAAATAACAGAATTTGTAGACAAAGATATCAAGGATATTAAAATAATTATTAAAACTGTACTCCATATAGTTTAGAACTAGGCAAAGATTGAAAAAAATAAATATAGACAAAGAAATATTGGGAAAATCCAATTCAAATATGTAGAAATAAAACTGCAATATTTGAGATGAATGAAAAATATACAGGTTAGATTTAATATCAGATTGGATACAGAAAAAAAAAAAAGACTGGTGAACTTGAAACTATCCAAAGTAAAACACAAAGAAAAAGACACTAAAACAATTAACAGAACATCAGTGAGCTATGGAACAAGCTCACTTAGTCTGTGTATATGTAATTGGAGTATTCTAAAGGAGGGATGACAGGAAAAATAGTTGAGTAAATAAGTCTAAAAAATTCCAAATTTGATTTTTTTAAAAATATGAATTCACAAATCCAAGAAGTTCAATGAACCCCAGGCACAGGAAGCATGAAGAAAACCACCTAGACATATCAGCATTAACTGCTTAAATTAGCAATATAGAATAAGTATTAAAAATAGCCTGGGACAAAAAGATGACAGCAAATTTCTCACTGGAAACAACAAAAGACGAAACACAGTAGAGTAACACTGTTAAAGTGCTAAAAGGAAAAAGCTGCCAATCTAGAATTTATAGTCAATGAAAATATATATTCAAAATGAGGGCAAAACATTTTTAGAACACAAAAGCTAAAAGAATTTTTGCCAGTAAACCTGTATTATGAGAAATTTTGTAGGAAATCCTTTAAGAACTAGGAAAATAATACCAGAAATGGTATTTCTAATGAAACTATACTCAGAATTATGTATATATGTGGGTAATTATGTGGGTATATATGAGAGTT
>SJYQ01000184.1:0-95875 GCA_006410935.1 Redunca redunca | reverse complement strand
ATATCTTTAAAATATAATTGACTAAAGAAAGATAAAAATAACAACATATTATGTGGTTTATAACATATGTAAAATAAAAATGTATGAAAATATTAGTACAAAGGCTATAAGGGGATAAATGTTAGTATACTCTTGTAACGTGGTTGTACTACATGTAATATTGTATATCACTTGAAGGTAGACTATAGTAAGTTAAAGATGTAATATAAACCTTAAGTCAACCACTAAAATATGACAACAAAGAATTATAGCTAAGTAAACAAAGGGGATATCTCTTTTACAGTCACAGGATTTTAATTTATAGAGGTGATGCCATCGAGAGACTAATGCTGTTGAAAGCAGATTTTTTGATTTGCCCCCTAAAGATACCAGTCATCCAAAAATATACAAAATAAAAAATAAAACTAATACAGGAGATAAAATGAAATCATAAAAATACTGAATCCAAAAGAAAGTGAAAAGAAAACAAATAACATATAGCACAACATAAAGCAAATAGAAAGATTTTTGCTTTAAATCCAAATATATCAATGATAGCATTTACTGGAAGTGGTCTAGACATCCTCATTAAAATTTAGAGCTTATCATATTGGGAAAAGTAAGATCCAGCTATTTATGATGACTTTGCAAAAGCTACTTTAAATGCAAGGAGCAAGGCAAGTATGTCTATTCTAAACATTTCTACTCAATACTGTAGTACAGAGAGTTTAGCAAATGCATTAGTTCCAGAATGGAAAGAAAGAACTATAACTTTCACAGACCACATCTATACAGAAAATCTTATAGAATTCAAAAAACAAAAAAAAATTATCTGAACTAAACAGTTGCATTTAGCAATGTGATAGGACAAAAGATCAATGTGTAAGAATCTGTTTTATTTCTTTATAGTGAAAGCAATCTGAAAATGAAAATTTTTTAAATTTAATTTACAATAGCATCAAAAAGGTTAAAATACCTAGGGATAATTATGACAAAAGACATGCAAGATCTGAATTCTTCAATCTAGTAAACATTACCGAGAGAAACTGAAAGTAAAAGTGAAGTTGCTCAGTTGTGTCTGACTCTTAGTGACCCCATGGGCTGTAGCCTACCAGGCTCCTCTGTCCATGGGATTTTCCAGGCAATAGTACTGGAGTGGATTGCCATTTCCTTCTCCAGGGAATCTTCCCAACCCAGGGATTGAACCCGGGTCTCCCTCATTGTAGACAGATGCTTAACCGTCTGAGCCACCAGGGAAGTCTCAAGAGAAACTGAAGATGATTTAAATAAATGGAGAGATATACCATGTTTATGGATTGGCACACTTAGTGTTAGGATAGCAATTCTTTCCAAAATTGATCTGAATATTCAGAGCATTCTCAATCAAAATCTGAGCTGAATTTCATTTATGGAAATTGATAGGTTGATTCTAAAATTCAAATGGAAATAAAAAGGACCTAAAATAGCCAAAACAACTTTGAAAAAAGGGAATAAAATTAAAGAACTTTTACTACGTGACTTCAAGACCTAGGGTAAAGTTACAATAATCAAGAAACTATGTTACTGTTGTCAAGATAGACAAATAGAATAATGGAATAGAACAGATAAGCTAGAAATAGGCATACACATTTATGGACAACTGAGTTTTGAAAAGTACAAGGATAATTCAGAGGAAAAGCAATAGTCTTTTAAATAGCACTATCTAGTGCTGGAACAAATGGCTAGCACATGTATAAAAATTAATGTTGATCTATACTTTACCATATTCAAAAATTAACTCAAAGTGAATTATAGACCTAAATGTAAAATCTAGAACCATAAAATTTCTAAAAGAAATCATTTGTAACTTTGGGCCAGGCAAATATTTCTTAGGTACAACACCAAAAGCATAATCTATAAAAGAAAAGATTAATCACTAATAGTATACACTCTTTCTCAAATATCTTTATAATGAAGGGGTTGTTTTAAAAGGGATAAAAATCTGGTAGAGATTAAAGAAAAGAGTAATGAGTGAAATTGTGGATGATGGCATCCACAATAAGAGATTTGAGCAGTGTGCTTTGAATTAGCACATGAAGGAGACATGGGAGGTGGCTTTAGATACACTCTCAGCAAGGACACTGGGGGAATTGATCAGCTTTGAATAAACTACTTGTGTCAGTAGTGAAACATCTAAGCCCTTCATTGAGAACTAAATGTGCATTATGGAACTGGCTTACATCATCTCATTTACTTCTTACAATTAGTTTATGATGTGGCTATTTCAATTTTCATTTTACAGAGGCAAGAATAGGCTCAGAGAGGAAAGAGCTTTGCCCAAGTAGGAGTGCTGCTACTGCTGCTAAATCGCTTCAGTCGTGTCCGACTCTGTTCAACCCCATAGACGGCAGCCCACCAGACTGCCCTGTCCGTGTGATTCTCCAGGCAAGAACACTGGAGTGGGGTGCCATTTCCTTCTCCAATGCATGAAACTGAAAAGTGAAAGTGAAGTCGCTCAGTCGTGTCCGACTCTTCGAGACCCCATGGAGAGCTACCTACCAGGCTCCTCCATCTATGGGATTTTCCAGGCGAGAGTACTGTAGTGGGGTGCTACTGCCTTCTCCAAGTAGGACTAAGTGGGTTTAACTCCAATGCCCTTATTCTTCAACACTCTGCTTCTAGGATGGGGTCATGCCCATACTGTATTGATAGTCAATGGCAATAGAATGATCTGTATTCAACTGTTTGAGTTTTTCAAAAGTTAAGCTTCTCCCATATGAAAACACAAAATAATGACTGCTGCTGCTGCTGCTAAGTCGCTTCAGTCGTGTCTGACTCTGTGCGACCCCATAGATGGAAGCCCACCAGGCTCCCCGGTCCCTGGGTTTTTCCAGGAAAGAGTACTGGAGTGGGGTGCTGTTGCCTAGAGGCACTGAAATAGGCTCCCTGAGCTTGCAAAATGCATTAAAAAGGCCAAAAAACAAAAGGTTTTCAACTATTTTTAAATAAGCAAGTAAATCTTGTGCCAATATCATCCATCTGACTTGGTCTTAAATAAATATGAGTTTATTATTTAAGAATAAATAATGAGCTACAAGTTATTTTTACAAGTATAAATCATTCACAACCATTTTCTTTTGTAAATGATCAACTCCGCCTCTCTAAAAGTCCTGGGCCAAAAACTTTATGTTACTAGAGATTAAATTCCTTCATGAGTAGGCAAAAGATCAAAATACATTGTGTTTTTATTTGGATAGTCTGGGAGTATTGAATTTGTCCTTTTCTTATCATTAACATTCATCTCTCTGGATCATCCACTTCTCTTTGAACTTGAGAAACAGGAATTTGATATCACACAGTATTTAAATCAATTAAAACAAGAACATAGACAGAATCAAATAATTCTTGGAGTTAACTGTAATAAGTCTTTCATCTTAATAAAGTTCAGTTCAGTTGTTTATTTGGAAAAAGACCAGCTTCAACACTAACTTTCCAGGGTGCATGAATGTGTTTTCCTACATTCGCTAATACTATGTTCTACTTTCCAAAGACCAGAAATGAACCAAAGGCATTTAAGCACTTCCCAACAAAAGGAAAAAATAGCTTTGTTTTAGAGATTAGAAATTTCAAAGAACTTTGCAAAGAACTTCCTAAATCTTCTTGATTCAGCACAAGTTGCACACAGTGGGTATTCAACAAATTTTGTTGACTTATGATACAGACATGGCTGTGAGTGATTGCTTTGAGCATTAACTAAATACAATGATTTCTCCAAAGAAGGGATGATGTTGGGAGCTGTCACTAATAGAGCCAGAAAGAAGTTCATCAGATTCCATTTGGTCTTATTTTGGTTTGGCTTCATTTTGTAACCACAAGTAGGGTCCGGCTGCTCACCACTCAAAAAGCCAGTAAAGAGGCCAGGCTGGTGGAAAGGCAAGTTTGCCTTATTTTGGATACTGGCAAAGGGGGATGGGAGTGGATGCCTGTCCAAAGGCCGACTCCACCTCTTCCAACAATCAGTGGGCAAGAGCTTTAAAAGGGGAGTGTCAGAGGTGTACAGATGGAGGGAGGGGGCTACATGCAGAAACAACACAGTCACCTCTGATAGTTATTTTGTAGTTGGTCATTGGTAGTTTGACCAGCATCATTTTCATTATTTTAAGTTTAGTTAATCTTCAGTTCCAGGCTTCCCTGGTGGCTCAGATGGTAAAGAATCTGTCTGCAATGTGGGAGACCGAGGTTCGATCCCTGGGTTGGGACGATCCCTTGGAGAAGAGAATGGCAACCTATTCCAGTATTCTTGCCTGGAGAATTCTATGGACAGATGAGCCTAGCCAGCTACAGTTTATGGGGTCGCAAAGAGTTAGACATGACTGAGTGACTAACACACACACACACACACACACACACACAATCTTTAGTTCCAGGGTTGGTTTTTCCCCATTTCCCTGAGGACAGTTCTCAGAATTATAGCAGCTTATGGTGTGGCTTCCCAGGTGGCATGTGGTAAAGAATCTGCCTGCCAATGCAGGAGATGCAAGAGATGTAGATGTAGAATCTTCCTTGGCCAGGAAGATTCCCTGGAGTAGGAAATGGCAACCCAGTCTAGTATTCTTGTCTACAAAATTCCATGGACAGAGGACCCTGGTGGGCTATAGTCAGTGGGGTTGCAAAGAGTCAGACTCGACTGAGCGACTGAGCACGTAAACACATACCATGGCTACAGCCTGGTCATCGTGCAGTAACTTCTCCCCCTGGAGGGGGTTTCAGGAAGACAGCCCACAGCATAAGGCTCAGAATATCATCTGTGGCCCTTGCAAAGGAACTAAAGGTCTTTGACTATGCTTACTGACTAAACTATTATTATTTGGTCTCTTTTGATGGTTTGCTTCTGCATTTTCTCACTTCTCTAATTAAGCTTATTGTTTGACCAAAGGCAGGAAGAGGGCATGGGGGGATGGATGAGAAAGGACCACAGGTTCCTGCTCTTTTTCAGTTTGGTCTGGTATGGAAAGTGCAATAATATCAATAATATTTATTAATATTAATATTATTAATTAATAATAGCTCATATTTTAATGATTTTGAGTTGATCATTATTAATATTTAGCATATTTGTGTCTAAAGTTTTCCGTCCATTTTACACTCTTTCAAACCTCTTTACAACCTGGTACTACAGTATAACGCAGTAAGTATAGTTCTATAATAAAGTCCTATGAATCAGTAGTAACATCTTGCTGTTGATGGAGGAGTATCAAAATGTATTCTTTGGTTCATGGGAAGAAAATTCTCCTTGGCTTGGAGGTTCACATATTTATGATTTATTGGGTCAAATCCCCTTTTCTTTAACTGATCTTATGAATGGGTTCAAAGAGTGCATATTCCAATGACTGAAATAAGAACAAGGCATATACACTAAAAAGGCCAGCATGACATGGGAAAAAAAAATCAAAGGGAGACTTTATCCCTTAGAATTAGAAGGAAATTGATTCCCTACTCTGAATCTATGACTTTGATGCTACCATACCAATAGTCCATTTTCTATTTGAAATGTATTTAATATTGCCAGAGTTCTTTATTTTGAGGTAAAATTTTTAAAGTACATGTAAATACACTTTGTGAAATAAAAAGATCTATACAAATGTTTTTGGTGGGTTATTAATTAATACAATGCATGCTGTCTCTTCCCTCACCAACATTAGAATTTCTATCTTGTTTCTATTGTACAATTTAAAAAAACAAAGTTAAAGTAGCACAGGTCCATATATTTGTGTATTAGTGAGTGATGGTTTTAATACTTAATCATTAAAAATATTATAAAGTCACCTTTGCATATCCTCCTTGCTCAATGTGTGGCATATCATAAATATTTCTTGAATATATTTAACTTATTGGATATAAGGCACATCAGGGCCCTACAATCTGATTACCATTCTCAATTTATTATAATAGCATCTTTTACCTCCACAACATTCTATTTTTTCATGCCTGTGATGATGGATAGTGTGGAAATACTCAGGACTGAGACATAAATTTCAGAGGAACTATTGTTATTTATGGACAGATTTCAGGAATTCCAGTTGTCTTCTGTTTGGCTTGTACTTAAAAAGAAAATCTAACTCAGTGTGTAGAAAGATTTTCAGGCAACAGTATTCTGGGGTTTAGCCTCATCTATAAAACAAAAACTATTCATTCATGCCTGGAAATTATTTATATTTCTTAAAAAATTTCAGTTAGAAAAATAATTACTTGGGAAGAGCCCTTGGTAAATAGAGCCTCACCTTGATAGAGAGTTGATATTCTATCTCATCTGTACCACTGCTTGAAGAAAGAAATAAAGGGTGAACATCAACGGAATATATCCAAAAAAAAAAAAAAAAGAAATGGTTTTCTGTGTATGGAAAGATACAAGTCTGGGCTCACTGAAATCATTCCTTTTATATGCATCTCAGCTATCTGGGGCCAGTATCCTGTGTTTTACACATCCTGAGCTTCCTTGGGCTCACTGTAGGGAGATGCCAGTGGCTGCCAGATCACAGGCATTCTTCTGGAGTGCCTTTAGGGCTCAGGAACTCACGTTGGAGGACTGCAATCGCTGATCACCGTGACACCGTGACATCCTTCTTTACTGATATGACAGGAAATACTCCATTTTTCATGGTGCACAAAAGGTGGCTGACGACAAAGTCCAGATAGTTTCCCAAGGTGAACTATCACAGATGAAACAAAGAGAACACTGGGACTCTTTGGTATGTGCAGACCACTGGGACTCTTTGGTGGTGTGTCCACACTTGGGACTGGACAAGTTCCCCAGAGCAATCAATTGTGCCACCTCATTCATGATAAGAGAAGAGACCACAGCTTATCCTAATCATGCAGGCTCCAATTACCTATGCCAGTGCCCAGTAGAACCAGATGACACCATTTCCTCATCCTCTAGCCCCCAGGTATAAGAAAGCTGTGGAGATCAAGCAGATAGCATTCAAACATCTGGTTTTTCTAGCTCTTATTGCCAGGCAACAGCAGGAAGACCCCTTCTCCACCTACACAAAACCTCCAGTTTGGGAATTCATAGTAGGGGGAGAAAAGAAAGGCACTATCCTGATAGAGATTGTGACCTTGAATTGAACTTGAGTTAAACCAATAGAGATTGGGTTACTTTCAATTTGGTGAGTTTATATTAGTCAGAAGACTCCAAGAGAAAGATGAGTCTAGTAATAGGAAATTTTAAAAGCTATAATTTTTGGCACAGAGGAGATTTAATGCATAAATTTCAACCCAGTTGTCCTACTTTTAAAGGTCATCTCTCTCCTTTTCCCTGAGAAATCTTCTGGCCATTTACTTGCCAAGGCAACTGGAGATTTTTCTCGCAGATTCTTCCTCTGGCTTTCTGGGAGTATCTCAACATAACCAGGCTTAGTTTTCCACTTTGTTGCTTTCACCTTTGGTGCTGGCATTCTTGCTAACTGTTCCTGGGGGTTAGCTGAGCCCCATCTCATCTGGTACTTCAAATTATAATCCACCTTTTTTTCCCACTCTTAGGCAGGTCTATTTTCCCATTGTGTCCAGATCTAACTAGATTCTATGTTCACTGAGGGCAAAAACTGTACCCTGCAAAAGCAGAGACAATACTTTGCCAACAAAGGTCCGTCTAGTCAAGGCTATGGTTTTTCCTGTGGTCATGTATGGATGTGAGAGTTGGACTGTGAAGAAAGCTGAGCACTGAAGAATTGATGCTTTTGAACTGTGGTGTTGGAGAAGACTCTTGAGAGTCCCTTGGACTGCAAGGAGATCCAACCAGTCCATTCTGAAGGAGATCAGCCCTGGGTGTTCTTTGGAAGGAATGATGTTAAAGCTGAAACTCCAATACTTTGGCCACCTCATGCGAAGAGTTGACTCATTGGAAAAGACCCTGATGCTGGGAGGGATTGGGGGCAGGAGGAGAAGGGGACGACAGAGGATGAGATGGCTGGATGGCATCACTGACTCGATGGACAAGAGTTTGGGTGAACTCCGGGAGTTGGTAATGGACAGGGGGGCCTGGCGTGCTGCAATTCATGGGGTTGCAAAGAGTCAGACACGACTGAGTGACTGAACTGAACTAAACTGAACACATCCATATTCTAAGTTCTTAATAAAAGTGTGTGCATGTGTGTAGTTACATGATTTTGTCCAATATTAAAAAGTATTTCTTGTAACTTGAATACATACATACACTCATACCACCACCACCATCCATCACCACAACCAACATCACCATTTTCCTCACTATTTACAGGTCATTAAACTTTGGCTTGTTTCAAAGTGTGTTTAGACAGTATAAGCATTACCTCTAAACCAAGAACTTTTAAGGGCCTTACAGTAAGCTAGTTTGATTGCCATTATTATTGATAATACAGGGCTTGTGCTGGTACTCAGGTATAACTACACACAATTATTGTTTTTCTGCTAAAATTTTGCCTATACAGTTACATGACAACAACAGTAAGTTTGTAAGTAATTTGTGACAAAGCTTTCTTTTGTTGTGTTTCAATAAAGTAAAACCCTGAGGCTAATTTTACCATCATGTACATATGACATCATTTCCTGAAAATATATGAACATTGGGGGATTGTTGTTGTTGTTTTAGTATAACAAAGTATGAAATGCCATGGAAGAAATGGCCTCCAGAAATGCACTTGATTTATATCTCAGGAATGTGTGCGAAGGAGAGAGCATAGATTTCCTCAAATAGTTGCTAAAGCCAGCAGACTCCAGTTAGCAACATTTAGCAATGAGATCCAAACACTTTGGGGCACAAATGAAGTCACATTAACAATAATTTCACCCAACAGTTCTCTGTTCCTCACTCTAAATTTATTTTCCATAAAAAGTTCCCCTAAATATTTCTGAGATAATCCAGAATGGCTCGAATGAGCTTATTAACAAGTTAGTCAGATCTTTCTTGACATCTCTTAGGCCCTGCTGTCACCTGCGTCAGGAAGGGCAATTCCTACCAGACCCACTGCCCTGTGAAAGCCAGGCAGCTTCCTTGCAAGGAGAGGAAGCACATGGGCAGGGTCCCCTCAGTCTTCAACCATGTGTTCTGTGTCTCACAATCAGAGCTGCTCCTATATTGAAAGCTGCTCTCAGAGCCAGGTGACTTCCTTTCTTGCTGGATGTGTTCATTTACTCTTCAAGGAGGACACAAAGCAATGCTATAAACAGATTTTAATCAAAATCACTTTTTTAGTTTGTACTTAATGTGAGTTTTTTCTTAGGATCCAGATGGGAGTCCAAGAGCCTGGGCCTCGAGCTGAAATGAGTGACAGACAGCATTGGGCCAACCTGAAACCTCAACTGAAGCGTCATATCATTGAGACAAAGAGACTTCTAGCAGAATTGTTCACATTAGTTCACCTGGAAGACACTGACAAGTAAAATTCCCAGGCAAGCTCAAGCTAAGACCCTGCTGCACACTGTTTATGGAAACACATACACGTTCCATTTAAAGATAAGCTATAAAGTCCAAACTGAAAATATAAAAAAATAAACATCAACAGTGGTTTTGTAAAAGGTAAGAACAAATCTGACTCCATATTGGATCTGTCTATTTTACTTTAACCTTTGTATTCTATTATTTTTGCTTCAAATTAAGAATGTTGCTTCTGACCTGAAATATACACAATAGCCCATTCTCAAAGCTCTGACATTTAAAGGTATAACACTTATCCATTCACAGAGAGATAAAAAATTGCAGAACAGAGAATAACATTTGTCTTGTTGGAGGTTTATAGGAACATCGAGCCCTGACCTACCTGTATACCTGTAGGAACAAAGGATTCTGACACCAAGAAGTTTGCAACAACCAACCACACACCCTCCCCTTTTAGTATGAGTTTGGTCGCTCAGTCATGTCTGACTCTTTGTGACCCCATGGACTGCAGCACTCCAGGCTTCCCTGTCCATCATCAACTCCCAGAACTTGCTCAAACTCATGTCCATCAAGTTGGTGATGCCATCCAACCATCTCATCCTCTGTCATCCCCTTCTCCTCCTGCCCTCAATCTTTCCCAGCATCAGGGTCTTTTCCAATGAGTCAGCTCTTCGCATCAGTTGGCCAAAGTACTGGAGCTTCAGCTTCAGCATCAGTCCTTCCAATGAATATTCAGGGTTAATTTCCTTTAGGATTGACAGGTTTGATTTCCTTGGAGTCCAAGAGGCTCTCAAGAGTCTTCTCCAACACCACAGTTCAAAAGCATCAATTCCTTGGAGCTCAGCTTTCTTTATGGTCCAATTCTTTTTAGTATGAAAGAGACCTGAATTATAAACCAAGCAAGGTAATTTACTGGGACACTAGTACACCATCTTCTTGGTGTGCTGGCTTTCAGAATAAAGTCACCACTTCTTGCCCTAACAACTCATCTCCTGAATTATTGGGCTGTCATGCAGAGAGTGGAACAAGCTTGGATTCAGTCACATCTTGCTCAAACCACAATAAGATACCATCTCACATCCATTAGGATGGCTAATCTATATTTAGACAGGAAGAGGAAAGGAAATAAGTGTTAGAGACACTGTGGAGAAAATGGAATCTTTGTGCAGTGTTGATGGGCATATAAACTGGTACAGTCACAGTGGGAAACAATATGGCAGTTCCTCAAAAAAGTAAAGAGAGATTTACCATATGATGTGGCAATTTCAGTTCTGGGTATGTACCCAAAAGAATTGAGAGCAGACACTTGAGCAGATATTTGTACCCCATGTTCTTAGCAGCATTATTCATACGATCCAAAAATTGGAAGCAAACTAAGTGACCACTGACAGATAAAAGAATAAACAAAATAAGGCATGTACATACAATAGAATATTATTCAGCCTTTAAGAAAGAAGGAAATTTTGACATATGATACCACATGGATGAATCTTGAGAACATTCCATTAAGTGAAATAAGCCAGCCACCAAAAGACTAGAACAGAAAGTACTTAGAGTAGTCAGACTCATAGAGGCACAAAGTAGAAGGGTTGTTGGCCGGGGCGGCGGGGGAGGTGGGGGGAAAGGGGAATGGGGATTGCAAACTGATGGATTCAGAGTTTTGGTTTTGCAAAGTAACAAGAGTTCTGTGGATGGATGATAGTGATGATAACATAACAATGTGAATGTACTTAGTGCTACTGAACTGTACATTTAAACACTGTTAAAATGGTAAATTTTATGGTATGTGTATTTTACCAGAAACTTTTAAATTAAAAATATGTTACAGAGTAGGTTATTTGGGGTAGATCTTCCCTCCACAACAGTGAGAACAGTTGGATTAAAAATGCTATTTATATATATATTTTTTCACTTGAAAGCATCAAAGAGTAACCAAGATAGCGAGAACTTGTAGACTCAAGATCCAAAAGAAAGATGCCAAAGGAGGTAAGATGTGCATATATGGGGCACTTTTCCCCTCAGGTTGACCACTAATTCTGAAAGTGAAAGTGGCAGCTGAAAGGCTGAGAAGCAGGACAGAAATTTTGATAGCCTCAAATATATGGAGGGAAAGAAAATGAAGTTCATGAACCATCAAGGGGGCATAGCTTTGATAGAGCTATGCCTAAAGCTTTACTTGGGTCTCCAAAAGGCTACTCCAACAAATAAAGCAAACCAGAAATAAGTCATCCCTTAAGAGAATTGAAATCCATATTCTGATTATTTCCACTCCTGCGTGGAATGGAACGACCTTCCCCTAGCCTAGCAGCCTTCTAGGAGAAGGAAAAGTAAGTTTTCACAGAAGAAAGATAGGAACATCCAGAGTTTCAAATATCTTTACAATTTGTCATTAAAAATGCCTGACATGCTACCAAAAATAGCCAAATAAAGTCTAGAATTCAGCTGATAATAATGTACCACATTGGTGTCTTAGCTTTGACAGTTATATACCATGAAGATGTAAGATGAAAACATTGGGAGAAGCTGAAACTGGATAAGGAATATATGAGATTTCTCTGTATTACCTTTACAACTTCTCTGTGCATCTGTATGTATTACAAAATAAAAATATTATTTAAAAAATAGGCATATAAGAATACAATTATATATTGAAAATCAATTGACTGGAAACAAAGAGAAAAAGTAAGCAGAAACTGAAATTGCTAGCTACAGACTTGAAAAATATGATGCTGAATATGTTCTAGAGATGAAATGAGATGAAATGTTTTTTGTAAACTGGAAAATATTTTAAACATGGAATTCCTAAAACCAAAAGATACAATAACTGATATTAAGAGCTCATCAAATGGGCTTAACATCTTGAGAAAGTGAATAAGTTAGATCAGAAAAAAATACTGAAAATGAAGCACAAGGAGACAAAGAGAGTAGAAAATACATGAAAGAGAGCAAGACATGAAACAAGGTAGAAATTTTTAACATCTAAGAATTGAAGTTCCAGGAGGAAAGAAAAAAGAGAATTATAAAAGTATTATTTGAAATGGGAGAGTTTGAGAATTTTCCAAATGTAAATAAAGATACTAAATCATGGATTCAAGAAGAACTATGAATGCCAAATCAAAAAGTAATACCATAAAATTTAAGAAACTCTTCTCTACTTATTAGTCAAAAAGAAAATGCAAATCAAAAGTATGGTAAGCTACAATTCAACAAGATCCACACTACTTTTGAGCTGATGATAGTCAAAACTGAGGTACATGTCCGCTCTCACATAGAGCTCTTGGGACTACATATTGGGGAAAATCTCTTTGAAAGACTACTTGGTGATATCTATGAATGCTGACGATGAAGTATATTGCCTATGGCATAGTAGCTTTCCACACAGGTAACTGTCCAACAGAAATGTACCAAAAGATACGGACAAGCATATTCACAGCAGTGTTTTTCATCCATCAACAGTAGAATAGATAACTAAATTGCGGTAACTGGCAATTGATGAACCACATAAGTAAATAATTGAGGGTAGGGCTCCGGGTAATGTTGTTTCTTGATCAGAGTACTGATTATGTGGGTGTGTTCACTTCACAAAAGTTCATCAAGCTGTGCACTTAAGATCTGTGTACTTTACAGTATGTATGTTATGTATGTCATGCTTCAATAACAAAATTAAGTCTTTTTTGATTGACAGTGATATAACACACTGGTACACATATACATACAAACACAAAAGCAAAGCAGAAAACTAAAGCAAATATTCATGTCAAAATTGAAAGCACATCTTCAACAAAAGACACTCCCAGCAGAAGCAGGATATATTTAAGTCTTCTAGATTTGGGGAACTAACAATAGCTAAGCACTGTTCTGGGGGCTTCTTATATATTCATAGCAAATCATAGGTTCTCTTATAGGTAAGTTCTTCTTGATTAATTACTAATTCAATCATTTAGCAGACACACAAATATCTTTCACTTTTTAAAGTTTATTTAATCTAAGTAGTATATGTGTGTGGCTTAAAGAGCCAAACATAACCACCCTCCTCCCCCAAAAGAAAGAAATCTAACAATCTCTGCCTCATGCTTTCTATCCTTCAGAGGCAACCACTTCCAACTTTTTTTTCTTTTGTGGGAGAGAGCAAGGGAGAACCCAAGATAGGCTCTTTTATTACCAGTTTTTTATTACCTAATGGTGAAAGTGACATGCCATCATTTCTGCCATTTACTATTGGTTGCATGGACAAATACTAATGCATCATAGGAGGAGACCACACAAGAGTATGAGTACCAGGAGGTGGTGATCATGGGGCAGCTTGGAAATTGGTTGCCACAGTCTTCGATGCAAAAATATATTCTCTGATTCTGCCAGCTCCTGCATCTTCTCCCTCTGGTATCACCATGTTTTCCTCTCATTTTGTAATCACTACCTATGTCCTGGTTCTCTTGCACCCAGCACCAGATGGCCTTAGGGTGCTTACACCCCACATCCTCTCTTACTTCTGCAGCTTCACTTCGTTTGACCAGTGGCAATGCCCTCAATGTATCAGTTATTCAATAGTTTCATTATGACTTCTGATGCCTCTAACTCATGAGGATATTTCCTTCTAGGGCTTCTTAACATAATGCCCAGTGTCTTAGTCTGTTCCCATGGATGGAGGAGCCTGGCAGGCTACAGTCCATGGGGTCACAAAGAGTCGGACACGACTGAGCAACTTCACTTCACTTCACTTTAGTCTGTCCAGAATATTGCAACAAAATATAGACAGTCTATAACTTATGATTGTTCAACTCATAATATTTTGACTTTATGATGGTACAAAAATGATACATGTTCAGCAGAAACTGTACTTTGAATTTTGAGTTTTGATCTTCTTCCTGGCTGTTGATATGCGGTAGGATTCTCTCTCGTGATGCTGAGCAGGGGCAGCAAGCTGCAGCTCCCCGTCAGCCATGCATTCATAAGGATTAACAACTGATATAGTGACAACCATTCTGTTTTCCACTTTCAGTACAGTATTCAAATAATTACATGAGATATTCAATACTCTTATTTTTTTTAATTTAAAATGAGCTTTGTGTTAGGTAATTCTGCTCAACTATAGGCTACTGTAAGTGTTCTGAGCACCTTTAAAGTAGGCTAGGCTGGCTCAGACGATAAAGCATCTGCCAGCAGTGTGGGAGACCTGGGTTTGATCCCCGGGTCGGGAACATCCCCTGGAGAAGGAAATGGCAACCCATTCCAGTACTCTTGCCTAGAAAATTCCATGGATGAAGGAGCCTGGTGGGCTACAGTCCATGGGGTCGCAAAGAGTCGGACACGACTGAGTGACTTCACTTTCACTTTCAGGCTCAGCTTATAATGTTTGGTAGATGTATTAAATCCATTTTCAACTTGCAATGTTTTCAGTTTACAATGGATTTATCAGAATGTAACCTGATGCGAAGAACTGACTCATTGGAAAAGACCCTGATGATGGGAAAGATTGAAAGCAGGAGAAGTGGACAGCAGAGGTTGAGATGGTTGGATGGCATCACCAACTCAATGGACATGAGTCTGAGCAAGCTCCGGGTGTCGGTGATGGACAGGGAAGCTTGGCATGCTGCAGTCCATGGGGTCACAAAGAGTCAGACACGACTGAGAGACTGGATTGAACTGAACCCCATCATAAGTCAAGGAAGATCTATACCATGAACTTGATGGTTTATAAACAAGAGAACTTTATTTCACACAATTTTTAAAAGGCTGAAATTTCAAGGTCAGGGTGCCTTGATGGTCAGGTGAGGGCTGTCTTCTGAGTCACAGGCTTCTGACTTCTTGTGTCCTCATGTGGTGAAAGGGGCTGGGGAGTTTCTCATGCCTCTCTTATAAAGATTCTAATCCCATTTATGAAGGCACCACTCTTATGACCTAATCACTCCCCAAAGCCCCATCTCTTAGTGCCATTTTGTGGGGCATGAGGATTTCAACGTGAGAATTTGAGGGGGGACACAGATGTTCAGACCGCAGCACCCAAGTACCTCAACAGATGTGAGTGTGCACTTTAGTTTTTCACAACAGTATCCTAAATGCTTCACAAGTAAGTCTTCTTCCTCTGGTTGGTAATAGCCTCTGTCTCCCTGACTGTCCCTATATCCCTCTGGCTCTGGCTCTGGCTGGTTCTCTCTTACATCTTTTAAGAATCCCTCACTCCCCACTCGCATCTTATTTTTCTCTTCCCTTAACTGGCTCTGTCCTAAAATTTATTACATTTTCAATTTTTATATTTATTAAATATGTTTATGATTTCTTCTGTTTTTAGTTTTTAAAATGGGTGAGTAGAATAACTAGATACATTGTTTTCATATTTGAACCAGCAGTTATCTTCAGTTTAAGAAAAAAAGAAAGAAAATTTCCTCTCCTTTCTCTCTTGCTTCTTGGTTGTCTTTTCTATGGTATAGGAAAAAAGTAAAGGAGCAAAAATGAGGAAGTCACTGAAAATCTTGTTTGTCTCTTCTGCTCTTTACACAATAATTTCCCTTATTTGTGGTCTTCTACTGTTCTACCAAATACTCATCTCAGTTTCTTCATTCCTGAAGAAAACAGCAGTAAACAAGTGTCTCTCATCATGTTCATCATTTATGGAAAAAGAAGGTAGCTAGAATTAACAAGTAACTTTCCCCTCAGTTTGTAGGAGGAAGTACTTGTCACTTCCAACTATTTTGAATGTTTCTTGTGATGTTTATGTCCATATTTCAAAGTAAGGGGCTGAAATGCTTCAGTTTCTTCATTCCAATCACCTTTGAATAGTCTTGTCTTCATGCTATTTTTAGCTCCACCCCTCTGCCCTACAAATCTTCCCAGGTGGGGCTAGATGTAAAGAGCTGGCCTACCAATGCAGGAAACATTAGAGACGCAGGTTCCATCCCTGGGTGGGGAAGATCTCTTGGAATAGGAAATGGCAACACACCCCAGTATTCTTTCCTGGAGAATTCCATGGACAGAGGAGCCTGGTGGGCTACAGTTCATAGGGTCACAAAGAGTCCTACAGGACTGAAGCAACTTAGCACCCACGCATGCCCCTGCCCTCTATGTGTCCCACCCTTCTTCCCAATAGAGCTATGTAACTTTTTTTTTTAATAAATGAGCTTTCATTACTTGTATTATCATGGCTCCATAAATATTATACACCCTGAGCCACATAAATTACCAAAAAGACATTCTTGTACAAAATTTTGCTTTTCTTAAACTTTTTAGCTTTTCTGGGTTTCTAAGAACCCGTCTCTGCACATCAGGCACTTTATCAGTTGTATCTA
The DNA here is from genome assembly GCA_006410935.1 of Redunca redunca. NCBI lineage: Eukaryota > Metazoa > Chordata > Mammalia > Artiodactyla > Bovidae > Redunca > Redunca redunca. The sequence goes on along the minus strand of SJYQ01000184.1, from coordinate 79,219 downwards.
AGTGTCTGACTGCTTCTCATACAAATTTTCAACAAAACCTCTCAAGCCTTCACCCTCCTCTACCTTTAAGTTGTTTCTGGTGCTCTAATTCCTGAGACTTTTGTGAGGCTCCACCGCTGTAGAAGGGACAACCTCATGAGAATGCCTTGATGCAGAAGATGCATGGTGCAGCTGGACTTCAAGGGATCCCAGGTGTGCTTTTTGGGTAGATGCTTGAAGGAGGTCTGGGCAGTCTCTGGTGTCACCTCGACCGCATCTCTGGGGTTTTTCTGGGCTCTGTCTCCCACTTTACTCACCCTCTCTGGCTGCTTTGCCCACTCCCTGTAGCCTGGAGCACCCTTTCTCAGGCTGTCTATGTCCAATGATGCAAATGCAGTACTACCCTTCAAGTTTTTCTTTGTTCTTATTCACTCAGAGTCAGTTCTATTTCCTCAATCCATTTTTTGGTAATAATCCTTTCCTGAGACAGTCACTGTTGATCAGTACAGCTGAAGCGCTACTGTGAGAATGGGCAGGAACAATGGAAAATCCAAGGAGTGGTAGAAATAGCTATACATTCTCTTGTGTGGAGCTGTGCTGACTTCTCTGTCTACCTGCTCCATCCCAGTTTAGCATTCATCTTAATTATTATTTCTCTTCATTATTACTCACTTTCCAGAGGTTCATGTTCAAAGGTGGATTATGACTTTGTTCTCAGCTCACAAGCATGATTAAACTGAAGAAATTGAGTTCCTAGTCATGATGGTTCAGCAACCAACATCTCACCCATCTGCGAAGTGTCCCAGTTCCATGCAATCTGGTCTCTCACCTTCTGGTTTGACGTTTCCACCTGATTTTGTATTTTTGTGCCTGGCTCATGTTTAATTTCTAGTAGGCTTAAAAATCTGTATAAGTCGGTTGTTCTCTGCTCAGTTTTTCAGTCTGTCACCTCCAGAGTAACCTCCAGATGTTCACTTATCACTACCTAGCAGTATGTTTTACCATGCAGCAAATAATCCACCTGCAATGTGGGAGACCTGGGTTCAACCCCTGAGTTGGGAAGATCCCCTGGAGGAGAGCATGGCAACCCTCTCCAGAATTCTTGCCTCGAGAATCCCCATGGATAGAAGAGCCTTATGAGCTACATGGGGCTACAAAGAGTCTGACACAGCTGAATGACTAAGCACAGCACAAAAAAATTCCCTTAAAGTTTTGAAATGTTGGTTTCTCTTTTAATCAGCTTTTAGGCCAAAAATCTAACAAGATAGCATATCTAACACTTTCCTAAATCAAAATCAATTCTCCCACCACCCTCCTCTCCACTGTGAACTGAAAGTCACTTAGTTGTGTCCAACTCTTTGTGAACCCATGGACTATACAGTCCATGGAATTCTCCAGCTTAAAATACTGGAGTGGGTAGCCTTTCCCTTCTCTAAGGGATCTTCCCAATCCAGGGATCAAATCCAGGTCTCCCACACTGCAGGCGGACTCTTTACCAGCTGAGCTACAAGGGAAGCCCCAGAATACTGGAGCAGGTACCCTATCCCTTCTCCAGCAGATCTCCCCCACCTAGGAATCAAACTGGGGGTTCCTGCATTGAAGGCAGATTCTTTACCAACTGAGATATTAGGGACATTGGCCTGAAACAAAATAAGCTCCCAAAGTCCTGCTCAGAGAACACCCACACTCTTGCCCCTAATTTTTCTTTCCTTCTTTTCACACTTCATGCTTATTCAGAAAGAGAATCTTGTGTTATTCCTTTTTTAAGCTTAATTTGAGGAAAGGAATAGAAAATTTTCCTCATTGATGTGGAAGACTAGATACTGTGTGAAACAGCTAAGGAATGGTAAACTTTCAGTTTAGGAAATATCCCACCTACAGATCCATAATGCAATGGCCTCGGCAATCAACCTAGGTTAATCTGTTTTGAGGAAGGTAGGGAAGGCCCTTCTGTGTGCCCCTGAGAGCTCCTCCTCCTACACAGATGTGTGTGTGTGTGTGTGTGTGTGTGTGTGTGTGTGTGTGTGTAAGACAGAGAGATTAACTGATGATTGATTTCAAAATCATATACTCATCAGATTCAGTTCAGTTCAGTTGCTCAGTTGTGTCCAACTCTTTGCAACCCCATGAACTGCAGCACGCCAAGCCTCCCTATTACCAGTTCCCGGAGTTCACCCAAACTCATGTCCATCGAGTTGGTGATGCCATCCAGCCATCTCATCCTCTGTCGTCCCCTTCTCCTCCTACCCCCAATCCCTCAGCATCAGGTTCTTTTCCAATGAGTCAACTCTTTGCATGAGGTGGCCAAAGTGTTGGAGTTCCAGCTTTAGCATCAGTCCTTCCAATGAACACCCAGGACTGATCTTTAGGATGGACTGGTTGGATCTCCTTGCAGTCCAAGGGACTCTCAAGAGTCTTCTCCAACACCACAATTCAAAAGCATCAATTCTTCGGTGGTCAGCTTTCTTCACAGTCCAACTTTCACATCCTTATTATAAGATTTCTTTGTTACTCATCAATATCCACTTTCAAACCTGTGGGAGGGTTGCTTTTCTCCACTGCTTTGAAATTATGCATGGGAGTGTGACTTGCTTTTGTCAGTGAAATATTCATGGAAACAGCATGTTATCATCACTGAGCTTGACTCTCCAGACTACTCTTTCCCTGCTGCTACAGTGCTAGAAGAATGTGCTGATATGCAAGTGAAATAAGTTTGAAGAAGCCTGGATTGTTCAACCAAATCATGGCAGGCAACTATCCTGAAGATTTTTCCATACTCATGGAGGATTTTATATGAGGGAGAAATAAAATTCAATTGTGTTAACCTACTGAGATTTGAGGGTTGTCTGTTACTGAAGCAATGCTTAGCCTCTCCTCACTGCTATCTCAGCTTATTTGGGAGCTCAGAAATACAGTGCAAGTATACATGTTGTGTATGTATGCGGTGTGGTGTGTGTGTTTGAGAAATAGAGTGAGAGAGAAAGAGAACTGATTTATGATGAGAGTTTGATTATAGAATGAGACGTTTCTTTTTTTTTCCATTTTAATTGCAGGCTAATTACTTTACAATACTGTGGTGGTTTTTGCCATATATTCACATGAAGCAGCCATAGGTGTACATGTGTTCCCCATCCTGAACCCCCCTCCCACCTCCCTCCCCATCCCATCCCTCAGGGTCATCCCAGTGCACCACCCCGAGCACCTTCTAGAATGAGACAAGTTTCTTAACTACTTGATTTTTGCCAGTTACTATTTTAGCTGTGGATGGCACAAATGAATATATAAGTACATTTAAATAAATACATAGCTTACACCAGTGTTTATTTATACACACTATAAAATGTATTCTTAAGTCTTTGTGTTCTGGTAAGTAGATTGCTTATGGTCACTCAGAATTGTCTTCTAAAATCCATAATGATATTTTACAAAAGCTTGAGCTAGGTAGTCCATTAAAAGCCCAAGGTGATACTGCATTTTTGATTACCTACTGAGTCATGGACAGTGTACTGTACATTCATATCAGTGGCATAAGCAAAGGCCAGAGCATGCCTTAGTTTTTTATATTTCCTGAGTTTTCTTGATTGCAGTCTAATCCTTCATGTTGTTCCAACACAGAGTGATTTTTTTAAGGAGAATTTAATTTAATACAAGTCTGAATAGCCTCTGGAATGCTAGAAGCCAGCATTACTACAGCAACCCTAATGAAAAACACAAGTTCCGTGTACCAGTTTGTGGTCAGAGCCGGCATTCCAACCCTGCTCTCTCGTGGCAGCTAGTACCCCGTCCTGCTCCTTTTCCCAGCCTTTGCTATTCTAGTTAAAGATGTCAGGGGCTGTGGCCCACATGGCATGCTAAACAGTCCACTGCTCACAGCAGGCTCCTCCAGCTTAAGTGCAAAGACTTTGAACTCATAAAACACACCACTACCACCACCACCAGCACCACTGCCTCCACCACCTCCCAGTGGAAGTCTCAGGATTTCCCGTTAATGCCCCTGCACACTGAAGCCCATTTGTTTTAAAACATCCTGCAAGGGCATATAGATCCACTCCATATATTCAAGAAAAAGAATGAAGCACCTTCCAGGAGAAAACTTGCGCAGTTGGGCCAAGGCTGATTCACTCAAATGTTTTATCACCGGTGTGGAATGCCAGTAACAAGGGCAATCATTTGTTTGTGAATTCACGGAAGACTGGACTCGCACACTGGAAAAGGGCTTCCTAATGAATAGCAATGGGGAGACTTGCTGTGTATTAGCATATTTTATCTGCCCTTGTTTTGAAATTAAACAGAGTTGTGGATGAAAAAGGAAGGCACAGACTGCCACTAAGCTGGCTTTTTAGAAAAGTGGCATTTGGAATGAGGTTTAACTATATGGACAAATTCTAAAGTTAACTGTTAGAATCCTCGGGCTTGCCTAAGGCATTTTTCCCCTCCTTGCATGATAACAGAATTTCCTAGTCACTATTATTCTTTCCTAAAGACTTCTCATTCTTGGATACAATGTCTTTCTGTTTTGTCTGGAGTTGCTTAAAAATAAATCAAGGAGAATTCTGAGCTGGAGCAAAGCTAAATAAAATTTTATTCACTGTCTATTTATTGAACATATACTATGTGCCCAAAGCTATTCTAAGCACCTTGGGGGCAGCATTGGGAATGGAGAATATGTAAATAATTTTAAAATCTTCTTGAAGCAATAGTTCATAAGGTTCAATATCCACCTGGAAAAGAAGGAAATAGATAAGTAGATAGCTAAATACAGATATAGATACAAATAGATGAATAAAAGGACAAGGTAAAAAGTTAAAGTAGCATGTCATTAAGACCAACAAGTATTCTAGAAGTTCTAAAAAGACAATGGTGAGCATGGGCTAGAATAGTCAGAGGTCTCAAGGGTACTGGTGAGTCTTTGTTTAATTTTGTAAGTTTGGATATAGGCACAAGGGGCAGGCATTCTGAAACTGGGAAGTACTAAATTATTAGCCAAATAATTGATGTGTAGGCTCTGATTGTCAAAGTATAATTTTCTAAAAGTTAAAGGCAAGAATCTCATAAAAATATATAACATACACCTTCCCAAGTTCTACTTATTAATGAGGAAATCAGTAGTATAATACAGTTGACAACAGAATAAAGGCGAAATCAAGGGATATACTATGAATGAGAGTTAGAATACTGAAATAAAGTTGCTAAGTTAAAAACAAAACTGGTTAATGCTATGCAGAATAATAAATCTATAAATCTGGGGCCTCCCTTTTCCACTGCACAAAGATCTATGCAAAAATCATTTACAATTTGACAGTCTTCACTAATTTAAAGGGTCCTAATAAATATTTAACTGTAAGTTAAACAAAGGTACATTACCCTAAAGAATCAGATACTTTCTGTTAAAGCCTGTTAGACAGTAATCCAACGTGGCACTGAAAGGATCTCGAAGTGCTGTTTTTTTCTTAACAGTATTCAGGCAGAAAGGAGTTCTCATCTTACTTTACCATTTGCTGACTATATAATGTGGTCACGTGCCTTAACTTCTTGGTTCCTTGGTTTCTGTATTTGTAAAATGTGAAAGTGAAAGTGAAGTCACTCAGTCATGTTCGACTCTTTGCCACCCATGGACTGTAGCCCATCAAGCTTCTACATCCATGGGATTCTCCAGGCAAGAATACTGGAGTGGGTTGCCATTTCCTTCTCCTTGTAAAATGTAGATAATAATTTTTAGCACATAGAGCTGCAGTAGAGATCAAATGAGATAATATATAATGTTTGTTTGCAAAATACTTTGTATATAGGAAGGGCTCACGATATGTCACCTACTGCACATAGAGAAGGGTCTCGAGCAAAACCCCAGACAAGAACGAGCACATTAAGGGAGCACTGAATAGTCCAGTTGGAGGGGACAATTTATTTTGGGAAATAGAGAAAGATAAATTGAGTAAAGAGGTTTTTGGTCAGACTAGAGGAAATTAAAATTTAAAAAAAATTTAAAGAGGAAAGACAGAAACACACAGTTTTAAGAAACTTGGATTCTATCCTAAAGTCAGTTGAAAGATACCAGTAGGTTTTTCTTTGTTTTTTGAGCTGCAGAATGACATAGAAAATGCAGGTCCTGGGTGAAATTGGCCCAGCTCCTTATAGAGCAACCCAAGGATGGGTGTACATGGTTAGAGAAGACCTGGAAAGTGGAAAACGGTTGAGGAGCCAAAGTAGAAGGAAGAATAACACATGACCAGATTATAAAACTAGAAGATTGTAGTAAGAGTGTTACCTTTGGTATAGATAAGCAACTTAAGAAAAGGAGACATGCTGAAGTGAAGGTAAGGAATTACATCTTGCAACAGTAGATGCAAATACTGTAGGTTGTATTAGAGAATAAGCGACATATATGTAGACAGTGGGAGACTGGGGTTTGGGTGAAAAATCAATTGTGGAGGTACAGACTTAGAGGTTACCCACACACATGTGACAGCAAAAGCCATGAAAATCAATGGACCACCTATGTTAGCACTGGAAAAAAGCAGAGGAACAAGAATCATATGTGTGTTCTCTCTTCTTCTTTTTCCCAAAAGTTAACTTGGAAACCATGAAATTTTTCATAGTTTTAACTATGAAAATTTTACTCCTTCTTTGTGTCCCTGTATATGATCCAGTGTCTTCTGGTTTATAGTTTATGGAAACTTGAATAGAATTTGTATTCTACTATTGTGTGAAAATTGTGTAAATCTTAATTATGTTGAATTGGTTCATAATACTTTTCAGGACTACTATATCCTACTACTTTTCTGCATATTCATTCTATTAATTTTTGAGAAATTGATATTGAGACTCCAACTAAAAAGCTTAATTTATCTACTTAAAAAGTCATTGTAACATATAGTGGAACTATATGAACTTTGTTTTGTATTTTCCAAGTTTCCTGTAGATGTTATCATACTTTTGTAATTTAAAAATTAAAAAAGAGAGATTAAAAAAACAGTATTAAAGTAAAAAAGCCACAAAAATCAACTGTTTTCCAAAGGACAAAATCAATGGGTTATTGATGAGAGAGGAGGGACAGTTTAGTGGCACTGTGGAATGCAAGGCAGAGGGCTGATTTAGGGGAAAGGAGGTCAGTTCTGCAGAACACCCCTCATGAAGGGGATGGTTGACAGCATTTGGTTGACTTCCCCCATTAAACATTAAAACTTTGAGAATGGTGATACATTGCCTTAAATTCACCCTATGGTATAAATCATCAATATGAAAGTGATTCCCAATGGAAGGGTTTGCTAGGAGGATAGAAATATTAAAACAGGGGGGAAATTTAAGTTAAGGAGTTCAGAGCAGGCATTCCTTAGGCTTGGACTGTTCCCAAGGCAGCCCTGAGACAAGCATTTGAGTACAAGCAACTTAACTGGGAGGCAGTTCTAGAAAGAACCAGGAGAGGAGTGGACAGTAGGCCAGGGAAGAGAAGAAAGCCAGTGCAGGGTGAATTCATGAGCAAGGTCATGCTGGGGGCAACCCGCGCACCCTGGGCTGCTAAGAGGCAACAAGGAGCTATGAAGAACAGGTGTGGGTTATCCCACTTGAGGGGTGAGAGGCTGGAGTACTTATCCCCTGAGTCTAGGCTGTTGGTGGAGAGTTTAACTCCTCAGTACTTCTGGTCGTCCAGTGCCCACAGTCAGAAACAGCCATCTGGAGAGAGAGAGAGAGCAAGAGCACATGGCCCACGGGAAGCAGCCTTTGTGTGCCTGAGATCAGCAAGAACTGCGGAGATATGGTGGCCCCGCCCAGGGACTTGAGAGTCAAGGACTGGAGCCAGACTGCCTGTATGCAAATCTGGTTGAATGTGCTGCTTTTGAAAGCGACTCTGGGCAGTGCTATTGAAAGGGCTCTGACTATTCCAGTTCCACTTGCTTCAAGTTTCCTAAGAGGGACCTCGAAAATCTAAAAAAAAATCCAACCAATCTGTTGGGCGTCTAATAGAATTATTACCAACCATGTGTTGGTCACTCACTATGTGGTAGCCTTTCTATATGGCTCAGGACAGGGCTTTCTGTCCCTTGCCCCACAATCTGCTCTGTCCTCCTCATCCTCCCTGGGTTGGGGCAGGGCAGATCTTTGTTACCCTGGAGTTCAGAGGTTAGTTAGCATAACTCCTGCAAGTTCTTCTATTAAGACCATTAATAGAAAATGTTGTACTCTACTCCAAAATCCTATGGCTCCATAGGTACTTTTTCAAGATAAAGCCAAGAATCATTGCCATCACTTAGAGAACACTGCAATGTTACCATCAGGCAATGACAAATTCACATTGAATCCAGGAGATGCTGTACCACATGGCATTTCTTTTCCTATCATGCAGGTCTGTGAATCCTTTACCTTCCTCCTCCCTCGTACCCCTCCACCATCAGTCTTCTACCTTTCTATTTTCATGATTCTGGCTCAGTTCTGGTGGCACTTAGCAAAGGTGGCTATATTCCTTCTCCTGAACATCCAGTTCCTTTTAGGACCCTCTCCTTATGACCCACATTCTTGAGATTCTAGGGAAATAATAACTCTTTGGCTTTATTAACTAAAGTGAATGGCACCATACTTCATTTGATTCTTTAAACCTTGCCCACACCTTTATAGAGGGACCGTTTATTAGCCTGTCCTCAAGTTACCTAATTCTCTTGCTTCCTGCAGAACTCCAACTGGGAGAGGCCCCTAAGACACTGTGGGCAATTCAGTGACAGGAGCCTGCCTTATACTTCTGAGTCTGTCCCTGCTAAGATACAAGCACAAATGTTAGTAGAGCTTAAAACTCTGAGTTTCAGAGTAGACCCCATCAAAGAAGAATGACTGTGCTTGGAGAAAAAGAATTTTCATAGAGGATATTGTGACTTCAGCCCTTTTTCTCAACACATATTGAGAGTCTCCTATGTGCCAGGCACTGTTCTAGGTGCTAGGAATATAGTGCAGGAAAACAAAGCTGCTGCCTCATGAAGTTCTGTTCTAATGGAAGGAGTGAGTAACTGCACACACACACACACACACACACACACACACGAAAAAAGCAAGTGCAAATAATGAAAATTAACATTTTTAAAGTACTGAAGATGGAGGCGTATAATTTGGGGTTAGATAGCTAACAAATACACTTAAGAATTAATATCTAGGTTGATTGGACATCTTCCTTAGCATAATCAGGACAGCCACTTGACAGCTCTTAAAATTATTGAGAGTAATTTTGAGGGAGACTGTAACAATGCATGGGCAGGAAGGAACAATGACTCATTGAATTTTTGATATTAATGTTAAAGGGACTTATAATCCAACCCTCCAAGTTAATTTACACACCTCTTCACTCTCATTGTGTGATGCTTCTAGTAGTTCAAGAAAAACTTATTGAATGAACTGTTGCTACAATCCTTTCTACTCTTAGGGAGATTGTGACCCTCGTCAAAATGGTGTGAATAAGCTATTACTTGCTTTCTGCAAACAGAATGGAAATTACTCTGGGCCGTGGGTGTGTGAGGTTTTTCTTAGAATGGAATGGTGAGGGTGAGTACTAATGTGCTAATCAACCACTGTTTGCTGGAAAGGCTTTTTGTCAATGAGCTCTGAGAGAAGCAGAATATAGTCACGGGAAGTTCCAAGATGGGGTCTACTTTACGGGAATTGGAGTCAAATCCAAACATTCTGTGGTTCCACAGGGTGAACTTCTACTCAAACCTTTGGACTTCTATCCATCACTGGTCCCTCCTGGAGCCACTGTGACTTTCGCATGAAATCCACTGCAAGCTACTAATTACTGTCTTCCTAAAAACCACAGTGCAGGCAGTAGCTGAATTCCAAAAATGTGCTTTCTGCTCTCAAGGAATAATAGCGATGAGAGAAGACTTGTAGATGGCTAGTGTCCTTATGCATGAGTGTTTCCCCAAACATCAACTTAATTCCAAGACTCTCTTTTCTTTCTCTTAATCCCATAGCCACAAGTTTCTCTCATCCCTCATAGCTATTACTGCTTCCCCTAATAGCACTTTGATTATAACTGTGCCGGAGATTGGTTTCTAAAGCAAGCTAGCTTCAGGCCTTTGAGAGGTTATCTCAGTTGACTGTGATAATTTATGGATGAAACCATTTGTCATGATCTTTGTCAAAGTGTTAAAACAGTTATGTATGTCTAATGTGTATGACTTCTAAGCAACATGTTATTTGCCTAATATAATAATGGAAGCTTGGTAACATAAGGACTTTTCAACTAAATGATATGTGAAAGACACTGGTTCTCAGACTTTTGGTCTCACCACTTCACACTCCTAAAATTATTAAGACTCCCAAAGTGCTTTTGTTTATCTGGGTAATAATATCTGTTGATAATTACTAGGTCAGAAATTAAAACAGAATTTTTTGTTTTAATTTACTTAAAAACAGCAGTGAAACCTTATCTTTTATATAAAAATCACATTTTTATGAACAATAAGTATATTTTCCAAAACTAAAAAAAAATTAGTGATAATGTGGCATCATTTAATGGTTTTGTGAATCTCTTTAATTCCATATCTGGCTTCATAGAAGATAACTGAGTTCTGTTTCTGTTTTCAGTCTGTTGTCATATGTTGTGTAGCTGCTGGAAAGCTCTTCTGTACACTTGTGAGAGAACAAGAAGGAAGACAAATAATGCTTGATCATTTTGATAGAAATGATTTTGATCTAGTCTCTGGGACTCTCTGAGCTCCTGGAAGACACTTTGAGAACTGTTGTCGGAAGGGAAAGGTGCCATTCTTTGCCAGTTGATGAAACAGGAGCAGCTTGAGGAAACAGTGTAGTGCGCAGGATCTCAAGAAGAACTCACTACTAATCCCAAGAAAGTGACATGAGATTTAAGGAGTGGCAGGAAAAATTGGGTTCACTTCTGCTTCAACACTGAATCCTTTGGATCTACAAAGGCAGATTTCAAATATTGGAGCTTGGTGGGAACTTCAGATCACATGAAAAAATCTTTCATTGTAAAGAAATGAAATATGTTGACTCAATGACAAATATTGGCAAAGTCCAGCCAACAGCTGGGGTGTAGCCTGAGCACAAAATGATGGGTACTCAGAAGCAACAGGAGGTGTGGAAGGTGTTCCCCATCCCCCACACGACTTCCCTTTTTGTTTATTGCTGAATTTTTCTCTCTCCAATAGTACTGGGCTCCATCCAGTGAATATATGTTCTGCTAGCCACTTAACAAACTCAAGCTGTGGTTTTGGGCTGATAAATAATTATGTTAATTAACAGGTTGGAGGAAAAATATGATGTTATTCCTGTGGAATGCTCTGAGAAGCTGGAAACACTTAACTGCAAAAACTACATGTGGTGAAGTAACCAATAATTTGCTTAAAAAACCCACATCTGGTCTGCTGGCTCAAAGCAGGGGTTAATAGTCGTTCGAGGGCAGCCAGTGGTGAAGAGGGGTCCCAGGATAAACAGCCAAACCTTCACGGCAGGAAATATGCTTGTTCTGAAGCAAAAGCATTTATGTTGGCTTCTAACCAAGATGAAAAGTGAAAGCAATTGCTTGGTTTGCCTCTTGCTTTCTTCTCTTTACAACATACAGCTCAAGAATGTCTTTCTCATACTTGTACACTTGGAAGTGGAAAAGAGTTAGGAAATAGTCAAGTGAGAAAGAATGTATATACATACATGTGCATATATATATATATATATTCTCCAAATTCCTAAAAGGATGCAGCAAAGACATCACAGCACTGAAGAATAGAAAGGTGAGTTTTAATCATATGCATCATTATTATCATAATAGATATATTGATTTGATAAATATTTACTGAACATCTTCCTTGCACAAGGCACAAATATGAGTGTTATAACTAATACACAGGTAATATGTGGTCCTAGATCTCAAGGGGGGAAGAGCTCAGTAGAGAGACTAAAACAAATATATAATATATGCATAAAACAAATCCCAGTGTGATAGGAGTCATTAAAGAGAGAGAAATAAAGTGCTTTAAGAAGTTCAGAAGGAAGACACCTCATCTAAGATTGGACGAGTCTGTGAAGGTTTCCTGTCAACAGTGGTATTTCAGCTGAGGCATAAAAGACAACGAGGATTCCTGCAGATGGAAATAAAGGCAGAATGGTATTGGGAGGGAGAGTATTAGCATACCCATAGTACCTACAGATGGAGGTAGAAAATTAGGAGATGGTAAGTAAACTCGTTTGACTAGAATGTAGGAAAGATGCAAAGAGCTTGGGGAAGTTAAGCAGAGAAAAGCCAAAACTGGAGGCTTTTGGAATTGGAATACTGATCTGGCATAGCACTGTGTATGATAAAGTGGAATCGAGCAAATGTGAGGACCAAGATGGGGCTCAGGAAGATAGTCTTGTGATGAAATCATTACAGAGGTGCTATGGTTGACCACCATAGATATGTATGTGACATGATAACTGCTGGGATATGAGCGCCAAGGTAGCTGGACAGTTGAAGGTGTTTTCCTAGGCTCCATCTGCAGAGACTAAGGGAAAGTGCTTAAATTTCTGAGCTGCCAAGTAGACATTCTAGCCAGTGGTCAAAAGTTGGATATGGAATCCAGACAAAACTATAATTCAAAAAGACACGTGTACCCTTATGTTCATAGCAATGTTATTCACAGCAGCCAAGACATGAAAACAACCTAAATGTTCATCAACAGATAAATGGATTAAAAAGATGTGGCACATGTGGATGATGGACTACTCAGCCACAAAATAAGGAAATAATGCCACTTGCAACAACATGGACGGACCTAGAGACTGTCATATGAAGTGAAGTAAGTCAGAAAGAGAAAAACAAATAGCTTATGATATCACTTATATGTGAAATTTAAAGTATGACATGAACGAACTTATCTATGAAACAAAAATAGACTCACAGACATAGAGAACAGACTTGTGGTTGCTAAGGAGACAGTGAGGTGGGGGAGGGGTGGAGTGAAAGTTTGGGACTAGCAGATGCAAACTATTATATACAGGATGAATAAACAACAAGGTCCTACTGTATAGCACAGGGAGCTATAGTCAATATCCTGTGATAAACCATAAAGGAAAAGAATATAAAAAAGGATGCATTTGTACATATAATTGAATCACTTTGTTGTACAGCAGAAATTAACACCATATTGTAAATCAACCATACTTCAATAAGGATATAATTAGGATATAAAGGCCAAAATCATGAAGGGAGGGAGTACATTTAGAGGTCAAGCTAAGGAGGAGCAGTCATTACCAGGAAAGAATGAGAAGCAGTGACCTAGGGTCCACTGTTAGCTTCTTCCAGTTCCCCCCACATTGCATGTCAACCTGAGCTCCACAGTTTTGACTCTGGCACTGCCCACGATGTCTCTGCTAATGGTATTCCAGTGGCTTCCCATCACTCTTAGGATAGTACCAAATCTCAACGGCCTACACATCCCCACAAGTCCTGGTCCTCTCCTGCCTCTGAAGCATCGCCTTCTTCTGCCCTCTGCACGTCAGCCCCTGTAGCCTTTTCTCCATGCTTGGGCCAGGTAGGCTTCTTCCGTCCTCATGGCCTTGACTGTACCTGAGAACATTTTCTTTCACCCTTTTGCCTAGTTACCCTCTATACATCAGATACAATCCAGTGGTCACGCCTCAGGACCACTTTATACTTCTCTACCTTTCAACCCATTATACATCTCTGACCAGATGGATCAAATCCTCCTACTAAATCCTCTCTTAGCACCTTATGTTTTCCCTTTCCAGACCTTATCACAGTTGCAGCTGCACATTTTTCTGTAAAATTATTTGATTCATACTGACTCTACCAAGAAGCTGTAAGCTCCTGAGGACAGAGTCACCACTGCTTCTTTATTCTCAGAACAGTTCCTGGTCCTTGCTGCTGCTAAGTCACTTCAGTCGTATCTGACTCTGTGTGACCCCATAGACAGCAGCCCACCTGGCCCCCCCGGCCCTCGGATTCTCCAGGCAAGAACCCTGGAGTGGGTTGCCATTTCCTTCTCCAATGCATGAAAGTGAAAAGTGAAAGTGAAGTTGCTCAGTTGTGCCCAACTCTTAGCAACCCCATGGACTACAGCCTACCAGGCTCCTCCGTCCATGGGATATTCCAGGCAAGAGTACTGGAGTAGGGTGCCATTAAGTCTCTAAATGCATAGCTGTTGAGTGAATGAATGTTCAGTTCAGTTCAGTTCAGTCGCTCAGTCATGTCCGACTCTTTGCGACCCCATGAATCGCAGCATGCCAGGCCTCCCTGTCCATCATCAACTCCCGGAGTTCACTCAGACTCGCGTCCATCGAGTCCGTGATGCCATCCAGCCAACTCATCCTCTGTCGTCCCCTTCTCCTCCTGCCCCCAATCCTTCCCAGCATCAGAGTCTTTTCCAATGAGTCAACTCTTCGAATGAGGTGGCCAGAGTACTGGAGTTTCAGCTTTAGCATCATTCCTTCCAAAGAAATCCCAGGGTTGATCTCCAGAATAGACTGGCTGGATCTCCTTGCAGTCCAAGGGACTCTCAAGAGTCTTCTCCAACACCACAGTTCAAAAGCATCAATTCTTCGGCACTCAGCCTTCTTCACAGTCCAACTCTCACATCCATACATGAGGATATAAAAATGCTTTCACCAGCATTATCTCATTTGATCTCCATAATATACTTACAAGGTAGATATGGTAACCCAAATTTTACAAACAGATAAACTTTACAATGCACATCTCGCTGAGCACTAGATAGAAGTTAATGGCAGGCTTTGGAAACACAGAACTCCCATATGAACCAGCAACTCTATTCTTTGTTATATACTCAAGAGAAATGAAAATATATACCATACAAAAGCTTGTATATAAATGTTTATAGAAGCATCATTCATAATAGGTAAAACCTGGAAACAATCCAAATGTCCATCAACTGATGGATGTATAAACTAAACATGGTACATCCATACAATGAAAAGTTGTTCATCAATTAAAAAGAGTGAAATTTTTTTTAGAAAAGAAGTTAACAGCAGCGTTGTGGCTCTGACTCTTTTCACTATGTCACAGATCTTCCTCAGGAGCAGAATCCAGGCCACGAATATCAAAGAGAGAGAGGTGATGACAGGTATCAGATGCCACAGAGGGGTAAAAGAGGATGGAGATAGGGTCACTTCACTGATTTGAAATGCCAAATCAGGAATGGCCTTTTAGAAAATAGTATCAGAAAAGAAGTGGGGACAGGAATCAGACTATGAGTATCTTTAAGTATGATGGATCAAGGAAAGCTTTGGGGGTGAGGCAAGATGTAGCAAGATGATTAGAAAAAGTCTTGCAGTTTGTCCAGATTGAGGCTAGGAAAAATTATTTGGAAATTGAGATTATATGGAATTTAGGGTAGAATCCTCCCTGGGACAAATAAAAAGTCAAAGCAAAACCATGCTTCATAAACAAGGAAACTGGAACTCTATCCCAAGACAATACATGAAAACTGAAAATGGCAAAATTATAGTAATTAAAAGAGTAATTTAAAAAAGAAAATTCCCTGTTGGTCCAGTGGTTAGGATTCCAGGCTTTCACTGCCGGGGGCCACACTGTTCAATCTTTCACCATGGAACTAGGGTTCTACAAGCCATGTAGCCAGGATGAAAGAGAGAGAGAGAGAGAGAAGTTATAATTAGAGGTACCATATTCACTCATCAAGGTGGGAATTTTTAAAAAATAATGGTGCTTGATGTTATATTATTATTTACCTTCTGGATATTTAATGCCCAAACAAGCCTTACAGAGTATAAGGACCACCATCCAGAGAGTTTAATAGTCTTCATGGTGGTGGATGAACATGATGAGTGTTCCAAAGGAGGAAAATAATATCAATTCTCTGTTATTTGACAGGTGCTTCTAAGGAAATGAGTGTGAAAAACCATCTGCTGTGCAAAATGCTGTTACAGAATGTGGGAGGAGAATGGATGACATGCTTTCTGGGTGGCAAAAAGGCTGTTTCATTTTAAAAGTACGAGAAACATATAAAGGTATGTGGTCTGTACAAACAGTAGTCCCAGATGCCAGATAAAAATAAACCAGTGGAAACTTCTAATTTAAAAAATTAAATTAGAATAGTTATAATTCACTGATAGAACCTTTTGATATTCCAATCAAACTACCTGTAAGGATATAGCCAAAGAAAGAAGAACCATCTCACATTAAAACTGATTCAATTTCAATTCAATTCAGTTGCTCGGTCATGTCCAACTCTTTGTGACCCCATGAACCACAGCACGCCAGGCCTCCATATCCATCACCAACTCCCAGTGTCCACCCAAACCCATGTCCATAGAGTTGATGATGCCATCCAGCCATCTCATCCTCTGTCGTCCCCTTCTCATCCTGCCCTCAATCTTCCCAGCATCAGGGGCTTTTCCAATGAGTCAGCTCTTAGCATCAGGTGGCCAAAGTATTGGAATTTTAGCTTCAACATCAGTCCTTCCAATGAATACCCAGGAGTGGTCTCCTTTAGGATGGACTGGTTGGATCTCCTCGCAGTCCAAGGGACTCTCAAGAGTCTTCTCCAACATCACAGTTCAAAAACATCAATTCTTTGGCGCTCAGCTTTCTTCATAGTCCAACTCTCACATCCATACATGACCACTGGAAAAACCACAGCCTTGAGTAGACCGACCTTTGTTGGCAAAGGAATGTCTCTGCTTTTTAATATGCTATCTACGCTGGTCATAACTTTCCTTAAAACTGATATTGGAAGCCAACCTACTGTTAGAATTAGAGATTTCCACTACTTTAACTCCACATTGTGGGCTAATGTGTGACTCTTGACCACCTGAAACTCACTACCCTGTCACCTGAAAGGAGAGCCCAAGACTCAGTGTGTCCCCTCTGTCACCTTTCAGCTGAAAGATGAGAGTGTCAAGCAATTTGAGAATGCTCTATTATCGGAGTATCATTTTTTTAAGATCTGCTTTTGTCATCAATAAAAGTGCAATGGCTACCCCCAAAGCAGGCTATCACAAAGGCAGCTACAATACAGTGCATCCAGGGAGCTGCAGGCCTACTAAGTAAAATACTATGGGAATAGGCTAGTAGCAGGGCTTGCCTTTGTTTCATTGTGTATGTGGGTGTTTCCACTTTTCAGAAGAGCAGACAGAGGAAAACAAGACCCCTCCTCAGTCCAGCAGAATTTATTAGATGGAGTCTACAGGTGAGAGATATTCTCCTAGCCTACTAGGGGACAAAGAACAGAGACTGTGCAAGTCAGCACCTCCACCTCCAGCCCAGATAGCCTTCTCTTCACCCTAAGGTAGGGCAGTAGGCCAAACAGAGAGAAGCAAAATACTACAAAGCAAGAAAACTGGAAATCTCTCTTAAATCACTTTGGAGAAACAAGTCTTATCCAACCAATGAATAGAATACCATTTTTGCTTGTAAAATTGGCAATAATTTTAATGAAACATTTAAAGGTAATGAGGTTTATAGGAGAGTCCATGAAAAAGACATTCTCCTATACCATCAATGGAAATGTAAATTGCCAGTAACTTTCAGGAAATGATCCAGGTTTACCTACTTTTATCATTGCAGGCTTTTTAAAAAATATTTTTTTATTTTTAATTGGAGGATAATTGATTAGCAATGTTATGTTGGTCTCTGCCATACGACATCATGAATCAGCCATAAGTATACATATATCTCCTCCCTCTTAAGCCTCCTCCCACCCACCTCCATCCCATCCTTCTAGGTCATCACAGAGCATCAGGTTGAGCTCCCTATGTTAAACAGCAAGTTTCCACTAGCTGTCTGTTTTACATATGGCAATATATGGATCTCAGTGCTACTCTCTCAGTTTATCCCTCTGACCCTCTCCTTCCCTCACAGTGCCCACATGTCTGTTCTCTACTTCTACATCGCTATTCCTGACCTGAAGATAGGTTTATCATTTTGTACCATTTTTCTAGATTCCATATATATGCATTAATATACAATATTTGTTTTTCTCTTTCTGACTTACTTCACTCTATATAACAAGCTTTAAGTTCATCCACCTCAGTTCAGCTGACTCAAATTTGTTCCTTTCTATGACTGAGTAATATTCCACTGAATATATATACCAAAACTGCTTTATCCATTCATCTGTCACATCATTGAAGTCTTGCTTAAACAACCTTATAGCCTAAAATAGAAAAATATTAAATATTTTTATAAACATAGGTGTATAATACTCCTCCACAAAAATGTGGAGTTATATAAGGACATGGGGAAATGTCTATGACATAACTGAAAACTTTAAAAAAAACATAAAAATATTACATATTTATTGAATATTACAAAGTATTTACAATATGACTCCAATTTTTAAAACCACACCAAAAGTATTAGAGATCAAGATGGCAGAGTAGGAGGACACTGGGCTCACCTGCCCTCACCAGCACAAGACTACAGCTACATATAGACAAGATCAATGAAACCAAGAGCTGTTTGTTTTTTTTTCTTTAAGATTACGAAATTGATAAAACTTTAGTCAAGCTCATTGAGGAAAAAAGGAGAGGGGGCCAAAATAAAATAAGAAATGAAAAAGAAATTGCTATCACACATTACACCACAACCATTAGAGAATACTACAAACAGTTGTATGTCAACAAATCAGACAACCTAGAAGAAATGATAAGTTCCTAGAAATATATATCTTCTAAGACTGAATAGAAAAAAATAGATAATCTAGACAAATCAATTACCAGGACTAAAATTAAATCAGTAATCAAAACACTGTCCACAAATAGAAGTCCAAGACCAAACAGCTTCTCAGGGGAATTCTGTCAAACATAAAAAGAGTTAATACCTATCTTTCTCAAATTATTCTGGAAAACTGAAGAAGAAACACTCACAAATTCATTCTGAGGCCACCATTACCTTGACACCGGGGTAATCAGATTTACCAGGTAAATCAGTGACACTACTGAAAAGGAAAATACACACCATTACCTCTGATGTATATAGACGCAAAAATCCTCAACAAAATATTAACAAACAGAATTCAACAATTTGTAAAAATGATACACCATGATCAAGTTGGATTTTTCCAGATATATAAGTTCATACCTTCCATGTGGTGCTGGAGAAGACTCTTGAGAGTCCCTTGGACAGCAAGGAGATCCAACTAGTCAATCCTAAAGGACGTCAACCCTGAATATTCACTGGAAGGACTGATGCTAAAGCTGAAGCTCCAATTCTTTGGCCACCTGATGAGAAGAGCTGGCTAATTAGAAAAGACGCTGATGCTGGGAAAGATTGAAGGCAGGAAGAAAAGGGGAAAAACAGAGGATGAGATGGTTGGATGGCGTCACTGACGCAATGAACATGAGTTTGAGAAAACTCCGGGAGATGGTGAAGGACAGGGAAACCTGGCATGCTGCAGTCCATGAAGTCACAAAGAGTCAGACGTGACTGAGTGACTGGACAACAACTGCTACAAGTGTAAGTTCTCTGTATGTGGTTCAATATTTATTAATTAATCAATGTGATATGCCACATTGACAAAACAAATGATAAAAATCAAAATCGTTTCTATAGACCAGAAAAAACATTTGACAAAATGTAACACCCGTTTATGATAAAAAGTTTTCAACAGAGTTGAAAACATAATGAAGGCTATTTATGACAAACCCACAGGTAACATCATACTTGTTGGTGAAAAACTGAAAACTGTCCTTTGAAAATCAGGAACAGGGCAAGAAATAAAAATGAAACTACTTGCAAATGATAAAACCCTGACGTCTTCACCAAAGATCTATTAGAATTAATAAATGAATTCAGTAAAGTGGCAGGACACAAGATTAATATACAGACATCTGTTGCTTTTCTATACTCTAATAATGAACTATCAGACAGAGAAGTAAGAAAACAATTCCACCTACAGTTGCATCAGAAAGAATAAAACGTCTAGGAGTACACTTAACCAAGGAGGTAAAAGACCCATATGCTGAAAACTGTAAGACATTTACTGATGAATGGAATCAAAGAGGATACAAATAATGGACAGATATTCCATGTTCATGGATTGGAAGAATTAATGTTGTAGCAATGTCCATACTACCAAAGCAATCTATAGATTCAGTGCAATTCCTATCAAAATACCCATGACATTTTTCATAGAACTAGAACAAATAATCCTAAAATCTACGTGAAATCATGTGTGTGTGCTGTGCTAAGTTGCTTCAGTTGTGTCTGGCTCTTCACAACCTTATGGACTGTAGCCCACCAGGCTCCCCTGTACATGGATTCTCCAGGCAAGGGTACTGGAATGTGTAGCCGTGCTCTCCTCCAAGGGATCGTCCCAACCCAGGGATTGATCCCAAATCTCTTACATCTCCCACATTGGCAGGCAGATTCTTTACCACTAAAGCCCCCTGGGAAGCCCTATAAAAGAGCCCAAATAGCCAAAGAAATCTTGAGAAAGAATAAAACTAAAGGTTATCATGCTCCTTGACTTCAAACTATATACTACAAAGCCATAGTAATCAAAACAGTATGGTACTGATACAGAAACAGACACATAGATCAGTGGAACAGAAGACAGCCCAAAATGAAGACCACACACATTCAGTCAATTATTCTCCAACAAAGAAGGCAAGAATATACAATGTGGAAAAGATAGTTTCTTTAATAAGTGGTATTGAGAAAACTGAAGAGCTACATGTAAAAGATTAAAACTAGAACATTTTCTCAAACCACATACAAAAATAAAATAGATTAAAGACCTAAATGTAAGACTGGAAGCCATAAAACTCGTAGAATAAAATAAAGGCAGTGCACTCCCTACGATAAGCCTTAGCATTACTTTTTTTTTGGAACTGTCTCCTCAGACAAGGGAAATAAGTGTAAAATAACAAATGAGGCTTAATTAACCTTAAAAAGCTTTTGTACAGTGAAGGAAACCATCAACAAAATTAAAGGGCAACATATTAAATGGGAGGCTGCTGCTGCTGCTAAATCGCTTCAGTTGTGTCCGACTCTGTGTGACCCCATAGACGGCAGCCCACCAGCCCCCACCCCATCCCGGGGATTCTCCAGGCAAGAATACTGGAGTGGGTTGCCATTTCCTTCTCCAATGCGTGAAAGTGAAGTCGCTTAGTTGTGTCTGACTCAGCGACCCCATGGACTGCAGCCCACCGGGCTCCTCCATCCATGGGATTTTCCAGGTAAGAGTACTGGAGTGGGATGCCATTGTCTGTAAATAATATATATGATAAGAAAATAATATCCAAATATATAAAGAGCTCACACAACTCAATATTTTTTTAAAAATTACTTAAAAGCAGGCAGAAGACCTGAATAGATATTTTACCAAAGAGGACATACAGATGGCCAACAGGCACATGAAAGGATGCTCAACGTCAATAATCATAAGGGAAACACAAATCAAAACATAAAGATATATTATCTCACACATGTCAAAATGGCTATCATCTAAAAGACAACAAATAATAAATGTTGGTGAGGATGTGGAAACCATGATACTCTATGGGTGAAAGTGAAAGTGAAGTCATTCAGTTGTGTCCGACTCTTTGTGACCCCATGGACTATAGCCTATCAGGCTCCTCCGTCCATGGGATTTTCCAGGCAAGAGTGCTGAAGTGGATTGCCATAAAACTGGTGCAGCCACTACTTGCACAGTATGGAAGTTTCCCAAAAGTCAGTAACTACCATATGTTCTAGTAATTTCTCTCTGGGTATATATCCAAAGAAAATGGACACATTAATTCAAAAGGCTATATGAACCCTAATACTCATAGCAGCATTATTTACAATAGCCAAGATATGGAAACAGCTTAACTGTCCATTGGCAGATGAATAAATAAAGAAGACGTGGTATGGAATAGAACATAATTAAATACTGTTGTTGTTGCTGTTATTTAGTCACTAAGCCATGTCTGACTCTTTTGCAACCCCATGACTCTATCCCACCAGGCTCCTCTGTCCATAGGATTCTCCTGGCAAGAATAATGGAGTGGGTTACCAGTTCCTCCTTCAGGGGATCTTCCCGACCCAGGGATCAAACCCATGTCACCTGTATTGGCAGACCAGTTCTTTACCACTTAGCCACCAGGGAAGCCAAATGGAATATTACTCAGCTATAAAAAGAATGAAATTTTGCCATTTACAAAAATGTAGATGGAACTGGAGGGTATCACGATTAGTGAACTCAGACAGAGAAAGATGAATACTCTGTTACCACTTATATTTGGAATCTAAAAAATAAAACAAATGAATGTAACAAAACCAAAACAAACTCACAGATACAGAGAACAAGCTAGTGGTCACTTGTGGGGAGATGGAATGAGTTAAGGGAATGAAGCCTAAGAAATAAAAACTACTAGGTATAAATTAAATAAGATACAAGGATGTCATGTACAGGGAATAGAGCCAATATTTTATAATTATTTTATTTTATTTTTTAATTAAAAACACTAAAAAAACTTTTTTATTAACAAGGAAACACAAACTTTAAATGATACAATAGACCAGTTAGACCTAATTGATATCTATAGGACTGCTGCTGCTGCTAAGTCAGTTCAGTCGTGTCCGACTCTGTGCGACCCCATAGATGTCCAACTCTTAGCGACCCCATGGACTGCAGCCTACCAGGCTCCTCCATCCATGGGATTTTCCAGGCAAGAGTACTGGAGTGGGGTGCCATTGCCTTCTCTGACATTTCACCCCAAAACAGTGAATTTCACCTTTTTCTCAAATGCACATGGAACCTTCTCCAGGATAGATCACACCCTGGGCCATAAATCTAGCCTTGGTAAATTCAAAAAAATTGAAATCATTCCAAGCATCTTCTCTGACCACAATGCAGTAAGATTAGATCTCAATTACAGGAGAAATACTACTAAAAATTCCAACATATGGAAGCTGAACAACACGCTGCTGAATAACCAAAAAAATCACAGAAGAAATCAAAAAAGAAATTAAAATATGCATAGAAATGAATGAAAATAAAAACACAACAACCCAAAACCTATGGGACACTGTAAAAGCAGTGCTAAGGGTAAGGTTCATAGCAATACAAGCATACCTCAAGAAACAAGAAAAAAGTCAAATAAATAACCTATCTCTACACCTAAAGCAACTAGAAAAGGAAGAAATCAAGGGTTAGTAGAAGGAAAGAAATCTTAAAAATTAAGGCAGAAGTAAATGCGAATGAAACAAAAGAGACCATAGCAAAAATCAACAAAGCCAAAAGCTTGTTCTTTGAGAAGATAAATAAAATTGACAAACCCTTAGCCAGACTCATCAAGAAACAAAGAGAGAAAAATCAAATCAACAAAATTAGAAATGAAAATGGAGAGATCACAACAGACAACACAGAAATACAAAGGATCATAAGAGGCTATTATCAGCAACTATATGCAAATAAAATGGACAACTTGGAAGAAATGGATAAATTCTTAGAAAAATACAACTTTCCAAAATTGAAACAAGAAGAAATAGAAAATCTTAATAGACCCATCACAAGCACAGATATTGAAACTGTAATCAGAAATCTTCCAACAAACAAAAGCCCAGGACCAGACAGCTTCACAGCTGAATTCTACCAAAAATTTAGAGAAGAGCTAACACCTATCCTACTCAAACTCTTCCAGAAAATTGCAGAGGAAGGTAAACTTCCAAACTCATTCTATGAGGCCATCATCACCCTAATACAAAACCTGACAAAGATCCCACTAAAAAAGAAAACTACAGGCCAATATCACTGATGAACATAGATA
Source organism: Redunca redunca (assembly GCA_006410935.1). Lineage (NCBI taxonomy): Eukaryota > Metazoa > Chordata > Mammalia > Artiodactyla > Bovidae > Redunca > Redunca redunca. The sequence continues at coordinate 55,513 of SJYQ01000184.1, read as the reverse complement.
CAAAAATCCTTAAAAAAATTCTAGCAAACAGAATCCAACAACATATTAAAAAGATCATACATCATGACCCAGTGGGCTTTATCCCAGGGATGCAAGGATTCTTCAATATCTGCAAATCAATCAATGTAATACACCACATTAACAAATTGAAAAATAAAAACCATATGATTATTTCAATAGATGCAGAGAAAGCCTTTGACAAAATTCAACATCCATTTATGATAAAAACCCTCCAGAAAGCAGGAATAAAAGGAACATATCTCAACATAATAAAAGCCATATATGACAAACCCACAGCAAACATTATCCTCAATGGTGAAAAATTGAAAGCATTCCCCCTAAAGTCAGGAACAAGACAAGGGTGCCCACTTTCACCACTACTACTCAACATAGTTTTGGAAGTTTTGGCCACAGTAATCAGAGTAGAAAAAGAAATAAAAGGAATCCAGATTGGAAAAGAAGAAGTAAAACTCTCACTGTTTGTAGATGACATGATCCTCTACATAGAAAACCCTACAGACTCCACCAGAAAATTACTAGAGCTAATGAATATAGTAAAGTTGCAGGATATAAAATCAACACACAGAAATCCTTTGCATTCCTATACACTAACAATGAGAAAACAGAAAGAGAAACAAGGAAACAATTCCATTCACCATTGCAATGAAAAGAATAAAATACTTAGGAATATATCTACCTAAAGAAATGAAAGACCTATATATAGAAAACTATAAAACACTGGTGAAAGAAATCAAAGAGGACACTAATAGATGGAGAAATATACCATGTTCATGGATCAGAAGAATCAATATAGTGAAAATGGGTATACTACCTAAAACCATTTATAGATTCAATGCAATCCCTATCAAGCTACCAATGGTATTTTTCAGGGAACTAGAACAAATAATTTCACAATTTGTATGGAAATACAGAAAACCTCGAATTGCCAAAGCAATCTTGAGAAAGAAGAATGGAACTGGAGGAATCAACCTGCCTGATTTCAGTCTCTACTACAAAGCCACAGTCATCAAGACAGTATGGTACTGGCACAAAGACAGAAGTATAGATCAATGGAACAAAATAGAAAGTCCAGAGAGAAATCCACACATCTATGGACACCTTATCTTTGACAAAGGAGGCAAGAATATGCAATGGATTAAAGACAATCTCTTTAACAAGTGGTGCTGGGAAAACTGGTCAACCACTTGTAAAAGAATGAAACTAGAACACTTTCTAACACCATACACAAAAATAAACTCAAATGGATTAAAGATCTAAATGTAAGACCAGAAACTATAAAACTCCTAGAGGAAAACATATGCAAAACACTCTCTGACATAAACCACAGCAGGATCCTCTATGACCCACCTCCCAGAATACTGGAAATAAAAGCAAAAATAAACAAATGGGATCTAATTAAAATTAAAAGCTTCTGCACAACAAAGGAAACTATAAGCAAGGTGAAACGACAGCCTTCTGAATGGGAGAAAATAATAGCAAATGAAGCAACTGACAAACAACTAATCTCAAAAATATACAAGCAACTCTTGCAGCTCAATTCCAGAAAAATAAACGACCCAATCAAAAAGTGGGTCAAAGAACTAAACAGACATTTCTCCAAAGAAAACATACAGATGGCTAACAAACATATGAAAAGATGCTCAACATCACTCACTATCAGAGAAATGCAAATCAAAACCACAATGAGGAAGCATTTCACTCCAGTCAGAATGGCTGTGATCCAAAAGTCTACAAGCAATAAATGCTGGACAGGGTGTGGAGAAAAGGGAACCCTCTTACACTGTTGTGGGGAATGCAAACTAGTACAGCCACTATGGAGAACAGTGTGGAGATTCCTTAAAAAACTGGAAATAGAACTGCCATACGACCCAGCAATCCCATTGCTGGGCATACACACCGAGGAAACCAGAATTGAAAGAGACACTTGTACCCCAATGTTCCTCACAGCACTGTTTATAATAGCCAGGACATGGAAGCAACCTAGATGTCCATCAGCAGACGAATGGATAAGAAAGCTGTCGTACATATACACAATGGAATATTACCCAGCCATTAAAAAGAATACATTTGAATCAGTTCTAATGAGGTGGATGAAACTGGAGCCTATTATACAGAGTGAAGTAAGGCAGAAAGAAAAACACCAATACAGTATACTAACACATATATATGGAATTTAGAAAGATGGTAACAATAACCCTATATGCAAGACAGCAAAAGAGACACAGATGTATAAAATACTCTTTTGTTCTCTGTAGGAGAGGGCAAGGGTGGAATGATATGGCAGAAGGGCATTAAAACATGTAAATTATCACATGTGAAATGAATTGCCAGTCCAGGTTTGATCCATGATACAGGGTGCTAGGGGCTGGTGCACTGGGATAACCCAGAGGGATGGGATGGAGAGGGAAGTGCAAGAGGGGTTCAGGATGGGGAACACATGTACACCGATGGTGGATTCATGTCAATGTATGGCAAAACCAGTACAATATTGTAAAGTAAAATAAATAAATAAAACTGAGATATAATAATTTTAAATGGAATATAATCTATAAAAAATTTCATATCAGTATGTTGTACACATGAAACTAACATAACATTGCAAATCAGCTATACTTCTACTTTAAAAAGAAAGTAAAAAGATTAAAAACAAACTAACCAAAAGCAAATACAGGCATAGAAAATTTGGACATGACAGGAGAAAAAATGGAAGACTGTATCCAAGTGTTAACAGTGACTATGGCAAAATATATATAAGATTTAAGATTACCTTGGAAGCATAATTTTTTATATTTTTGTAGTAAAATGCATAGATTAACAAAAGAACTGGGAGAAATTTTTTTAGAGATAGAGAGGCCAGGCAGAAATGGAGCGAGAAGGGCCATGCATAGCTAGCACTCACTCCAGCCCAGAGATGACGTTCATAGAAATTAAAGCATGTCAGAGACAACTTACTTTTCTCCCTATACAGGCCCCTAGAAACATTAAAAATGCCCAAGACTTGGTAGGCAAACTTCTTGATGGATCTTTAATAAATCAGTCATGGAACAGTTTTATTAATAGAAGTTTTATAGGAACATGATCTCACTCCAAATAGTGCTTATGAACCCAAACTCTGAAGTAAGGGAAAGCTATCATAACGGAAAGACTTTATGGAGTTCTAAATTAACCAGTGACACCTACCCTGGAAACAGAGATGAGATGGAAAGAACCCTGGAGTCTAACTCAGAGACTCTTCTGCCCCACGACGAAGGTGTGCTTGGCCAAGTCATTCACCTCTTAGGGATTAAGGGCCTCATCTGGAAACTGGGGGTTATAACACTGTCCAGTTCCCTTCACAGGACAATTAGAAACAACAAAAGGCAAAATGCAGGTGAACACAGTGGTCTGCAAACCTAAGTCATTATTGCACTACTCTATTACTGAGGAGGGTGTAAGGAGTCGAGTTTCATAAGCCTAGGCACAAATGTTACAGTGTTTCACGGCACCATACTTTCCCCTAACAATAGCCCTAAATGCACAGAGCCCTAAAATGAAGAACTTGAAAGCTGACTATTTTTCCTCTTTCTCAGAATACTCAAAATATTTTTCATATTTGGAATTGGTACTTGAAATATACGTTCCAAAGATAATACCCAAATGTGCATATTTGGGGATGTATTTGGTTAGCGTTATAGGGGAGGAGAACTTCATTTTCCTAAAATGTTTACAGTCATAAATATGCATGCCTGTACAGTTTGTGTTTATGTGTGTGTGTATTCATGCACAAGTGTGTGGGCCCATTGATGCACATTTATATTACAGAAAGCTGTAAGAAGGAGAATAACTCAGTAAGCTCTAAAAAGTGATAGAACTGGTACCTATGTCCACCTTCCCTCCTGCTGACACCTAAAGATTCAGGCTAAGTTTTGTAGAAGTGGTAGGTCACTAATAATTGGTTGGGATGATGAATTTTATTTATGTGCTGTGTTTAGTTGCTCAGTCATATCCGATTCTTTGCAACACCATGGAGTGCAGCCTACCAGGCTCCCCTGTCCATAGGTGTTCTCCAGTCAAGAATACTGGAGTAGGATACCATGCCCTCTGCCAGGGGATCTTCCCAACCCAGGAATCGAACCCAAGTCTTCTGCATTGCAGGAGGATTCTTTACCCATGGAGACACCAGGGAAGCCCAAATTTATTTATAGTGGGACATAGAGAGAGAGAGAAAGAGAGAGAGTGTGTGTGTGTGTGTGTGTGTGTTCAGTCATGTCCAACTCTTTGCAACCCCATGGACTGTAGCCTGCCAGGCTCCTCTGACCAACGGATTTTCCAGGCAAGTATACTGGAGTGGGTTGCCATTTCCAATGCCAGGGGATATTCTTGATCCAGGAATCAAACCCTTGTCTCTGGTATCTCCTGCATTGGCAGGTGAATTCTTTGCCAGTAACACCACCTGGGAATCCCTTATAGTGGGAGGAAGACATGTAAGACAACAAATAACTGGTTCAAATTGCACAAAATATAAAGTATCTGTGGATAAGAAAATAACATGCACAAAATAAATGTCACATTTGTAACTGAAAAATCACAGATCTACCAAGGGGTAGCTGGTTAAAGCATACCTTTAAAAGAATTCTGTGGGGCCATTTGAATGTATGATAAAGATCAGTATTCAGATATTGAAAGATATGCATGAATTAACACAGAGTGAAGAAAGAAGACTATGTGTATTCTATAAATAGTAAAATACAACTTTTGTAACTATAGTCTATAGGAATATTATTAAGTATGCCATGTACATATTGCATAGAAAAAACCCTGAGTTTATATATCATAAAATATTAATACTATCATTCTCAAAGTGTCCAATTTGGATGTTTTAACTTTAAAAAAAATTTCTTTGCTATAATTATTGGAATTCTTTAACACTTTGGGATTACTTTAACAACCGTAAGCAAATAAAACATTTTTTTCATTTTAAGAAAAGTAGCAAAACATATTGATCACTGAAAAATACTTAGACTTCAATCTTAGGAAGTGATTAAGAATAAGAAGTCATTATTCGGAATAAGAAGAGAGTAGCCATTAGCCTCAGCCCTCCCCATAATGAGTTCAGGTAATGTGGTACCCCTTACCCCATCCCTTTGATAGTGAGAAGTTGCAGAGCTTAAAAAAGGAAACAAGCCCACCCAACAAACTCAGGAATATAGCTTCAGTTCACTGTGTGAAAATTCCCAAATCTTAAATAGAAACCATGCAATCAACATACAGTCTTTTTTTCCCTGTGGGCTTTCCTGCCTAACTGGTATAATAGCAATACCAGTGGCTTTGATAACACTTTTTTTAAAGCCACATATAAAGGTAAAGCTTGAGTGGAAAGCCAAGTCATTATTTTTGCAGAATTAAAATCATTGTGGGTGAGGATATTGAGTCAACTGAAGTTTATTTAAAGGAGATTTAAATCAGGAGCTCTAGTGGGAAGAACTAGTTTGACAAATCTATTACATTTAATACATTAGGTAAACAAAGATTTCATGTCAGAAAAGTATTAACTATAATGTTTGGTGAATAGAATGAAACATTTGCCTTCTTCTAATCCTTTCTTTAAGATAGGCAGCAACCACAGGGACCTATTATGGAATTAAAATTAATACATATATTCTAGTTTTTGTATGCAGCCAACAATTCCTTTAAAATCCCCCTGAGCAGCCAGGCATAACTTTCTTTAAAAATGTTAGAAAAGTAAGGAAGTGTTATGAATTCCAGGAAGCATTCTCTTCCACACTGCAACTCCTTTTTCACCTGAGTCACTCTGCTCCACAAAGAAGCTTCATTTGAATCCACAGGTTTGTGCAGCTAGAGCTGATGTTGGTTTATAGCCTGGACAAAAATACAAGACAAGAGAATAGATATCTGGCTTTTTGAATTGAATGCTTCTTGGTGAAAAACTACTGCTCCCAGCAATCCAACCAAAGAAATTAATGCTGTTTAAGTTTTCATGGGGTTTTAACAGAATCTGAATATTTTTACTCTTTTTTTTTTTAGTAATTCTGATTCATTTTGACAAGAGTGTGTGTTTTAAAGGAAACATTTATAGACACCCCCTAGCTCTCAGCTGTGTGATCTGAGGAACCTGGGAAAGATGTGGAGGGTCGAGGCTGAAGGCAGTTTTTCTCCATTTACATTCATAACTGCCCGAGAGAATGTAAGAAACCCTCAAGATTTAGGAAAGGTGACTATAAGCTTTGCAAACTAACAAGTCTCTCTGTTTATTAAAGCCTCCTGGTAACCCCAACTATATTTCTTTTACAGTTAAGCTCTGTTCTTCTTCACCTTTTGTAAGCATACTCTGTCCTTACCAGACAGCGCAGATGGATGGAGCCTGCAATATCTGATTACTGTGGATTCCCAGTGCTCTTCACAATGAAGAAGATGTTTCTCTCTGAGAGCCTCTATATTGAAATCTCACATTTAAGGATTCCTGGGTCTTCGAAGCTGCTCTTTACACCTCCACTGGAAAGTGATGTGATACATAGAGTGCTGATAAAGTGCCTGGTATGGTGACCAGCTCTTTCCAGGGTCTACACTTGTTCTTGCTCATAGTCCACAATACTGAACTGTACCGGGTTAAATATTGTCCCTCCAAAAATCATGTTTACCTGGATCTTTAGAATGTGATCTTACTTGGGAAAGGGATTTTTGTAGTTATAATTAAAATGAGGTTGTACTGGATTAGAGTGGGCCCTAATCCAAAGACTAGTGTCTGTATCAGAAGACCATGTGAAGACACAGACATGCAGAGGAGAATGCCACATGAAAACAAAGGCAGAGACTGAAGTGACATGTCTACTAGCCAAGGATTGACAAGGATGGCTGGCAAACCCCAGAAGCTAAGGGAGAGGCATGGAACAGATTCTCCTGTAGAGCTTCTAGTAAAAACCAGTGCTGCCAAAACCTCGATCTTAGACTTCTAGGCTACAGAACTATGAGGAAACAAATTTCTGTTGCCTTAAGCCTCCTAGGTTTGTTGCCCTTCCCTAGTTGCTCAGTGGTAAAGAATCTACCTGCCAAGCAGAACATGTGGGTTCGATCCCCTGGAGAAGGCAATGGCAACCCCTTTGTATTCAACCCCTCGAGTATGTTTGCCTAGAGAATCCCATGGAGAGAGGAGGCTGTTAGGCTACAGTCCCTGGGGTTGCAGAGAGTCAGACATGACTTACCGACGACTAAAACAACAAACAAACAACAGAACAAAGTTTGTAATACTTTGTTACAGCACCCTTACAAAACTAATAGTGGATAGACTGGAGAGGAAGTTGTTAAGAAATTCAGAGGAGTAAAATAGATAGATACCTTCAAAAACAGACATCTGAAGCTTTAAAATTAGGCTTTAAGAAGATACCATTAAGATTTCACTTAACATGCAAGACTGTTTTTATTTGGAATTAACAACCCAGGGGAGTAAACAGTTTCCTTGGTTCTTTCCAAGGTCAGATAATTTCATGTTCTTCCTAAAATAGAAGCTTTGAGATGAAAGGAATTTCCAGGATATAACCACTCTGTTCCCTGGTTTAGACAAGGCTATGGCCCCGGTGTGCCATATCATTAAGAGCTTTAGAAAAGAATATTTCTTCCAGCCACAAAACACTTAGGATACAAAAGTGTTTGTGAATTTTAATGCATAACATTTTCTTACCAAACTGTTAAACTAAAGATGAAAAATATTCCACAAAATCCAACAATCACTATAGTATCATTTCCTAGAAATTTACTGTGTAGTAGAGGACACTACAGATCAAGAAACTCAAAAAAGCCATTGCCTATGTAGAAGTATCCAATGTAACCTTTAAAACTTATCTGAAAATTAAAATATCCTTTATAAAAAACCACATTACTCTGCTCAGGTACTAACACTAGATCTAGTGATAAGTTAGCTCACTTTTTTAGAACAACTGACATTTCACATATAAAAGCACATATACACACTCACAGATATGTGCACACTGATGTCTGATAAAATCATCAGACTGTGTTCCCAAGAACACTGAATATCCTGCAAAACTCATACTATAGAACACCTAGCAAAGTAAAATAGAACAAACATGCTTTTAAAATTGTATATGTGAATATATGCCTAAATAAAATAAGGGGCCAAAAATGAAGAGTAAGATGAAAACATGGTGGTAAGTGGGAGTCATACCTTGGCTCCCAGAAGACAGGGTAAGGTCCCACTTGTATGTCTCCAAGGCCGAGACTCCAGGACTTGGGCCTTCATGAATCAGGGAGTTACAACTGAGACACTGGCTTATAGTCAAATAATCAAACTCTCAGAGAAAGAGGGAAGGGAAAAAACAGTGAGAACATCAGAAAGGGCATAATATGAGAAAGTGTTTCTGTATCCTTCTATTTTTAGTTTGGGAGGAAAAAGTCTTTCGTGACAATTTTTAACCACAGACTTGCATTTTCACAGATTTGGTATTTCTTTTTACACTATGGCACGGTCCAGGAAACTCTAAATCAAAAAATTAACCTGAAAAAGAGTTGCCCTGGGTGCCAACCAAAAAACCTCAGTCCAGACCACACAAGATTCCCATAAAATATGAGCTCAAAATTCAATTATAAGAGGAAACAAGGCAAAATAGACAAGAATCACATAATCAAAAAGCACCTGATTCAGATCCTTAAGATTTTCCAGTTGAGGAAGTATTAGAAACTAACCATGTTAGAAAGTATGTTTAAAATATTTAAAATGAAATAATGAAATAAACTTTAAAAAACAATTAGATTGAATATAATTGTCCAATCCAACTTGAAATAGAAGCAGATAGAACTTTTTGAAAGAAATGTAGTCTTTGACCTTGAAAACGCGGTGGACGACAGATGAATGGAAAAATAAAATGTGATGCATCCATGCAATGACTTACTATTCAACAATGAAAAAGAATCAACTACTGAGGCAAGCTACAACATAAATGGAGCCCAAATTTATACTAAGTAAAAGAAACCAAACACAAATGAGCACATCGTGTATGATTCCATTTACATGAAATGTCCATATAAAACAAGTCTATAGAGACAGACGTTTCCTGACTGGGGGTGAGAATAAGGATCAACTATAGATGCTCATGAGCCATTTTATAAGAAAATGTTCTCAAACTAGCTTATGATGATGTTTCTACAACTAAGTTTGCTAAAAGACACACTGAACTGTGAATTTTAAATAGTTGGATTTATATATGTAAGTTATATTCATTTTTGTAACTATTCATGTATCTCAATAAATTTGTTTTTGGAAATGCAGTGGAAAAGTTAAACAGCAGATTGGGCAATGTTGAAATTGAAATACAAATCCAAAGAAATTGGAATGCAGAACAGAAAGAGATGAAAGAGAGGTAGAGAAAGTTGAAAGCATAAAAAGGCCCAATACATATATCATGAGTTCCAGAAAAATAAATACCAGAGAAAAAGAAAAGGAGGAGAGGAAAACATGTTTTCCAAAGAACAAAGCCTGAGAATTTTCTAGACCTGATGAAAGACATGAATCACCAGCTTATAAAAAGAAATCTACTCTAAGATATATTGCAGTGAAGTTACAGAACCACTGGCAAAAAGAGGTCCTTAAGAGCAGTAAGACAGGTTACTTGTTACAGAAGCTCAGGGGAGGAAGCAATTTTTATTAAGGAAGATGTCACGAAAGAAATGGGATTTAACTGGAACCTAGAAAGAAGGTTAAGGTTTAAAAGGACTTGAAGGGGTGGATGTTCTAATCACAGATATGAGGAGATCGTAAGCAAAGATGCAAAGGACAAAATGTACTGTGATGAGACTTCATGTATAAGAAAAGGACAGTCAGCTGAAGCAAAAAATAAATGTAGAAAGTAGATAGAAGTCAAATTAAGGAGGCACAGCTGAACTAGAGTACAGTGCCCACGGAAAGGCCCTTTTAAGACTTAGACATATCAATCCCCCACAATTAAAAATATTCCCTGATTCTCTTTATCAGGTCGACCCTTGTTTCACAGTAACCAGAGAAACTCTACAACTTTGAAACTGGAAAGGCATCTTTCTAAAAGTTGGAGTGTATCTTCCATTGGAACCCTTCGGTGGCCTGGGATCCAAGTCAGACCTGAACTTGGGAGACACAGGGAGCTCCAGGTTGCCGGTGGATATCCATCCGTGCCCATCAGGAAGAAAACGGAGACTGCCTCAGTCTTCCCTGCATGCTTTTACTAACCTCCTACAAACTTAACAGGCCTGAGAAAAAGGTGAGTCATAAAGGTGGAAAAACATTTTGGCTGCAGATTTGGTAAAAGATGAAATGGCTTAACCTGAGTTAGCAGCACCTCAGGCAGCTTAAAAGGAAAAAACCCTCAACCATCATGGCTGCAGATTTCTGGGAGCTTGTCTGACAGAGTGTCAGGATTTGGTAACTTCTTGCCTGGCATGGGCATGGCCTGGTGCAAGTTTAGTTCATCCAGAAGAAGACATAAAATGCCTCGTTTCCAACACACAGCCTGTAAGGCTGGCTGGCCCTCCTTCCAAACCTTAGGGGGAGATGCAGCTGCAACCCACGTGCTTCCATGGAGCCAGTTTCACTCCACGTAAAGAAGTGCTAGCTGCCGGCACCAACTGAGGCCCTCAAATGGATGCATTTCTAAAATCAGGCATTGCCAATTCCATTCCAAGAAATTACATTGGTAATAAGATTGTGTGGAATTTATTTCTCTGAACTGTGGCTGCCAGATCATTTGAAATAAACCCTAAAGTCTTGTTAGTAAGTTCAATAAAAACAAAATTAACCATTCCTCCATTATATAGTTTTAGAAAAATAATGACAGATCCCTTACCTTATTTCAAAAAAAAAAAAAAATAGATAACCACCTGGATATCATGATCAGGCATGCTTGTGTCAAATGTTTAAGAAGGAGCTAATGTCCTCTGATAACCATTTGATGTGGAACAGGATTTGAAGCCCTCTCCAGCTGTATCAGTAAATAAATGTTGATTTATTTACATCATTCTTAGAGAAGAGCTTTCCCCTCCTACAGGCAAAGGAAGCAGTGTGAAGTACTGCACAGACCTGGATTTGATTCTGAAAATAGCATCTCAGTAGAGTGTGACCTTGGCCAAGAACCTCAGCTTTCTCATAAGTACAATGAGGGGATGGCACCTACTGCAGGGGGTGGGGGAGGAGAAAGCAGACAAAATGATGATAAATACATCGTTCATTGGTGCTCGTAATCTCAGCCCTTCCCTCTCCTTTCCTGTATTATGCCTCAAGAAACTAGCAGCTAGTGAGCTACTGTAAAAGGATTGGGTAGCATTTGGACTGGCAGAGAGAAATGGCTTCTGGACAGTTGGAAAAACATGAGCTCTTTTGAGAGGTGATGGGGAGACAGTGAAGCAGGCAAGTGGCTAAAGTAGCTACTGCTACCGGTCTAGCCATGATAGAGAGTCTGGCGTGGCTGGAGGAGGAAGGTCCTTGGGTATTACACTGAGGCATTTAGACTTTGTACCTTTAAGGACAAAATGGTTTTTCCATATTTCCATTTCCATCCATGTATGCATGTGAGAGTTGGACCATAAAGAAGGCTGAGTGCCAAAGAATGGATGTTTTCAAACTGTGGTGTTGGAGAAGACTTTCAAGATTCCCTTGGATGGCAAGGAGATCAAACCAGTCAATCCTAAAGGAAATAAACCCTGAATATTCATTGGAAGGACTGATGCTGAAGCTCCAAAAATTTGGCCACCTTATGCAGAGAGCCAACTCACTGGAAAACACCCTGACACTGGGAAAGATTGAGGGCAGGAGGAGAAGGGGACAACAGAGGATGAGATGGTTGGATGGCATCACCAACTCAATGGACATGGGTTTGGACAAACTTCAGGAGATAGTGAAGGACAGGGAAACCTGGTACGCTGCAGTACATGGGGTCGCAAAGAGTCGGACACGATTGAGCGGCTGAACAACAACAACAACCTTTAAGGATTGTGAGTCTGGGAAGGTTTCAGAGCTGGGAAAATTCATTAGACACCTACTACTTGATTCTGACCACCTCATGTTCTTTTGCTATGAGTCAGTGAGACCTCGTCACCAGAACCGAGGAAGCTTCAGTACTGCCGAGGACTGCCCTCTCACTTAACAGTGCCTTCATCTGATAGAGCCCCCAACCTATCACAGCAAGTCTCTTCTATGGGTGAAGAAAGTTAAGACCCATGGAGGTGAGGTGACTTGCCACAGGTCAGCATCAGCAACTGGAAATCTGTGTCTTCTCATCCTAAACTTTGTGTTTTTCCTACTATATTTTATCAAAACTATGAAAATTCTATGAAAATACACAAAAATCATTAAATGGGAGAAAGGAAAACCTTGGAAAGCCTTTGCATCCTAAGCCATATGCACACCACAGAGGCAGTGAGGTTAAGGATTCATGTCCTTGTTATTCAATTTTCTGTGTCAAAATTTAGTGACCTCCTTAACTATTAATATATGAAACTTAATAGCCTGGAGATAAAGTTAGGTTTAATACTAGCTTATCTCTAAAGAGAAAATGTCAGTAGCTTTGAATAGAAGTACACTTATGTTGATATGGACTCAGCAGCTGGCAAAAGATATCTCCCTTAGGAGATCATCCCTGATTATTCACGTGTTAGAACATGACCAGGAAATCATGTCATGGTGCTCAAAGCTTGCACTGAAATTCACAGCTCAGCAAGATTGGAAACTTGGTATTGGTCTAATATAGTGACCAGTTTATATACTTGGCTAGGCCTCAAACACCCTGACAGTATAGTCAACAGGCCCTAAGTAGTCATCCCAAAATACTGGTCTGCAAAGGGATGCTTAAAACTCCTTGTACAGGGCCCTGGGCATTGAGCTCACCAGTCACCTAACCCCTGACCCAAAAAGAACGCTGACAGTCAACCCTTCTCTTGGTTCATCAATGTCTACCATCAAAAGAATCTTCAGACCATGTTCTGTTTGTACCCATCCTTCCCTATAGCCTTTAGTGCTTCTCAGCTTACCAAGTACAGAAGCAAAACCAAAAAAGTGACAACCTCTCCATCCCTGAGTTATTTGGTATCAAATTCCCATATCATTCTGAGAAATTTAGAATTAGCTAGAAACTGCCAAATGAAAGAACAATTATGCTTCATAGATCTATTATCAATAGGAGATAAGAAAAGCCTTCCTAGACTATTTAGATAGAATAGTTCTTTTCACTCTGAAGAGTTTCTTTTAAAAAAATCAAAGAAAGTGTACACCTAACAACTTTCTGTGTACTCAAATCAGCACTGGAGGTGAGTAGCACAGATTATCAGAATATCCTGAAAAAAGATTATGTGCTACCTGTACTTTTTAATTTTCCCCCATTTCCTGCCTGACTATATGGAACATGTTCTTGAGTCAATACGTGGTCAGTAGGAAGAAAAATAACAAAAGATAAGGATTCTCAAGAGAAAATTAAATAGATCCTGCAATAATATATGTCTGCCTTAAATGCATTTTGAAATGACAGATTTTTAAAAAGAATATGCAGGATGCTTGGGACTGGTGCAAGGAGAGGACCCAGAGGGATGGCATGGGGTGGGAGGTGGGAGGGGATTCATGTTTGGGAACGCTTGTACACTCGTGGTGAATTCATGTCAATGTTTGGCAAAACCAATACAGTAATGTAAAGTAAACTAAAGTTAAAATAAAAATTTTAAAAGTAAAAAAAAAAAAAAAGAATAAAGACACTGTTGATGTTTACACTTGTTTTGACTTGCCCTGTGCTTTTCTAATTCTGGATTATTTTCAGGTCTTGGGAAATGGATCAAAGATAGTGCTCTCCAGTAAATGAATCTATTCTGATTTTATTCTATGCTTAGGCTATGAACACCTAAGAAAGGTCTTTCAAAACGGAAATATTCTCCGTATAAACACCTAAGCAAGGATATGTGCTGTTATTTTCCATTCCCCAGTCCTTCCGCCAACCTATTCTCAGCCTTTCTCTTCTGTGGCTCAGTGACTGGCCTCCCCTGTCAGTGGCTGTCCCCCCCCAGCTCGGCAGGCTTCTGCCTGGTTTCAGCCAGCTGAGGGCAGTCAGGAGAATGGAGGGTGAAAGAAGAGGGGCTCACAGTATTTCTCCCCCATTTCCTCTCTGTGTGCTGCCCCATCTCTGGCACCATCTGTCTCTCCATGACCGCTGCTCCACGTGAGGAGCTGTGTACTTCCTCCAGGTCTCAGAGGCTCCCGTGCTCCAACAGTGAGGCTGTTTCCTGCCAGGACCGTCCAGTCCTAAGGGAGGTGGTAACGGCCTCCTGCTGTTATGGGTCCCTAAGTTTCTCAGCATCTCTTGTTGGTGCCCTTCACCTTCCTTCTCTGCAAGTAAAGCCTAGATTAAGTCTCTTTACTTGAATCATCAGAGTGAACTTTTCTTTCTTGATGGGACCATGGCAGATATGAAGTTCAAGTTGCCATACCTGCTATGTTTGTGCTGTCAGCAGGAGAGACAGTGGTTACAGAATGTCCCTAGCATGTCCTCTCATATAGCAGCACCTTTGGGTGAGGGTGTTTTACTACCTTTATTCAATCTTCTCAGTTATTTGGGGAAGAAAGGACTTTAGAAGCCTTCTAGTCTGATCTTCTATTAATAGTTTTCCAGTTAATAATGTTAATGGGAATCAAATTATTTAAGTATGTATTAAATAACAGGTCTTGTTTGAGGAATTTCACAGCCCTCCCAGTCTATGGCAAAGCGATGGTGATCCTCGTTCTAACAGTATCTTAAGAGCAGTGGAGTGAATTGCCTAGGATCACATAGCTCAGGCCAGCGGCTAAGGAATGTTTGTCCCCTGGGCCATTATGATCTCCTTGCATTTCTGTCACTTGGTCTATCATCTAAAGGAATCCTTATACAGATGATTGTCAGAAACCAGTAGATCCACCAAGCAATTATCAGCCAGCACGCTGCCTTATCTTATAACTAAATGAAACCTCACCAGAATTTTGGGCGATAGGGTTCCAGCCTACCCAGGAGAAGCAGAAGTCATGGTCATTGCATTCACAAATGCCCCTCCTGGACCTCCTTGAACTCCAACATCAGGGAGAGCGACAGAGGGAATTTCTTCCAGTTTTATACTTCTCTAGCCCCATTCTGACATATTGTATTTTAATCTGTCTATAGTGGAAGCTAAGAGGCTACATGTTAATAACCACTCTGGTGATTCTGAGGTCTAGAACCACATTGAGAACAGTGCTGGAGACTGGCAGCTCCACAAGGACAGAGAAAACATCTGCTTCTGCCCTGTCACAATGCATATGTGTGCTCCAAGTCATGGTTTTGAATTAAAGAAGAATACACAAACCAACATCTGAACCCCCTTTTCTATGAGGCCTTATTCACATGCATTGAAATAAGGGGCTTCTCCAGACAATTAAAAGTGTCTCCTGCATTCTGCCCTTGGGGACAGTGAGTGGACTGTGGTCTGTAGTCAATCAACTGAACGCACAGCTGGTTTTGAGGGGGCACAGTGGGTATTTGGCACAACATTATTTTCTATATATAATAGTAAATCTCTTAACATAATATTTTCAAGCCAAAAATACTCCATAACAGTGAAGTAATGCTTCACCCATTTTTTCATCAATGTTTATTAAGTATATTTAGTAATTGCCACTACAGGACAGGCACTCCACTAGATATTAGGGAAATAAAATCAAAGCCCTTGTGCTTATGAAGCTTACAGACCCCAGGTAGAGTTGAACATTAGCCACTTGCTCCCATAAATGACATAAATCATCAGGGTGGCTGGCTGGTGGCTCAGACAGTAAAGAATCTGCCTGCAATGAGGGAGACCTGGGTTCGATCCCTGGGTCGGGAAAATCCCCTGGAGGAGGGTATGGCAACCCACTCCGGTATTCTTGCCTGGAGAACCCCCGTGGACCCAGAGGACCCTGGTGGACTACAGTCTATGGGGGTCACAAAGAGTCGGACATGACTGAGTGATTAAGTGCAGCCCAGCACATAAATCAATGTGCATTACAACTGTGATGTGCAAAGGAGAGGTAATAGTGAGAGTGGGAGGTCTTCCCTACAGAGCTGGAGACCTGGGAGCTTTTGCTGAGATAGAGAAGTTGCTGAAGGCATGAAGGATGAGAAGGAAAGGAATAGAAAGGCAGAAGAACATTGCAGGCAGAGGGCCAGAGAAAGTCAGGGGAAGCTGGGATGTCTGGACAAAGGAGACGAAGTGGTGAGCTCATCTTGAGCCATTAAACACACTACCCAGAAACATTCAAGGGCTTCGATCAGAGGTAATTGTGATTATGTGCGGTGTACAGCATGCTCTCCGTGACAGACTCTGCACACAGAAAACTGCTACAGTTGGAGTGGGGTTTGTTAGTTCCCGTCAGCCTCTCAGAGAACTTCAGTGGTGTCACGTGATGACAGAACTAACCATTCCCTTCAGACAACCACACTGGATAAAATATTTAATGCTCCCCTTTAGAGCACTAGGTGATTAGCTTGCTGAATTGGCAAGATTGCTTTTTTATTCCAAACAATCTCATAAATGGCAAATTAGTATGACAAAAAAGGCATTAAGGGAAGCGCTCAGTACTTTCATAATATTCTAGCTGCATTGTTAAAACACACTGAAAACTATTAAACACAGTTTTTAAAAAGAAATGTTTATATGTTAAAAGAGTCTAGAAAGTCAATGTTAAATTCATCAGTTTCAGAACCCATTTATAAGACAGAAGTAAACCCATAGACATAGAAAACAAACAAGATTCCCAAAGGGGATGGGAGGGAGAGGTAAATTTGGAGTATGGGATTAATAGATACACACTATATATAAAATAGGTAAACAACAAGGATCTACTGGGAAGTATACTCAATATCTTGTAATAACCTATAATGGAAAAGAATCTGAAAAAGAATTTATGTATATAACTGAATCACTTTGCTGTACACTTGAAACTAACACAACATTTTAAATTAACTACACTTCAATTAAAACATTGTTTCAATCTCACAGCGCTATGTTGATAGAAAGATAAACAATTTCCCATCTCTATTATAAAAAGCATATAACATACTTGTACAATTCTACAATAAAATATAAATCTCTGTATTGCTTTTACACAAATATACTTTCCTTTGAATGAAGAGCAAAATAATATAGGCATCTATTGGCTTAAACTGTAGAAGCGATATTTCTATGATATTCAGAAATTTTAATTTAGAATATAAATTTTTTAAAGCATACAGACACATTCCCGTAGACATTTCAAGGTAAAATAGTGCAAAATACTCAGATTCCACAAACTCTACTTTCAGAATAATCTGGCATCATTGACAGTATTTAAGACCCTAGACTGAATATAATTATTTTAGCAGTGTTTTTCTCAGTTTGCTCAAGCCAAATGTCTGGCTAAATCCTAGACTCAATGAGCAACTCTCATTAAAGCTCAAAGATTGTGACACGTGGCACAGTGGAGTAAAATGACCCTTTTAACTGCCTTTCCAGTTTGCAAATTATTTCTAAATGCATTCCTTTATGAGACTGGATATTCAAAGGTCTGCTTTTTCTTTCCATGCTTGTGATTTTGAACTATTCATTTCATTTACATCGGTGGTATGTCAAATGCTACATCTCAAGCTGTGTTTTAAAACTCTTTTCATCATGCATACGTATGCAAGGTGTAGAGAATGATCCAGAATGAGATGGAGATCACATTTTTCCCTGTCACATAGGCTATAAAATGCAACCAGTTAAAATTCTGTCATGCTCCAGGGTAAAATTTGAGTTATTCAGTATTTTTCATTTCTACAACAAACTGCTTGAAAAAAGCCTCAAAGCTAATCACCAGTTTTCTTTTTCGATAGAAACAAATTGACTGCAAGTCTAATTTAACAGATGAGTTTTTTTGTTGGGAGACAGGGCTCACAGGAAAGGCACACTTGTACACAAGTCTGTACTCTGCAGCATGCTAGTCCATCCAAGGCCAATCCGACCAACATCTCCAAAGGGGGAACTTACCCGGTCATCCAACCTGCAGCATCTCCAGGCCTCACCCCTCCCCAGCCCATCTTAATTCTGAGAGTTACTTGTTTATTACTTAAAATACCGTAAAATGAAAGTGAAAGCTGCTCAGTTGTGTCCAACTCTTTGCGACCCCATGGATATAGTCCATGGGGTTATCAAGGCCAGAATACTGGAGTGGGTAGCCTTTCCCTTCTCCAGAGGATCTTCCCAACCCAGGGATCAAACCCCGGTCTCCCACATTGCAGGAGGATTCTTTACCAGCTGAGCTACAAGGGAAGCCCAAGAACACTGGAGTGGGTAGCCTGTCCCTTCTCCAGTGAATCTTCCCAACCCAGGGATCGAACTGGCATCTCCTGCATTGCAGGCAGATTCTTTACCTACTGAGCTATCAGGGAAGCCTAAAATACTGAAGGGGACTGCATTAATTTGCAAGGGCTGCCATAAGGAAGTACCACAAACTGAATGGCTAAAATGATACAAATTTATCATCTCACAGTTCTGGAGGCTTCCCTGTTGGCTCAGGTGGTAAAAATTCTGCCTGCAATGCAGGAGATGCCAGTTCGATCCCTGGGTGGGGAAGATCCCCTACAGAAGCAAATGGCTACCCACTCCGTATTCTTGCCTGCAGAATTCCACGGACAGAGGAGCCTGGCAGGCTATAGTCCATGAGGTCGCAAAGAGTCAGACACGACTGATTGACTAACTCTGGAGGTTGGAGGCCTGAGATCAAGGTGTCGGCAGGGTTGGTTCCTTCCGAGGCTGGCGGGGTGGGGGCGGTGGAGAGTCTGCTCCATGCCTCTCTCCTGGGGTCTGCCAGTTAGCTAGCAATCTCAGGCACTTCTCAGCCTGTAAATCATCTCTCCATCTCTGCCTTTATCTTCACATGGCATTCTCTCAGTCCATTGTTCCTGTATCCAAATGTCCCCTTTATATGAGAATACCCTTTGTATTCTCATTGAATTAGAGGCCCACCTTACTCCTGTGTGACCTCATCTTAACCTAACTAGCTATATCTTTAACTGCTCTATTCCCAAGTAAGGTCACATGTTGAAGTACTAGGGGATAAGACTTCAATATGTGGATTTTGAGGGGACACCATTCAACTCATAACAAGTACCACAGATAATCTAGGGGGTCATAAATAGTAGGTTAATATATAGTAACAGTTCTGGAAAGATACATACAAAGCAGTTAAACATAGTTACTTTGGGGATGAGAGTAAGGTCAACCAGCGTAGAGGTGAAAATAAAGGAGATTTACTTTCACCTGTAACATCTTCACTTTTAATAAGGAGAGGTAGTTGACTATTGCCTGTTTAAGTAAAACATAACATAAATAAATTAAGGCTGTGCAGTGACTCCAATGGAAATGCTACCAACATCCAAGGTACACTCTGGAAATCTGTGGGCGGCGTTGTCAGCTGTTGCAGTGACTGGGGGCTACATGTTGTCGCCCCCACTGTGAAGAATTGTCTAATGTTCTGCACCATTTTAAATGTCCTGCTACACATTTATATACAAAAACAAAAGGACATTTTGATGTGATTTTAATATACACTAAATTTTCTAGGGATGCAGACTTTGCACCTGTCAATTAAGGGGAGACTGTACTTTGTTTGAGGCTTCCCCCAGTGGATTAGTGGTAAAGAATCTGCCTGCAGTGCAAGAGCTGCAGGTAACTTGGGTTCAGTCCCTGGGTTGTGAAGATCCCCTAGAGAAGGGAAGGGCTACCCACTCCAGTATTATTCTTCCCCGAGAATCCCATGGACAGAGGAGCCTGGCAGGCTACACGCACAGAGTTGCAAAGCATCAGACATGACTGAAGTGAATTAGCATGCACAGACATACTTTGTTTGGTTCAGAACTTCACCATAAGACTTCACTTTATTGGAAAATAGGTCCCCAACATCAACATCACTCTCAGTATCTGAGCCACCCCTAGGACACCTCTAGGGTAGATGCGCATATAGTTGTCATAACCCTGATGACTGTTCATACATGCACAGTAACTAAGTCCTTAATTCTGTCTTCCAAGGTAGGGACATCAGCTAAAGCTTTGGAAGTGGAAGAGAGGCAATGAATTCAGGAGATATGCTGAAAGCAAAACTTGAGAGGAAGTGACTGTGTATTGCATTTTAGATTGAAAAGGACAGGACCATCAAAAAAGCCTCTGAGATTTTTAACTTGAGCTATTAAAACAGGTGTAAACATGAAAAAGAGGATGCTGGCTTCACGGGCAACATTTCTGCTCAAGTCACATGTGGGAAAGAGCAAGATGTTCACAGGCATCAAATGACACATGGTTTAGGGACTAAGAGATCCTGAGTGGGGAGTGACCATACAACCGGGAAATGAAGACCATACAAAATCAGGAGGGGAAACGCCTTAACAACTTGAGGGCAAGCCTCGAAAGGACATGCGCACCTGAGGAAAGTTATGAGGCGATCTTACCTCTCTTCTGAGCTAGAAGCAGCTCAAGATAAAAGGCAAATAAATAAATAAATAAATGACAACAAAACACAAACCCCGTGACTTACGTCAGTTTGGTGTTCTTCATCCTGTTTGGCACAGTGCAGGGAATCCTGTAAGCATCTAAAAATACCCATCAGCTTATTTTCCATGACTCTTTCTCTCTGGAACTTTCAGGAAGGGGGAAGAACATTCTTACCAAGTGGGCTTCCCCAAGCACAGATATCATCCTGATCTGTGGGAAGATATCTTCCAAAGCTCATTGCAGATGTCAAGGCTCAGAGTTCTCTGGCTGGCAAGGAGGAGACCATCTGCACATGACCACAGTCAGGGCTCAGGGCTCTGCCTTCGCAGTTCAGGGAATTGGGGACTTGTCCCTCGGAGACAGGCCAGCTCCCTGCTTTCCCTTGCCTTTGCTGCTGCTGCTGCTAAGTCACTTCAGTCGTGTCCGACTCTGTGCGACCCCATAGACAGCAGCCTACCAGGCTCCCCCGTCCCTGGGATTCTCCAGGCAAGAATACTGGAGTGGGTTGCCATTTCCTTCTCCAATGAATGAAAGTGAAAAGTGAAAGTGAATTCGCTCAGCCGTGTCTGACTCTTAGCGACCCCATGAACTGCAGCCTACCAGGCTTCTCCATTCATGGGAGTTTCCAGGCAAGAGTACTGGAGTGGGGTGCTATTGCCTTCTCCTCCCTTGCCCCTAATACTGGACAAAACCATAACTGAGCTTAACCAAGTGTCATTCCCAAAGTGCCTTATCCAGCCCAAATCCACAAGAAATGCCACAATCCTATTCCACGCCCACGACCATCCTTCCTCTCCTGATGGTGACATCGAAACCTCGAGGACACTCCCTCCCTCTGGCTTCATCCACGTCCCACTTGCCTCCCAAGACATGCTAGATGGAGTAAGGGCTCTGTCACCGAGGGCACATACCTGTGGTCACATAAACACATAAACACTTTCACTAGCAGCCACGTTCTTAGGCTCTGGCCGGGAAGACAGCTGACAGCCAGACAAGAGACACACCGCTCCGTGTTGACTACAGCCGGGCATTCATGGTCCACCCAGGCAGGAAATGGGTTCCAGATGTGTCCTCTGCTGAGCCTGTAATGGAGTCAGAGCATCATAAATGGGGCTTCTAGCCTGGCTCCCCAAACTTTGTCAGTCCCCGGGACAATGCTGGAAAAGTGGGGGGAAATTTGGGGAAAATGTAAGAACATGCTGCCTTGGTATGTACAGTTTCAACAGAAAGATATTGTGTTCTGAGTTTCCAGGTCCTATTTTGGTTATGCTTTTTGAAGATAACACTGTGTGTGTGTGTACACAAGCAGGGAGGGGAACGAAGGAAATGGTAGAGGGGAAGGGCAGAGAAGATCCTGTGTCACTTACAAAAAGATTTTGTGTATTTTAGACAAACTAAGATAATATTGTGATCCATGTCAACCCAGGAATCCAATAAGTGTAAAAAAAAAAAAAGATGAATATGTTCTCATTTCATTTTTGCTGTTAAGTAGATATTGTGGGAACAGGGCACCCAACACAAGATGGTTACTGATTTTTATTAATAAGCATTCAAATAGAATACTTTTCTTCTAAATTTCCGCAGTTTACAAGTTTATGCTTGTAACCTTGACATCTCTGTACTTGGATAATTCTTTGTTCATAGGGATAATGGCTTAAAAATCTCACTTGAAAGTAGACTTTAAAAAATATAAGATCATGACAGCCTGAGAAAAGAAAACATAAATATCTCTAGAGATTTCCGTAAGTAAACAATCTTAGCTGGGGACTCTGAGCTTTAAGGAAAAAAAAAAAAAAAAAACCTTGAGGATTCATCATTGTTCAGAATTATCATAAGATAAGCAAGGAGCATAGACCAGTCCTTCCAATGAGCAGCAGCTGAGGACTGCCTGGTCCTGAAAGGTTGCATGGGTGATTTACAAGCTATTTGAATCCACTTGAATAAGAGTCACTGCCAAGGTCACTGAGTGACCTTCATAAGTCACTTAACCCTTCTGGTCCTCAGTTTTTCCCTTTGTCATGACTACAGTCCATGACAGCTCAGATCTCAGAATTTAATTTTTTAAAGCCTCATATATTTTAAGCAATATTCAATCATCATACAGTTTGTAAGGTCTGAGGCCCTTCTATCTTTGTAATCCTAAAGATATTGACACTTTTTGTAGGATCACACTGTTTATTCGGGCTTCCCTGGTGGCTCAGGTGGTAAAGAATCCACCTGCAATGTGGGAGACCTGGGTTCAATCCCTGGGTTGGGAAGATCCCCTGGTGGAGGGAATAGCAACCCTCTCCAATATTTTTACCTGGAGAATCCCTATGGACAGAGGAACCTGGTGGGCTACAGTTCATGATGTTGCAAAGAGTCGGACATGGCTGAGTGACTAAGCACATATTGAGGGTTTCCCAGGTGGCGCTAGTAGTAAAGAACCTCCTGCTAATACAGGAGATACAAGAGATGCAGTTTGATCCCTGGGTCTGGAAGATCCCCTGAAAGGGAATATGGCAACCCACTCCAGTATACTTGCCTGGAGAACCCCATGGACAGAAGAACCTGGCAGGCAACAGTCCATGGGGTCACACAGAGTCGGACATGCCTGAAGCGACTGAGCATAGCACTGTTTATTCTGTGCCTCCGGGGCTTGCTATAACCAGACAAGTACGTGGGATGTTCAAAAGCAAGAGATCCTTTTATACTGGGAGGGTAAGATAAACCTCATGAAATAAACAGCAAGATCTGTTCCAGATGGTTCCATCCACCTTCTGCCTGACAGTTCTGTCTACTGAGAATCCCTCATGATTTCAAATAAAAGGGGCATCAGTGTTCTTCTTGGCAAAGAAGAGAGATTTGCTCATAGCTCTCGATTGTTCATTTCACTGTAGACATAAAGTTTCTCCCTGAAAGCTGAAGCTCACTTTAAGTTTTCTCAGCATAGGGGTCAACCAATAGATTTTGTTATATGTTGCTGCTGCTGCTAAGTCACTTCAGTCGTGTCCGACTCTGCGCAACTCCATAGATGGCAGCCCACCAGGCTCCCCCGTCCCTGGGATTCTCCAGGCAAGAACACTGGAGTGGGTTGCCATTTCCTCTCCAATGCATGAAAGTGAAAAGTGAAAGTGAATTCGCTCAGTCATGCCTGACTCTAGCGACCCCATGGACTGCAGCCCACCAGGCTCCTCCTTCCATGGGATTCTCCAGGCAAGAGTACTGGAGTGGGGTGCCATTGCCTTTTCCGTGTTATATGTTAGCCAACATTTTAAGTTCAGAGAAGTTCACGATTGCACTAAAAACTATGATCCAATCTATCCAAACAGTGAAAAATCAAATCCTACTAAATATTCAACCATTAGTCAAATACATAATCATCTTTTTTTTAATGTTTTGATTACATAGTAAAATATGAATTCATTTTTGATTTTAAAAAATTGAAATAATAGCAATGCAAGTAGACTCACTCTAAAATATTATCTCTAGTCTCTGTTCTATTACTATATTTAAGGCCTGTCATGAATTGAATGTGTAACCACTCAACCCTTTTGCTATTTACATATGAAATTGTACAAATAAATGCTTCTGTGTGAAGTCTGTATTTTTTTATATAAATAGAATAATTCTTTACTTCTCTGAATGTTTTTAATTAGCAAGAAGTCTTTTGGTATTTCTGTAAGTGCAAAAACAGATTTCTTGTGTTTAAAAAAATTGCAGCATAATATTCCATAGAATGCATTATGAAGTTATTACCCTATTGGTGGAAATTCAAGGTTGCTTTTCTTTAAAAAAAAAATTGTTCCATAAAATACTACAGGGAACAGTCCTGTACATGCATCCTTGCACACATGTGGCTGTTTCTCTTGGGTCAGTACCAAGAAGTGGGATTGCTGGCTCCAATGACAAATGCAGTTTTAAATGGTTTGGCAAAGTGCCTTATAAAAAGGCAGTGCAACATTGACTCCTGACCAGAGATTTCCCTTAAAGGGAGAGTTGCCTGTCTTTCATGACTTCATCAATATATGAGTGAGTGAGTTAAGTCGTTCAGTCGTGTCCAACTCTTTGCGGCCCCATGGACTGTAGCCTACCAGGCTCCTCCTTCCATGGGATTCTCCAGGCAAGAGTACTGGAGTGGGTTGTCATTTCCTTCTCCAGGGGATCTTCCTGACCCAGGGATCGAACCCAGGTCTCCCACATTCCAGGCAAACGCTTTAACCTCTGAGCCACCAGGGAAGCCCATCAATATTTAATATTATCTAACTTTAAAATATAATATTTTCTGGCCTTCCCTGGTGGTGGTGTGGATAAGAATCTGTCTGCCAATGCAGGGGACATGGGTTCAATCCCCAGTCCACGAAGATTCTACATGCTTTGGAGCAAATAAACTCATGAGCCACAACTACCAAGCCCGCATGCCACAAGTAATGAAGCCTGTGTACCTCAAACCTGTGCACTGCAACAAGAGAAGCCACCGCAATGAGAAATCTGCACACCGCAACAAAGAATAGCCATGGCTCCCCACAACTAGAGAAAGCCTGCACAAAAAGCAATGAAGACCCAGCACAGCCAAAAAATTATTTAATTAAATAAAATTTTAAAAAATATATTTTCTAGTCTAAAAGGTGAAAAAGAATTTTAATTTGAGTTTTTTGATTACTAGTGTGGTTGTGCATTTAAAAATAATTTACTGGTAATTTCTATTTCTTCTATGAATTGCTTATTCATATCCTTTACATCTTTTTTTTTCTGGTGAGTTGTTATTTTTTATCAATTCATAGACATTCTTCGGAGAAGGCAATGGCAACCCACTCCAATACTCTTGCCTGGGAAATCCCATGGACGGAGGAGCCTGGTGGGCTGCAGTCCATGGGGTCACAAAGAGTCGGATGTGACTGAGCGACTTCATTTTCACTTTTCACTTTCATGCATTGGAGAAGGAAATGGCAACCCACTCCAATGTTCTTGCCTGGAGAATCCCAGGGACGGGGGAGCCTGGTGGGCTGCCATCTATGCGGTCGCACAGAGTCGGACACGACTGAAGCGACTTAGCAGCAGCAGACATTCTTCATATATTCTGATGGTTTTCCTTTTCCCTTTATATATGTTGAAACTATTTTCTCTTGGTTTGATGACAGTTTTTTTACTTTGTCTACAGGATCTTTGGCAATTGAAAGTTTTCCTTTATCTTCCTTCTTCAAGTATTCTTGGATAATACTTTTGCACAGATTCATTTGCATAATTAGTAATCTGTAAGCCCCTTTTTAAAGTACATCTTTGTTCTTCCTTTCCCTTGTATCAGTCTCCTCTCTACTGATCTTGACCCACATTAGTCCCCTATCCCACCTCCCTCCAATTCAGCTATATGCAAAGCAAAAAAGAAAGACTTACAAGACTGAAAAAAAAAAAAGGAACAAAATATTGCAAGCAAATACTACCAAGTAAAAGAAAGTTGTGGCAGGTATGTTATTATAAGATAACATACTTTAAACAAAAAGCATTATTAAGAATAAAAAGGAATTGACAGAGTAACATTGAAACTTATGCATTACCAGATGTAAAACAGATGGCTAGTGGGAAGTTGCTGTGTAACACCGGGCGCTCAACCCAGTGTTCTGTGACAACCTAGAGGGGTGGAAAGGAGTTGGGGGTAGGATGGGAGGTTCAAGAGGGTGAGGACATATGTATACTTATGACTGATTCACACTGTTGTATTGCAGAAAACCAACACAACATTGTAAAGCAATTACCCTTGAATTAAAAATAATTTTTAAATAAAAAGAAGAAAAAGGGTCACCCCATAATGATAATGATTCAATTTACCAAGGAAGTGGTCTAAATTTGTATGCACCTAATAAAAGAGTGTTATAATACACTGAACAAAATGTTACTTGATTAAAAGAAAAAGTTGCTTTCCTTTGAGTTGCCTTTTCCTTCATTTTCCTAGTAGCACAGATTGGAGCCAACAATCCCACTTCTTTACTTTTCAAAGCAGCAAAGTTAAATGAGGACAGGGTTTGAGATTCATGAGAAGAAAAGCAAGTGGCTAAAATCTATTTTGCTAATTAGATAAACCATATCCACTTTGAGAGGGAATACCAATAAAATAGGTGAGAAGATAATATTTCGTTATGGAGAAATAAAGGAAATCAAGGTTGATTTAGAGGGATGACACTTGAAGGAAGTAAGAACCAAGCTTTCAAGGAAAATTCCTGAAAAAAACTCCTATGGTTTCCAGTTTGTGTGGGTTTTGCATTTTAATTACAAAGTGCAGTGTTTCAACACTTGGTTAGGGAATCATTCATAATTGAGACTTTCCTGACCACAGTCAGCAAACCTTCCTTCACCTCCAAGGAGGTTTGTTTGGGAAACGAAAACAGAGGCTATCTGCCAGAGAGCTGTGGTCCTCATCAAATAAAGCAGCCCCACAATTGGCACCGGGGCACACTTGTGCTTAGGGGATGGCCTCAGCTACCAGATGCTGAAACTAAAATACCTCTCAGGGTCTGCTGGAAAGTGGGCGAATTCACATTACCGAAACTGGCCTGTGTGAAAACCTTTCACTTGGAGTCAGTTGCATGTGGCTTGTGGAAAGGAGAGAGGTTTAATTTCTATTTCTTTCCATCCCACATCATAAGCACAAAAAGTGCTGTTGAACATGCAGCTAGTGGCTCTAGTACATTTCTCATTCTGAAATGCATGTGGAAATATGTATACACTCCTAAAAATTACTCTGCACGAGATTTCTCTAAGGAGAAAAAGATCATATGCATTTGAAATAAAAAGAATCAACGACTATTTGCAAATACTTTACCAAAAAATATTAGTCATATTTCAAAGTATAGCTTTCAAAATAAAATAATTTTACTATTAACACCTCTGCCCCACAAAAGGGAAGTGCTAGTAATTCTTTATTAGGTTTTGCTTACTCTCAAAGTTTCATAAATCTGAAATATACGACAAGTAAAGTCAGAGAAAATTGGAGAAAGAAAAAAATAGTAAGTAGGCAAAAATCACCAGAACAAAAATTAAAGAATTTCATCCTAAAGAGTGTATAAGTCTTTCAGTCATGTCTGACTCTTTGCAAACCCCATGGACTATACAGTCCATGGAGTTCTCCAGGCCAGAATACTAGGGTGGGTAGCCATTTCCTTCTCCAGGGGATCTTCCCAATCCAAGAATAGAAACCTAGGTGACCTTAGAAAGCTATAATGACACAAATTTTTAGACAAAGTCATACAGATTTTTATTGTCATTTTCCAAGAACATTCTAGAAACTTTCTCATCTTCCTTAATGCTTCCTTAATGCAACTTAATGTTGAATATCATTAAGACATTGCAGGTCTTTGCCTGTGAGAATTTCAACATATAATGCCATGAAGAATGAAGAAATGGACTTTGAAAAGGAAAACTAGAACTCTGGAAAATTATTATTTGGAAGAACGATGTGCAGAAATGAGGCCCAGGGCATTTGGGTGTTAACCCCAATGAGCTCCAAGCAGAGTTGGCACCTTTAATGTTTCCCTGAGCCTCAGTGGACCTCTACTACTCTCTCAGAATAATAAGGCTTTTGTTGTTTTCCAGATAATCTCCATGGATCCTTTGATATATAAAACACTGTGATTCTCATTAGACCTTATCACTGCATCTTGCTTCTTTCTCTTCTCTTGATGATTGGGGTCAGCTGGCCCCAGAGAAGACTGGTTGCTGTCCCCAGGAACTCTGAGATACAGTCTTACGCTACTCTGGCTACTGACCTAGTTCTGATCTTTGTACCCACATCTCAAAATGACCTGACTTAGCTCCTACTTTGACCCTAGATCTGGAAACTAAATCCCCGACTCCTCCTTAGCTGAATTCCATTTTCCTCCAACATGCCTCCACAGTGTTTCCCCCTACAAGAGAATTCTCAAACACACACACACACATACTGCCAGGAGCCAGCGTGAGGAACTCCACCCATGGCAAAAGTCATGAGGAAGGAGGCTCGGCATATGCAAAAGCAGGATCGAGCCTCAGGAAACCCCCCGTTCCCGAGCATCTACCCCCAAAACCAGAGTTTATGCTCTCACCTATACCTTTGACTTTACAGGGGTCTCTCCCCCATCACCATTTCTCTCAGAGAAGGAGTTAACTTGCAGCTCCAGTTAATAAAAATTCCTGGGCATGACAAGAGTGTTTCAACCTACAAACTCCTCTGAAGGTTCTCTAGCCTGCCTGAGCGGGTTCCTCCGGCCACATGTGATTGTTTACAGCCTCCCAACCGTGAGAGGCACGAGATGCTTTAAAACTTTCTAAATACAGACTCTTTTGAAAAGTTAGAAAATTATTAGTATAGTATAGTGGGTTGATTAGGAATTATGTTGGTGAAGGGTTTTTCATTTATTGTGCCAATAATTATTGCTAATTCCCTGCCCTGTGTGTGACAAGGGTGTCTCAGGTCAAACCTCTCTGCTGACAGACTAGCTTGTGTGACAGCCTCTCAACCATAAACAGCACAGAGAGCTTGGAGTATTTTGAAAGTCTTAATTAGCATAGGGCTTTTCTCATTGTTGAGTCAATGATTGCCACCAGGCCTCCATATCCTTAGGCACCTGGGAATATATTAATGTATTTGGAATATAGAAAAGGAAATATAGTAGTTTTTGATGTTAGCAATACTAGACTTTTTGAGTTAATGAATTTTCTTTTTTGTAATAGATCACTGTACTTTGTTATAAGTCACTGTGTCCTTGTTATGCAAAAGTGTAACTTTATCACTATCTTAAGACTAAATAGATCTTAATGGGAACATTGGTGAAGGGTTTTCATTTGTTGAGCCAGTATTTGCTGCTAAATCTCCATATTCCCTGCCCTTATAATGAATATAACTAGCATATAGGAAAAATAAGTATTAACCTTTAAGATTAATCATGTTAAACCTTAGGCTAAGTAAGTTCCTTTCTTGATTGTAACCCACTACACATTCACCCTATAGGAATGCAACTTTATCTGCTACCTTCAGAGGGTGGCGCCTGGTTTAAGAAAAAACACCCTTGGAAAAAATAAGTTTTTTGGTTATCAGAAAGAAAGGATCATAAAATGTCAACAGGCCTCATGGCCAGAAGATGATGTAATACCCATAAGACCTTTGTATAATTTTATATGAAGCACCTGATTGTGACAAGGGTCAGGTCTGCTGACCCCCGCGTGACTCTGTATTCATCCTTATGAATAACAAAAGATATATAAACAAACCTAAAAAATAAAGAAATCAGATCAGTTTCTGGAAAGACTGATTCCCCCGTGTCGTTTTCTTCCTTTCTGGCTGAATTCCCATCTGGTACGTGGGTACTCACCAAGCCTACTAATTTTGCCTGGGCTTCTAAGATCAGACCGGGGAGGCCTCAGTGCCTCCTCTCCTTAGGGAGAACGGAAAGATGCCTGTGGCCTATGTAGGTGGTGATTGGTATTCCACGTAAACCAAGTTATTCAGCCTCCTTTTCTCCACTAATTTTCCTACTACACTATCTGTTTCTAATCTCTCTCTCTATCTGTAATTAAATAAGTTTTTTCCTAGGATGCCGATTCCGTCCCCACCTTTGAATTACCCTGGATCCACCGGGGCTGGACCCTGGCAACATACAAATAAAATAAAGATTTTAATGATATATAGAAAGTGACATTGTAAACACTTGTGTAATATATACTACAAGCCCACCAAAAAATAGTATGGTGATATACTTTATTTCAAAATTCAGTTTATTACAAAACTTGGTGTTAATATTATTTTCTACCCTCCCTACTTTTCCTTTAATTTTTCCTTTCTCTCTTATCTCTTTCAAAATAGGACTCTAAGAATTTTCAGGGACTCGTCTGCAAATATCAACTGTTTTCTAGATTTTTTTTCCCCCTTGATATTTTCTTTGGCTGACTTGCTTCGGATTTTGTGACTTATACTATTTTTATTTAGTTTAGTGAGAACATACAAAGGGGACTCTGCAGGAAGCCATGCCTATACTCTCTCATTTTATTCTGTCCATTAAGTACAGGCCACACTGATATCTATAGCTGCCCATCTTTCAGCAGCTTATATGGTGCTCCTATAAAACATGCATTCTCAAGAGGTCCATATCATTTCCAAGGGGCAAAAACCACTTCCTCAGAGGGGTAAGAAATTCTTACTCAAAATATATAAAGAATATATATAGTTACAATACATAAATAGATATAGTTTATCTGTGGTATTGTTTCATTGGGGGTGATTAGGAGGAAAATGTCTAAAAAGACTATTTAAGGAGCAATAGTGAAAGAAAGAAATTAGAAATATTGCTCTAAAAGAAAAATCATGGTTTGTCTCAATGAAAGCTATTGCTTGAGCTAAACATAATAAATAAATCATGAAGCATGATAAAGTAAAGGGGAAATGGATATTTCAGGGCCCACTCTTTACCAGTCTTATCATCTTTTCTAGTAATATTTTTCCAAAGAACTTGATTCCATGGTTTAGAAATCTGAGTGGCTCTAGTTTCTAATATCTTCTATCACTTAAAGTGAAATTATACTCTAGGTATTTCTGTTTAATCGTATGTTAGTAAGTGTGTGTATTTATCTGCTTCTAACTGTTGTAATACATGCTAATATAGAAATATGGGAAGTACTGTATAGAACAATTAAGAAGCAATAAATATGGAATGCTTGGGAATTCAGGGAATGAGCTGGTGATGGACAAGGAAACCTGGTGTGCTGCAATTCATGCGGTTGCAAAGAGTCAGACAAGACTGACTGACTAAACTGAGGATTGTGTCCAGTGGTTCTGGGGTGGGGCATTATCTTCAACTTCTTCCTGTCACCTTTGATGCCTCAGCTCTATTCTTCTGCTCCCTAAATGAA
The DNA here is from genome assembly GCA_006410935.1 of Redunca redunca. Classification (NCBI taxonomy): domain Eukaryota; kingdom Metazoa; phylum Chordata; class Mammalia; order Artiodactyla; family Bovidae; genus Redunca; species Redunca redunca. Next base: position 24,133 of record SJYQ01000184.1, on the reverse strand, counting down.
TCAGGTGCCATGATCTATGTTTATCCTCCTGTGTCTGTGCCCTATCTTGTCAAGTCCCTGAATTCTCAGTTTTCAGCTGTCATCTCTAGGCAGACCTCTCCCTGAATCATCATTTTGGCTTTGTATGTCTCCTGATTACAAAATATAATTTCCAGCTCCCTGTTAGAGATGTATATGTGGATTTTCTTTTGACATCTTAACATCAAGATGAATGATAAAAAAAATTTATCATGATAAAACCTTCTAATATCCTTATTTCTATTCAATAAACTTCACAGAAATGTATGACACACAAGCTTCTCTGTCCTCAGCCAGGTGCCCAGTTGGTTACCAAAGCTGTTCATCTATGTCAGAGCTGTTTTCTACACCCTCATCAGACCCTTACATCTCAAACAGACTACTGCAATTGCATTAGCATTGGTGTTCTCCAATCCCTCTCCCTTGGATCCACTTCATGTGCTGTTTTCAGATAAATCCCAAGATACACATCATATCTGGCTATCTAATAAAATAACTTAAAGATCTCACAATTCCTAATCATTTCAGTCAATGTTGAAGCCCTCTCTACTTTTCTTCCAAATTGTTGCCCAACTAACTTCCCACTGTTCCTTATAAACAACAGATGGGCCCAATTATTGATTGTCCATTAACACCCCCTACATCTTCTTGCCTCAATGACTTGTTCAGACTGTTCTCTCTGCTTAAAATGTTCTTTTGTCTTCTCTCAACTTTACTCAACAAAGTCTGACCCTCTGTCAAAGTTAAGGTCAAATTCTACCTCCATCCATATTAATGCTCTTCCAGAACTGGACATAGAACAGACTGGTTCCAAATAGGAAAAGGAGTACATCAAGGCTGTCTATTGTCACCCTGCTTATTTAACTTATATGCAGAGTACCTCATGAGAAACCCTGGGCTGGAAGAAACACAAGCTGGAATCAAGATTGCCAGGAGAAATATCAGTAACATCAGATATGCAGATGACACCACCTTTATGGCAGAAAGTGAAGAGGAACTAAAAAGCCTCTTGATGAAAGTAAAAGAGGAGAGTGAAAATTTGGCTTAAAGCTCAACATTCAGAAAACAAAGATCGTGGCATCTGATCCCATCGCTTCATGGGAAATAGATGGGGAACCAGTGGAAACAATGTCAGATTTTATTTTGGGGGGCTCCAAAATCACTGCAGATGGTGACTGCAGTCATGAAATTAAAAGATACTTACTCCTTGGAAGGAAAGTTATAACCAACCTAGATAGCATATTCAAAAGCAGAGATATTACTTTGCCAACAAATGTCCGTCTGGTCAAGGCTATGGTTTTTCCAGTAGTCATGTATGGATGTGAGAGTTGGACTGTAAAGAAAGCTGAATGCAGAAGAATTGATGCTTTTGAACTGTAGTGTTAGAGAAGACTCTTGAGAGTCCCTTGGACTGCAAGGAGATCCAACCAGTCCATTCTAAAGGAGATCAGCCCTGGGATTTCTTTGGAAGGAATGATGCTAAAGCTGAAACTCCAGTACTTTGGCCACTTTATGTGAAGAACTGACTCATTGGAAAAGACTGATGCTGGGAGGGATTGGGGGCAGGAGGAGAAGGGGACGACAGAGGATGAGATGGCTGGATGGCATTACCGACTCGATGGACGTTAGTTTGAGTGAACTCTGGGAGTTAGTGATGGACAGGGAGGCCTGGCGTGCTGCAATTCATGGGGTCACAAAGAGTCGGACACAACTGAACTGAACTGAACTGAATATATGGTCTTAACTTCACACTTCTCCATGCCTCTCCCAGTGTGCTTTGTCACATTTTATCTTTATTTGATAATACTTAACCAGTGGACATGAATATGTTTATATATGCCATCATTCTTCCTGCTTATGCCCAAAGCAGACATTACTAGTCAATTATAACAGTCTTTGTCAGTGAATCCAGACATGGTCTTGGAATCCTTCTCAACACCATGCTTCAAGCAGTCAGTGCCAACTAATTAAAGTTGATACATGAAAGCAAGACCTAGACCATAGTAAATATCCAATAAATGTTGGCTATTATTATTTATTATTACTATATCAACACTATTATTTCCCAGTGTAATACTCATCATATGAAAAAGATTGTTGAAGATGAGGTTATTAGTAAACAGACTGCTGCTAAAATGCTACTTGACTACATTTCTTCACTTTATACTTAATGAAAATGGCAGAAAACTTGTTTTTCTTTCAAGCAGAGTTTTCTGTCAAGTTGAAGAAAACTGTGAATGTGAAAATTGCTCAGTTGTGTCTGACTCTTTGTGACCCCATGCACTATAGAATCCATGGAGTTCTCCAGGCCAGAATACTGGAGTGGGTAGCCGTTCCCTTCTCCAGGGGATCTTCCCAACCCAGGGATGGAACCCAGGTCTCCCATAGTGCAGGCAGATTCTTTACCAGCTGAGTCACCAAGAAAGCTGTGCTGTTTCCCAAAATGAAATATCATAATTCCTCTCCTTTAACGCACATACCGATTTGTAGCAAATGCTAATAATCCTCCAATTCAGAATGAGTTGCAGTGTTATCAACCCCAGAGAAATTGAGGAAATCATTTCATCATTGACCCTTCAGAATGGCTGATGTTTCAACTAGCCATAAGAGTCACATTCCAGTGGAAAAGCTGCATCCTGTTCAAAGAGGACGTGGGCTAGAAGTGCTATGAATTTGTCTGTCTGGGTATTTCACCAAGTGAATGGGTGAGGAATGTGCACGAGAGCACATGTGAAAACAGCTATTCTTAGATATTATCTGCTCAGGATGCTTCCAAAGCACATGTCCTTTCACAGTGATTGTTTACATGCTGTTTCTTACCACCTGGAAGGAACAATGACCCTGACAATGACGATGGTGATGCTGCTGGTGATTGCTGATGACGATGTTGGTGCATCACATCTGCGTAATCCTCCACGATTGTCACATGTGAAGCATGGCTGGCAGAGGGAGGTGGGAGTGAGGGCCACTCTAAAACTAAAATTCACACAACTTCCTGATGGAAGGACGATTCTGAGCCATATCACAAGACTGGGGCCAGGAGCTATGCCCCACTTTATTAGGGCCTCATTCCAAGTTGAGTGGTGAGTCTCAGAAGAAAATGGAGCCCAACCCATATGCAGACACTCCTTTTGAATGGGAGAGTTCAGATTCCATGTTAGAAGTTCTGAGGTCTCAAATTTCTAGTCTCCATTTCAGACCTCTTAGAATACTGTTTCTTCCTGCCAATGATGTCTTTAGGGAATGGGATAGTTTGCCCCTTCAAGGCCCCCCTTAGATCATTCATTCCCTTGAAGCAATTAGTTTCAAGTTCAGTCATATTTGTGTTATCTTGATGAACTGTTTCTTGGTGGAGCAAGTCCAGTTTTCACAGTGATGACAGAACAATCCAACATGATGTCTTCTTCCCTGTTGGAGCAGACAACCACCATTGGTGCCCTATTTGCTCCTCATCTGTACCTGTGTGGATTTTATTACCTAGAGAGCCAATGAAGATGGTCATGTCCCAGTGATTAAGCTTAAAATTGGGCTGGTCATACATGCCTTTGTTATTGTCATTGGCTCACAACTTCAATACTTATTTATCGTAGTTTCTGAACTTCAACCTAGAAATCTAACCTTACAAGATGCTGAGTAGCATATGCCCATCCCTGAAATTATTCAATTTTCTGATCATTATTGTAGAAATATTTGAGAACTCATTCCATTTTAAATTAGGGTATCCCAGAAAAGCAAATAAACAAAAATAAAATTTAATAAAACAGCTTTTATTCAGAAATCTGAAACCTTGGAGCTTTCAAGTGACAAAATTGTCTGTACAGGACACTTATTTTGAAATACATGTTAAAAAAAAATCACACCAACCAACTTGACTAATGACAGTACCAGAGGCCTGGCTCCAAACTGACTACCAGATGATGTTGTGACAATCTAGGCAATTCAGTTAGAAAAAGAAATGCAGATAAAATGAACATAAAACAAAACAGACTTTATATTAAGTGACCTGAAAATCTCATAATTTTCATAGAAGACATGACATTTATTACTGAGTCAGAGACATTTGAAAAGAAAAGAGGATTCTGAAAAAGTATGTTGAATCAAGACCAAGAAATCACAGGGTCTCCTTTAGAGAACCATGGCACCCACCTCACCTTCAGTCCGAAGACGCTGTTGCAACAAATGCTTGACAAGAAGACTCTTGTCCCACCACAGCTCTCAGCTTAATAAGGATTTCCTGAAAAGTATTCAATAAATATAAAATACAAACATATAATTGAAAGATGTTTTCATTTGAGTTTTTACGGAGAAGAGTATACAAATTGCAAATTCATTTTCAAACTGTTTAAGATGATAAGAAAAATTTACTGATTGGACTTTTTAATCTAATGTGTTGCTTCATTTTCTAGTAAATCTGGATGTTTGAAGTTACTAAAAAATGATGTGTGTATGTGTGTGTGTATGTGCTCAGCCGCTCAGTCATGTTTGACTCTTTGCGACCCCTGGACTGGGCTTCTCTATCTATGGAATTTTCCAGGTAAGAATATTGGAGTGGCCTGCCATTTCCTCCTCTAGGGGATCTTCCTGACCCACGAATCAAACCCATGTCTCTGGAGTCTCCTGCATTGGCAGGCAGTCTTTACCACTGAGCCACCTGGGAAACCCCACTATAAAATGATAACAAATGCTTTATATATTTCTACATCATAGATTTTAATAAATATAATATTTTCTGAGACAAATAGTCTCTTAAGATCAAGTTGTGTCCTACAATTTCCTATAGCTCACATTTGGTACTAGATGACATGACCACAAAAAGTATGTCTTTGAGGGATTCACAGCGCTTTTCATGTAAAAAACTACTTAGCAGCCTTTAGATATGTGAGTCAGGTCCCAGATACTGCAGCATTTCTTTTATCACAGAGACCTTTATTACGCCATTCTATTGCTTGTGGGAAGAAAATTACTAGTGTATTTGTGCCCACAAACACTCATATTTGAAAGAGAGCTTGTAATTGTTTGAAGTCTAATTTCCCTGTTAGTGTTGCATCTTCTGTGTCATACCTGAGTCTCCACCATTGTATAGCTTATGGTCTATGCTGGATCACTCAGAAATTGGGCAACAGCAGCCACCCAGCTTCCAGCAGATGCTGTAGAGTTAACCAACGTTTTGTTTTGTCTTTTTTTTCCTTTTTACCAGAAGAGCATATCTCCTAGACAAGGAAAACGTCTCAGGCTGATTTCTTGTCGATGCAAACTCAACTGTAAGAGACCTGTTCATATGTATTAGTGGCTGACCTTTTTTACTCATCAGAGTAAATGTAAGGTATTTGCTTATTCTCTAAGTAACCTCTTATGCCAAGGAAAAATTCCCAGAAAAGAAACAGGGGTGATGGATCTCAAAAATATTCTGCTAAGTGAAAGAAGCCAAATGGGAGAGACCACATATTGTATGACTCCGCTTATATAAAATGTCTATAACAGGTAAATCAGAGAGTGTTTTCACCTGAGTCTAGGGGTGGGAACACGGATTTATTGTAAATGGGCCCAAGGGACTCTGTCGTGATGGAAACATTTTAAAACTGAATTGTGGTGATGGTTGAACGACTCTATAAATTTAGTAAAGTAGTTGAATTATACACTTAAAACAGATGAATTTCATGGCATGTTTTAAAAAAAGAATGGATATCTAACAAGATAATTTTCACCTTCTAATGTATGGAATATACTATTTTCAGAAAAAAAGCAGAGTCATCCTGTAACTGCAACCTGCATACAAAGAAAATTCGAAGAAACTGCTTAGTTTGGTTTATGTTTCAGTGAAAGCTATGAACTTACTACATGGTCATGTCATGCTCCAAATTATGTTAACTTCTCTCCCAGCCTATAGTTTATTATATTTCAAATCTGCGATTTTAAGCAAAGCCTGTAATCTAAGCACTGTTGAGATTCCTAGGGAAATTCCAAGCAAAATTATTGAAATTATCCATTTTAAACATTACCCAAGAATTACATGTCTCTAATCTTTTTATGCCATTCACTGTAACTCCTTCTACTGATATAATTTAAAACTTACAGAATAGTTACAACATTAGTACAAGGAGTTCCAAATGCCATTAGCCATATTCACCAATGCTTATATTTTCCCCATTTTCAATTCTTTCTCTCTATATATTTCTTCAATCTTTTCTCTTTCTAAACTACTGTGTGTTCATTGGAAAAATAAAATGATTTCAATTCAGTTCAGTTCAGTCGCTCAGTCATGTCCAACTCTTTGCAACCCCATGAATCGCAGCACGCCAGGCCTCCCTGTCCATCACCAACTCCCAGAGTTCACACAGACTCACATCCATTGAGTCAGTGATGCCATCCAGCCATCTCATCCTCTGTCGGCCCTTTTTCCTCCTGCCCCCCAATCCCTCCCAGCATCAAAGTCTTTTCCAATGAGTCAACTCTTCGCATGAGGTGGCCAAAGTACTGGAGTTTCAGCTTTAGCATCATTCCCTCCAAAGAAATCCCAGGGCTGATCTCCTTTAGAATGGACTGGTTGGATCTCCTTGCAGTCCAAGGGACTTTCAAGAGTCTTCTCCAACACCACAGTTCAAAAGCATCAATTCTTTGGTGCTCAGCCTTCTTCACAGTCCAACTCTCGCATCCATACATGACCACAGGAAAAACCATAGCCTTAACTAGACGGACCTTAGTCGGCAAAGTAATGTCAGCTTTTGAATATGCTATCTAGGTTGGTCATAACTTTTCTTCCAAGGAGTAAGAGTCTTTTAATTTCATGGCTGCAGTCACCATCTGCAGTGGTTTTGGAGCCTCCAAAAATAAAGTTTGACACTGTTTCCACTGTTTCCCCATCTATTTCCCATGAAGTGATGGGACCACATGCCACGATCTTAGTTTTCTGAATGTTGAGCTTTAAGCCAACTTTTTCACTCTCCTCTTTCACTTTCATCAAGAGGCTTTTTAGCTCCTCTTCACTTTCTGCCATAAGGGTGGTGTCATCTGCATATCTGAGGTTACTGATATTTCTCCTGGCAATCTTGATTCCAGCTTGTGCTTCTTCCAGCCCAGCGTTTCTCATGATGTACTCTGCATATAAGTTAAATAAGCAGGGTGACAATATACAGCCTTGACGTACTCCTTTTCCTATTTGGAACCAGTCTGTTGTTCCATGTCCAGTTCTAACTATTGCTTCCTGACCTGCATATAGGTTTCTCAAGAGGCAGGTCTTATATAGGAACAATTATCTTAAAAAGTATAATTTCCCTCCCTCCTACAGAAAATCAGTATTAACAATTTCTTGAAACTCTTCATTAAGTTTTTGAGAGAAGCAAGTGAAATTATCTGTGTTAAAATTCTTTGCAAATTTTAAAATGCATAAAGAAATATGAATTATATCAAAAACAAAGCAAAACACTAGCTAATTCTATTTTTCTCTTGCAGTTGAACTGACAATGACCTTGTAGTCTCCTTGTATGCAGAGCAACTTCTTTGGAAGACAGAGTAGAGGCTTAAGGTGTTTTGCTGCTGGATTGATTGAGCATTGGACCCAATGAAAGAGCTAAGTTGAAAGTTGCAGTGAAAAGAAGTGACGACCACATTTCTGTGATATGTTTCATAGGACATTCAAGGAAAAACAGAAGTGCCTGTGTCTTAACAGAGCTGCACAAAAGAAATGAATCAACATTGCTAAGAGTGTTCTGTATTTTTCCTGGCCCTCCATTTATAAGCCATTGGCCTCCCATAAATGATCACATTTACTTGGGATCACAACAGAGAGAGCTGGGCTGAGCCAATTCTAATCAGAGGCAGTTAATAGGACCCCTTTCAGTACCCTTGCATACCTTTCTGCAGTATGGCAGAAAGTGAAGAAGAACTAAAGAGCCTCTTGATGAAAGTCAAAGAGGAGAGTGAAAAAGTTGGCTTAAAACTCAACATTCAGAAAACTAAGATCATGGCATCCGATCCCATCACTTCATGGCAAATAGATGGGGAAACAGTGGAAACAATGGCTGACTTTATTTTGGGGGGCTCCAAAATCACTGCAGATGGTGATTGCAGCCATGAAATTAAAAGAAGCTTACTCCTTGGAAGGAAAGTTATGACCAACCTAGACAGCTTATTAAAAAGCAGAGACAGTAATTTGCCAACAAAGGTCCGTCTAGTCAAGGCTATGGTTTTTCCAGTGGTCATGTATGGATGTGAGAGTTGGACTGTGAAGAAAGCTGAACGCAGAAGAATTAATGCTTTTGAACTGTGGTGTTGGAGAAGACTCTTGAGAGTCCCTTGGACTGCAAGGAGGTCCAACCAGTCCATCATAAAAGAGATCAGTCCCGAGTGTTCATTGGAAGGACTGATGTTGAAGCTGAAACGCCAATACTTTGTCCACCTGATGCAAAAAGCTGACTCATTGGAAAAGCCCCTGATGCTGGGAAAGATTGAGGGCAGGAGGAGAAGGGGACAACAGAAGATGAGATGGTTGGATGGCATCACCGACTTGATGGACATGGGTTTGGGTGGACTCTGGAAGTTGGTGATGGACAGGGAGGCCTGGCATGCTGCAGTTCATGGGGTCGCAAAGAGTCAGACAGAACTGAGCAACTGAACTGAACATGCAGTACCCTGCTGACAATCGATGGAGAAAAGTGAAAAATAACAGTGAATGAAAAGGAACTACACTAACAAAGAACATGTTAAAACAACAGTCACCATAAGAAGTGCCCCACTTCCATGTTTACAGTGTGCTCATCTTCCTGTGGCCACCCTAGCCTACAGTTTCTCACAACGAACCCTTCTAGCCTCATGGAAGCTCACAGATACCCAGCGGGTTTGTAGACTGTAGTCAAGATTGTAAACACAAACAGGTCCCTTAACTGTTCCTGGAAAGTGGCTTGAGGCAGCTCTTCTGGAGGAGCAATGTCTTCCAAAGCTTCAGGGAAGCCTTGTTCACAGAAGGAATGTGAGCATTTATGAATAAATGTGTGCACACCTGTGTGCTATGATATTAGCAGGTATAGAACTTGGTTCATGTCATAACTGTCATGGAAATTATCCACACAACCTCACTATTGGCTTAAGGGGTGAAAGGAAATGGATGGGCAACATTCTAGGCCCGATCAACATTTGGTACAGACAAGTAAAGATTTTTCTGGATGTAACTAGACTCAAACAGAACTTCTGCTCAAGTTCACCTCAGTCCTTGGCTGAGTATATTAAAGAGACTGTTGATTTTGGCAGCATCTCAGCGCTGGGTCAGCCATACCTGCAGGGTCAGTGTGGGGACTGGGTCATGCCTTAACTCATCTCTATGGCTATAACCAAAGTATCATTTTATGTCCTTTGGATCTTAGTTGGATTTGAAAATGGCTTCCAGAAGAATGCATACAAACAGTTGCTTCATCATTTCTACTACTTTGTTGTTGTCTCAGTGAGATATCTGGATGGTTTCTAACCACAGCACGACCTGGCCCACTGACTAAGACACATTTCTTAATCTTATTTTTTGTTTGTCCTTTTTATAAAAGTAATTTTATGATTATTGTTGTTTTGTTATCTATTATTGTTACCTGTCTCACTTTCTTTGAGATACTTTTTAAGATCGTCTCCTTGCATCCTTGTTTTCCTGCACTAGTACAGGAAGTATATACTCAGTTGCTATTCTTTCAGTGACTACTCAGAAATATTAAAATGTAAATTAAACTATAAAAATCTAGGGACATCCCTGGTGATCCAGTGGCTAATTTTCCAAGTTCCAAATGCAGGGGGCCTGGGTTCAGTCTCTGGTCAGCGAACTAGATCCTGCTACCAAAGATCTTGCATGCTGCAAGTAAGAATCAGCACAGCCAAATAAATAAACAGATTTTTAAAAATCTATATTTGTCAATATTTGAATAATATAAGAAACTTAGTATGTTTTCATTATAATAACTCCTCTCCCTTGATTTACATCAAATTGTCACTGTATATTTAAATGCCATCTTGAATTATTAGTTCCACAATTTAGACATTGTTTTAGCCAATGAATTATTTGTATTTATCCATATTTTTAACATTTTTCTTGCTTTCTTTACAGCGTTCTTTCTTGCATCTCCTACCTCTTTTCTGTTCTTAGTATACCTATAGTTTTTAATCATAGATGTTGAATTTGTTAAATGTTTTTTCTGTTTTAATTTATATGACCTTATGGTTTTTCTCTTTTTGATTGTTAACATGATGAATTCCCTTGATTTTTAAGTATTGAACCAACCTTGCATTCCTGGAATAAGCCTCACTTGGCNNNCTTGGCTGTGGTAGTTTATTTTTTTCATAAATTGCTAAATTCAATTTTCTAATATTATGTTCCTGAAGGATATTAGTCTATAGTGTTCTTTCTCTGTACTATCTTTGTCTACTCTTAGTATGAAGGTAAAGCTGGTAAATAAAAAAAAAAATGGATTGGAATAAAGCATTTTTCTTTTATTTTCTGGAAAAAATTATAAATTTGGTGTTACTTCTTCTTTAATGTTTGGAAGAAATCACTAGTGAAACCATCTGGTTTTGAAGATTTCTCTTTTGGGGGGAGGTTTTAACTATGAATTCAATCATCTATTTTACCTTGAGTAAGTTTTAGCAGTTGGTGATTTTTGAAGACTTGGCCCATTTCATCTAGATTACTTAGGCATCTAGTGTTCTTTGTTGTATTCTTTTAACATCTTTAGAATCTTAGTCATTTGAACTGTGAACATCCCCTTTCTTTACCTGCTCCACCTACAGTCAAAGCCAAAGTGGGAAGTTAGCCTATCAGCTCCATCTACCAGGTTGGATTTTTTTTTTCTAGTTATCACAAAAGGAGGTAGTCCTTTAGTGGCTTCTGACTGATAGAGGGTCACTCTCTCTCTGTTTTGTTTTTTTTTTTTTTTGCCTTTTCCCTACACATGTGACTTATTAAAACCCTAGCTACAGGGAGGCCTGGAGTGCTGCAGTCCATGAGGTCACAGAGTCAGAAACGACTGAGCAACTGAACAACAAAGAGACTACATACAACCGGTAAATACAACCCAAGAACACACAACCTCACTTACCCTGCGGGTTCACATTTTCTTTTTTTTTTTTCTGGTCTCTGAAGAATTCTTTGATTTTCTTTCCACTCAGCCATGCATTAAAAGAGGTTTTTGTTTTATTTGTTTCTATTGCTTTGAGAGGAGTTCCTCCAAAATTCTAAGTCACCATATTTCTAGGAATAATGATGAGGTAGCAATTTATGCACTGATTTGGGCTAAAAAAAAATTTAAGTTTGAAAATGTTAAACATAATTGAGGAAAATTTAGACAATGATGTGATGAAGAATGTGATTTTTCCATATGTATTAAAATATTTAAAACTGCATGTCCTGTGATGAAGCAACTCCCTTTATCAATATCTATACTAGAATAATTTCTGTAGAATTGAGCAAGGATGTTTATGACAATCTAGTCTGTAATAATGAAATTTGGAAAATACTGAAATGTTTACCGTTAGTGGCAACGATTAAGTAAATTAAGGCACACACGTATTTGTTGTGGAATATTCTAAATACACTGACATGGACAGCGCTTAAGAGTTCTTGTGAGCATTAACTGTGCAAGTAAGTGTTTAGCACAGACTGTGTGCTCATTAAATGTCAGCAATTGTTATTTTTTAAGATGTTCCTTGTCTTCTTTATCTTTCTGGTCTACAGAAATAGTGTTGAGTTTATATCACATGGCTCACTGAATCAACTCATCAATCAATCAATCTCTTTTCCTGTCTCAAAAAAAGAAAACTGTCAGAGAACTATGGAACACAAAATGTAAAAAAAAATTTTTATGCTCCATTTTATTTGTTCTCTTCATTAACTAATCAGTTANATGACTGAGCGACTGAACTGAACTGAACTATAAATAATAAGCAATTAAGGTTTTGACTTTTTTTTTACTTTCTGCAGAACTTCTCTTTGAAACTCAATTTAAGTGTATTTTTATCAATGCAAAGTTTATAAAGGATTTGGGGTGGGATGGAGGGAATGTTGGACCTTAGTTCACACATGAGTACAAAGATAAGATCCCCAAATCATAACTCTTCAGGGGGGAAACAATTAAATCTCAGAATACCAAGTTTCTTTACTCAGGTAGAATTCCGACAGATTGAAGTAGATGACCCCGTGTCATCTGCTGTATATACCTGTACATCCATTCTAACTCAACTTGAGTGACTAGAAAATCCAAAATGCATCTTGGTAGAAATTTTTCCTGGTAGATTCAGTGTTAAGTATTACTTTAAGTACAGTGTTCATATTGAGATTTCAGGTCCCACTAAAGACTATTGCATAGACCTACTATTTCACAGAAAAAAAATTCAGTATATGCATGGTTCCTACAATTCCTTCCAAATTCTTAATTGGTAGTATCCATAATTGTGCATCCCAAATGAATAGCACATTGTTCTTCATCCATTATCCCTGTCAAATGGATTAGATGGAATAATCTTCTTTTAGTACAAGAGGGAAAGTAGCAACTGTAGCAAGCAAGCAAACACACACACACACACACACACACACACACTAGTGGGAGGAGAGGAGACTATGTTGTTAAAACTCCAGGAAGAACTTACTCACAATGATGTCTGTCTCATGAACTCCCTGAAGGAGCTAAGTTTTCCATGGTCCTCCTCAGTCTTCAAGAACATTTCAAGTATGTCAAGTTTCTAATATTCTGCCAGTTTCAAAAGAAAACTCACCAGAATGAATCACCTCATTAAGGAAACTTGGGCCAGGCCTATGGGAGGTACAGGGAAGTATTTGGCATAATTTCTGCCATCATGTAAATCTTAAAAGACCAGGACCAAAATATGCTCAAATGGCATGTCTCAGATAACAAATAGCACAATTCCAGAAAAGAAGAAGTGATGTAAGCTGAAATTGTATGACAAGATTTTACTGAGAAAGTAGATCATAAGCCAAGTCTTAAAAAGTAAAATAAAAAAGAAAGGATGTCAATGTTTGGCAAAAGCAATACAGTAATGTAAAGTAAACTAAAGTTAAAATAAAAATTTCAAAAAAAAAAAAAAAGAAAGAAAGGATGTAGATGCATGGTGCAGAGAAGAAGGAACATGCCTGGTAAGGAAACATTTGTGACATTTTAAATGGTTTCCTACTCTCCAGCCTTGCTTCCTGTCATCCATACTGCATATCACAGTCACGCTGATTGTATCAGACATTAAGTGTGATTCCCTAGTACCCATCCCTTCCATCTCCTATCAGGGGAATTTATCCCAGCTCAAGGGTAGTAAAACTGACTAAAACCAAATTCTAGTAAATAAAGTCCCCAAATATTCTCCTTATTCTTAAAATCAAAAGGCCAAGATTTCTCTCTAATTGGACAGAATAAGCAGGTACATAGCATGTTAAGAAAACCAGAGGGAACTAGCCTTAGGATGGCATTGAAACTGAATGATTGATAGAACCCGGATCTCTGACAACTTTGTTAAGCCACCTAGTCAAACAACTCTGAACCCCACATAACTCTGGACTTCTGGTTACCTGAGCTTCTCGACTCTGTTCTATTTCATTTCATTTATTCTATTCTATTCTACTCTTTTTTTAAAAAAATCTAGTCAAAACCTAATTGACTTTATAATCCACACATGGATCAGTATTGTAAAGTAAACTAAAGTTAAAATAAAAATTAAAATAAAATAAAATAAAATAAATCATAAAAAAAAAAAAACACCACTAGGTGATTTTCCATGATGTCTGGCTCTAGGTGGGTGATCACACCATTGTGGTTATCTGGGTCATGTTGACCTTTTTTGTATAGTTCTTCTATGTATTCTTGCCACCTCTTCTTAATGTCTTCTGCTTCTGTTAGGTCCATACCATTTCTGTCCTTTATTGTGCCCATCTTTGCATGACGTGTTCCTTTGGTATCTCTAATTTAACACTGTACCACAGCTTTCAAATGTCCAAAAACATAAAAGAATGACTATATAACTGTGAATAATTATATATTTAATTGTGTAAAATATTACAGAGTATTGTATTAAGCAATCACTACATTAAGATTTTAAAGGGACGTTACTTTTCTATATTTCCAAGTACAATCTGATGCTCTGAGAAGTGGCATGCTGCAGACCCTGTGTGGGTGTTCACTCCCTGGAACTCTGCTTTCCAGCCTTCTCTTTCCCAGGAAGAGAGACCAGGACTCTTCCTCTGTAGGAAGCACAAGCCAGTGGAACAAAGTCCAAGCTCCTTTGCTGACTTGACTAGCCCTTCAGGACCAAGCCCTTCCTCACAGTATTCTAGGGACACTGGAAAACCAGACAGTAGAATTCAGACTTAAAGTTGTAGGGAAGAAAAGGCTGCTGAAAGTCACATACATGGAAGTTGCCTATTGAAATCAATACATGGATAAATTATTCATTGGAGTTAGACCGTGAAATCAGGACTTTTGATAAATTTGGCTTATCAGAGAAAAAGGAGTGACTGATTTGAAAAGACAAAACTAAGGAAAGAGGGAACATTTAAAAATAAATAAATAAAGCATCTAGATGATTCCAATAGTGACCCAGGATTGAGAGGTGAGGGCGAGAACAGAGGAAACACCTCAGTGGAGACTGTCACCTGGCATTCTGGGGCAGTAATGCCCTAAAATGATTGGTTACACTAATATAATAGGCAAGGCCATCCTGGGATGTTCCTCTAGTAGATGGAGGACTTTCAAGCCAAGTCAAATTAGGAATGAGAGGTAGATCTCAGTACATTTAACCTGAAGAAGAGGAATTCTCCTGGGAGAAAAAATGTCGTCAGCTTTTAGAGCTGGATCCAGTTAGCAGATGTTAATTACAGACAGATTACTATTCAATATTAGGAAGACAATCTTAATTATTTTAGTTATGTTCAGTCAAACATGTGACTACTGAAAGAACAGAGTCCTCTGTCATGGAAGGTATTCAATGCTGATGCTTACCTGGATTTATGCATCAGGAAAATGTTGAGTTGGAGGCTAACAGCAAGCCACCAGAGAACCAGCACTGCATCAGTGACCCAGAGTTCAGCAGAGGCCCCAGTATGTGGCTGGTAACCAAACACCTCTGGTTAAATGAAGTATGCCCAAGCCTTCTTTTCAACTGTTTATTGATTCTATGAAGTCTTGGGAGAGGACAGGAGTTGGGGGGAAAGCACAGCATACTTTTAGACAATAAATAATTGATACAGTTCTTTAGGAAATCCTTTCAAGTATTTCAAGGCCACATTTCCACTGAGCACATACAATGGCCATTTCCATAGCCCCTGACTTAGTGCATTACCTGCTGTAATAAACAAGCACTAACATTTCAATTACTTGATGTGACAAAAGTTTATTTTTGCAGATATAGAGGCAATGCAGGTGATCATGGTAAATAAGCCATTCTCTTCTACCTGGGATTCAAGACAAGCTTCTTCTATCTCACAGCTCTGCCTTCCTTTAAGGCCTTAGAGTCATTAGCATAGGAAAGGGCTTAAAGGGGCAGAAATGAAAAGATTTTATGAGCCAAGCTTAGACATGGCACACGTATTCTGCTCCCACTGCATGGAGAGTTTTCATTCACACCTAAATACAAGGGTGATGGAGCTATACTGCATCTGGTATCAAGGTGGGCAGAAAATAGTGTTGGTGGACAGCTAGTAGTCTTCTCTGCTATAACCATGTACACGCACACATCACACACAATCCCCCACAGAGTGCCACCTGTGATAACAACTATTTTCAAGGTTAAATTTTTTAAAATCCTTGCCCAAATAAAGCATCTAATGATAAGCTAATAAATTTTGCAGTGATCCCACTACAATATTCAGAAACGGCCAAAGGCACATCACAAGAGTTTGTTTTCCAAGCAGGGTTGCTCATCTCTGTGTCAGCTGGCATTCTGAATCCAATTACTACACTTAATACTGTTTGCAAGTCCTCCTTTGAACATTGAAAAGGATGGCACCTCAGCCAGCACCTCGGATGATACTTCTAGTTTTTCAACTTCTCTTATTTAAAAGGTTCTTTAACACCTAGCCAATGGGTCCCTCTTTCTGGCATCAAGCCAAACCATTTTGTTCATGTCTGTCAGCGGGCATGGGCTGCCATGCCAATAAAAAGAACAGCAAGATCAAACATGAGAAAGAATTAAGGCCTTTGCATACCTGTCTCCTGGCTTTTCTGGTGTGGAGTGATGGACACATTCTTTCTCTGTGACATCTGAGCTACAGCCAGGACAACAATATCTTCAGCGTTCTTGCGAAGTCAGCTGAGCCACCTACCTCTCACCCAGCACCCCATCAACTCAGGCCTAATAAGGCATTATTTTCTCTACACTAATAACCAGTTACACTTTTATTACTAATTTATCAACCACCTCTCCTTTATTAAGATGACTTTTTGGCTTTGCTTTTTGTTTTGAAGTCTTTCTTCCATTTGATCTTCAGGGCCAGTATTTTTTGTTCTTAACAACAATGCCCTTCTTTCATGGAGCTGCTGCTGCTGCTGCTGCTAAGTCGCTTCAGTCGTGTCCGACTCTGTGCGACCCCACAGATGGCAGCCCACCAGGCTCCACCATCCCTGGGATTCTCCAGGCAAGAACATTGGAGTGGGTTGCCATTTCCTTCTCCATTCATGGAGCTACTGAATTTTTATATAAAAAACTTTGATTTATCATTCCAAAATATCTGATTTTGTATTTTTTTTTTCTGTTCAAATTGTGATTGTTTTGCCTCCTTCAGCTGCCTATTCCCAGAGTTCAGTTTATTCCCCACACTCTGGTGTCCCTTATAGATTTTCTTTATTTTTTAAAACAAATTTTATTGGAGTACCTTGAGCTTCTGGGCTCAGCCATAAAGAATCCATCTGCAATGCAGGACACAAAGGTTCCATCTCTGGGTCAGGGAGATCTCCTGGAAAAGGAAATGGCAACCCACTCTGGTATTCTTGCCTGGGAAATCCCAGAGACAGAAGAGCCTGGTGGGCTACAGTCTATGAGGTTCCAAAAGAGTCGGAAACGACTCAGCAACTGAGCAACAACACAGATGTTTTACAACATTGTGTTAGTTTTTGCTGTACAGCAAACTGAATCATCTATACATACATATATATCCCCTTTTTCTTTGATTTCCTTTCCATTTAGGTCACCACAAAGCACTGAGTAGTGTTCCCTGTGCTCATAGCAGGTTCTCATCAATTATCTATTTTATACAAAGCAGTGTATATATGCCAATCCCAGTCTCCCAATTCATCTCACCTCCCTTTTCCCCCCTTGATGTCCAGACATTTGTTCTCTACATCTGTGTCTCTATCTCTGCTAGGCAAAGAGATTCATTTGTTTCCACATATATGCATTAATATACAATATTTGTTTTTCTCTTCTAACCTACTTCATTCTGTATGACAGTCTCTAGGTCCATCCACACAATTTCATTCCTTTGCCTGCTCCTGTTTCTCTTCACCCCTGGATTCAAGTCAGGTTAATGGGAAACCTTGAGCAGTTGTAACCTCAGGCAGGTGCAGATTCCTGCTGGTGAGGTGGCCAGCTTGTGTGAGGCACCAGAAAAAAGAGAGAGAGCTACCTTTACCCAGCCTCGTGGGAAGACAAGAACGCAGCACATGAGGCATCTCCTCCCGCAGGTCCAGAAGCCAGGAAGCCCAGGGGTCCTCATAGGATTACATGCAGGGGAGGCAGAGCTCAGAGCTCTGGGTGCCATGGAATTCTACACCCTCACTCAGACATCCAGGATCCTACCCAGGCTGCAAAGTCCTGCACCTGCTCAGCCTCCTCTGACCCCTGGCAGAGCCCGAGGATCACAGCTTTCCTGTCTTGCTCACTTGCAAGTCCAGGAGCCATGCACCTGAGACAGCCATTAGGTGATCTTGTGGAGTAGACAAGGAGGGCATCAGACGTGCTCGCTCATGGCCAACTTCCCAGAACCTCCCCCATTAGATGCTATGTTCAGAATCTTAAAATTCTTCCTGATAAGGTATTCTTGTTCTCTTATCTCATTTAAGAGTGGCATTTGGCTGCAATTCAAATCTTTTAGCCAGGACTCTTGAGAACCAAGAGATAATTTTTCAGGATTGAGGAATGGAGGACAAAAGACCTTTTCTTCTGACAACTTGATTTTGTTTCAGGAATCTATAGGGCTTTCAGCTAGTCCCTGGTGTTTCTCTGATTCCACATCTCTGTCTCTTGGAGATGGTCTGAGAACACTAATTGCTTGGCCAGGGCAAGTTAAGGGGAAATAGTTACAAGAAAGCTAATCATTATTGTGAATAGGAATACCACAGGTATTGATAGTAATAACATTCCCTCACACTGTTGTGCATTACCATATGCCAGACCTTCTTTGNAGCTATCATGTGACAAGGCTCCAGCTAGACTACTGAATGCTGACAGGCAGCTGAACAGACAGAAGCCAAGGGAGGAGAACAAGATGCCCCAGTTAACAGCCAAGGCCAAGGCCCCAGACACAGTGAGGCTGGGGAGTGGGGTGGTTGTGGGGGATCCTCCAGCTCCAGCTGAGCCACCCAAGGTGAGCCATATCCACCACCCTCATCCAAATTCCTAACCTTAGAATAGTGACAAGATTACCGTTTTAGGCCATTAAGCCTGGAGTGGTTCGTGAAGCAGCATTAGACAATTGAATCATAGGACACAACCAAATCCATAGTGCAAACTATCAGAGACCCAGAAACCACTCCCAGATCGTGTAGAAAATGCTCTGATAGAGGTGTTAGGTCTATGCAACCTACTATGGGCACACAGCCAGGCCACGGTTTGTCCAGCCAGGCCAGAGTCAAAAAAGAAAATCCTTGGGATGTGGGAGAGGACCATCAAAGCTGCCTGAGCGGGCATGGCCATGGGGAAAATTTAAGGTCATTCATCCTTTTCAAGAGGGTATTTCACATCCCAGCAGGAGGAGCTGGCATGTCTAGATGCCTCAGAGGAAATGCATGTTCCTAGGCTGTTAAATCATATAATTAGGCTTTCTTAATATGAAAGTGAAAGAGGAGAGTGAAAAAGTTGGCTTAAATCTCAACATTCAGAAAACGAAGATCATGGCATCTGGTACCATCACTTCATGGGAAATAGATGGGGAAACAGTGTCAGACTTTATTTTGGGGGGCTCCAAAATCATTGCAGATGGTGATTGAAGCCATGAAATTAAAAGACACTTACTCCTTGGAAGGAAAGTTATGACCAACCTAGATAGCATATTCAAAAGCAGAGATATTACTTTGCCGACTAAGGTCCATCTAGTCAAGGCTATGGTTTTTCCTGTGGTCATGTATGGATGTGAAAGTTGGACTGTGAAGAAAGCTGAACGCCAAAGAATTGATGCTTTTGAACTGTGGTGTTGGAGAAGACTCTTGAGAGTCCCTTGGACTGCAAGGAGATCCAACCAGTCCATTCTGAAGGAGATCAGTCCTGGGTATTCATTGGAAGGACTGATGCTGAAGCTGAAACTCCAATACTTTGGCCACCTGATGCGAAGAACTGACTCATTTGGAAAGACCCTGATGCTGGGAGGGACTGGGGGCAGGAGGAGAAGGGGATGACAAAGGATGAGATGGCTGGATGGCATCACCGACTCAATGGACATGAGTTTGGGTAAACTCCGGAAGTTGGTGATGGACAGGGAGACCTGGTGTGCTTCAGTTCGTGGGGCCGCAAAGAGTCAGACACGACTGAGCGACTGAACTGAACTGAAGGTAAATTTATTTACCTGACTTGAAAACGGGTCCAGTTGGAACTGGTTCATTTGGGAGCTAGTTCTTGCGGGGGTGGATAGCCTAGTTGGAATTAGTTCATTTGTTTAATAGGGAAAGTGAATTTTCCCTATCAGGGAATCAGAAGACCTCATCTCTGTCAGGATTCCTTGTGCTCCTCTATAGGAATTATCTGAGTGCTTGCTAGATACCTGCCCCTTTGCACTGTAAACTCAAAGTGCCAGAAACATTATTAATACCTTGCTCCTTCCCAGATTCTCAAAGCTTAGTATTGTGCCTGTCACAGAGCACATGTATTGTGTGATGAATGAATAAATTTTAATTATAACAAAGCCTTAAAGGCCTAGCACTTATTCATTTTTTAAAAATCTAGATATATACAAAGAAATAGCCCAGTACACGTGAGAAAAAGATTCAAACACCAGTATTCATATGTATAGTATATTCTATTTAATGTCTATAATAACAATGTAAATTAAATATGCACATAGTACTGATCTAAGTACTTATATGTGGTGTTTATCTTATTTTGTACACTTCTTTAAAGTAGTGGCAGAGAGAGACTCAGTAACTTGCCCAAGGTCAAACAGCTGGTAGGTAGCTGAGCTTGGGTTCACACACGGGCATTTAGAATCCAGAGCTATTTCCCTTTACATAGCACATCAGTGCTTCTCTTAATAAGATTTTAGTTAAGGTAAATAAATAAATAAGAACTTCAAGAGCAACAGAAGGCTCAGGTATTGAGCCATGGTCACTTGTCCCTGTGAGGGTTCTTGCCCAGTTCTAATAAGGTCTGTGATGAAGACCAGCTGCATGCCCTCTAACATCAGGGTGCTTATGAGTGATTAGGGGTCCAGGTAAGACAACATCCATTGAGTGTTTAGATTGTACAGAGGGGATCCTGGACTGTGTGAGGATCACGGCAATGGGCCAGGACCTCCATCCAGCAAAATACCCTTCTCTCAAAAGGGTGGAGCTTGGAGGAAGGGCCAAGCCCCAGCCTCCCTCCTGAGAGGAGGCCCTAATTCTAGGTCTGGCTCAGTCATCAGCCCAGCACTGGGAACATTTAGGGTCATTTCCACCCATTTCACCACCCAGCAGTGAAAAGCTACAGATTTCTTTTGGTTCACATAAAAACCTAACAGTTGCAGGAAAAGCCAATCTAACCAGCACATGGAAACTCCTCAGCCTGCTTCCCAGTGATGACCAAGTGCTTGTGGCAGAAGCTTGTGATTTTCAAAAACAGTTAGATGAGGTCAAGCCTCCATCGGATCTGGGGCTGTATTGACAACACTATAACTGTGAGAACCACAAACACAACTTGCCTCCAGACCAGAACTCTCTTACAGATTTTATTTTAAATAAACAGAGAAAGAGCCAGAGTTCTCACACTGCATTCAGTGTGAATTTTCTCTTAACGTCGCTTTGGCAGATACCTCTTTTGTATCACAGCACAGAAATGGCAGAAAGAAGAAATTGCCATCACAAAGCTTTCTGTTCAGATACACAGACGTCGAAACATTTTGATAAGAGCTGTTCTCCAAAGTCTCAGCTTGATGCTTTAGTTCTTTGCCCACATTAGTGAAGCACATGATCAAACTCAAGAGGTCCCACTCACCGTCTCACTCCAGTGAGTGCAAAATTTAAAAATAAATATCTGCCCTGGATTTCCAGTCTCCACCAGAGAGCAGAGGAAACACAGACTGACAAGAGGAGAAGCAGGGGCATTTTCACTTTCCACTTATTATCTCCTCCCAGCCTTCCAGCCTCAAGTCCCTTCTGCTTGGTATCCACCTGGCTCCGACTCCCTTGAAAGTCACAAGAGTTTAAAACATAGTGATACCCTTGTGTGTTCAGGGTGGATACATAACAAATAAAAGACAGAGACAGAGGTCACAAAAGCCCTCACTGAGAGCTGCCTTATTTCACTGTATGTAAACAAATTTTCTGATAGGCGATGTTAATACATTTGTGATATCTATCCTTCTGTTTCAGGCTCCCTCCTGGCATAGTCAACCCATCTAGTACTGCACTCTGAAAGCAGACAGATCTCTTGGAAAACTGCATCATCAGGGCAGGTGGGTGAACTTCTCTTTGCCTTTATCCCCTCTTCTGTAAAATGAGGATATTGAATGGTAAGTGTTGTAGAGTTGTTGTGGGAGATTAAATGCTTAATGAATGCAAGTGAAATTAGCATGGGAAGCACCTAAGAAACTCCAGTGCTAACTGTCAACAATAGTCTTTTTATTGATCACCCTTATCTCACCATTCTAATAAGAAAGGATCTACCAACCAGAACTTCCACCAGGACAGAAATTCATTGACAATAATACGTACATCAGTGATGTATCTTCATCTTTGACCTTACATGTCTAATTGGAAAATGAAAGGCCATTTCCCCAGGTTTCATTTATTTAATAAACATTTATGGAAAATATACTATGAACTGGGTACTCTTAATGTATTTCTAGTACCTGAGGGGTGCTCAGGAAATATTGATGAATGAATGAATAAATGAATGACCCTCCCTCAGATGCTCCTCTTGGATGCAATTGCAGAGGCCACTGAGAAAGAGAGACCTGTCTGTCCTTTCAACCCTGCTCATTCCAAATCAGAAGGCCTCCTACTCTCACCTAGGGCTGCAGAGCCTCTGGCTTAGCCTTTCTCCTGTTTCCTTGCTTGGCTTCCAACCAAGAAGTTTACAAAGAAGCAGTCATTAGAACACATCCTCTTTGTATGACTATAGTCAGGGGTTATAAAGGATGCTCAAAAAGAAGGTATCTCACATGTGTGTGGAAAGTACCCTATCCGTTTAATCCAATCAAGGATTTATTCTTCCCTGTATAACAGGAGCATCTCCCAAACTTTAGATATTGAGTGAGAAAGAAATACTTGGTGAAGACCTGGTGTGGACTGTGTTCAGCACATGGCATCTGTGCCTTCATAGGCTCTGGGCATAGCACATGGCATCTGCGCCTTCATAGGCTCTGGGTATAGTCTAGCTGTACCTCCATGGAATGGAAACTGGTTGATTTTTGGCCACCAATATCCACTTTCTCTTGTTTGGGTGATTTGACACCTTCTCCCTTCTCTGGAAGTGTGACTCGGGTGGGACCCTACCTCACCCTTAGTTTCTAAAATGCAACAAGTGTCAGCCTGAACCGCAGGGGTGGGTGAAGAGGCAGCACCTGGCTCAAGTTGGTCCAATCAGAACGAATCGCAGGACTAGAGCAGGTGACTCCAAAAAGAAACAGTCTCTTCTTTTACACTGATTATGGACGGGGGAGAGTGACCTTGAGGTTACAGTGGTCACAAGATGACACCCGAAAATGAAGCAAATACAGGGAAAGACTGACCTTAATCCCAGGAAAGATTGTCCTGACAATTTCTTCTGAGCTCCTGAATCATGTTTAAAGCCAGATTTCCTCTGGATTTTTCAGCTCCTTGAGTAAATAAATTGCTTTGTCTCTTCTTAAGCCTATAAAGGTTCTTTTTTCTATTCATAACCAAGAGAGTCCTAGATTACCCACAGATCTTGTCACAGTGCCTAAAGTTTCACATTGGTTGTTCCCTTGCATTAATGCAGGAAATAAAGCTGTAAAATGGCAAATGAGCTATCAACCATCAGCCCGAGTGCTTTGTCATTTGATAACTATCATTTTCATTTACTTGGTAATAATCACAATTCAATTTTAAGCTTCCAGGGATAGAACACAAAATCATATTGAACAACAGCAGAAAAGTCCACCATGAAGTTTCATCATCTACAGCACTCCTTTTATGCGATGTCCTTTGGAATTCTATGAAGAACAGTAACTCAAACCCTAGAAGGTAATGAAACTTCTTGAATGTGTGAGGCTTGAATGAGCTATGAATGGATAGGATGGTAGAGGCAAAGGTAAAAGGGAATTTATTTCTTTTGTTTGACAAGTCTTGTTTCCAGCAACTTCCAGAGACACCAAATATCATATAAAAAGAACCAAGAATTCTCTTCCCTAGATTCAGTTACTTTTACTGGTCTGTTTATGAGCCACTTTTTCAATGTCTTTATCCAAAGTTGGCCAGTCAACTTTGGATAATGTTTATAACCTCAACCTCAACTTTATAACCTTGAGACTCTGGTTTACTCTACCAATGCTATTTATTGAACATGCATTAAATCAGATGCTTTACTAGTCACTAAGAAAAGTTATGACCAACCTAGATAGTATATTCAAAAGCAGATACATTATTTTGCTGACTAAGGTCCGCCTAGTCAAGGCTATGGTTTTTCCAGTGGTCATGTATGGATGTGAGAGTTGGACTGTGAAGAAGGCTGAGCGCAGAAAAATTGATGCTTTTGAACTGTGGTGTTGGAGAAGACTCTTGAG
>SJYQ01000182.1:871758-932576 GCA_006410935.1 Redunca redunca | reverse complement strand
CTAGAATAGTAGTATTGAGCCTGGCAGGGTGCAAATGACAGACTCAGTACCCCTGAATGGATATCATAAACTTGGAATAGCCATTTATTCTCAGATACAGACTACATATGCATTTACTTATGTTTTTATTTTTTGAAAATTTCTTGATTTGTCATTGGACCTTGATTTTATGACAAAACTGTTTTACTTTGTAACTCATCGAGTAGTAGAACTCAGAAGAAACCAACCTGAAATGTCTTTATCCAAATTTCCTATAAGAGATAGAAAATGAGGGTGGAAAAAACCCTTAATTCCCTTAAAAGACATAAGATGGTGGAAAGAAGACAAACTTTTCCAGCATTAAATGGAATTTTCAAAATTTAAGTAACAAATTTCTTTTATATTTGCCCCTAGTAGTATTTTAAAATGAAAAAGTACTTGAAAATAATCAGGATTTTCACTATGATTGAAGTTAATGCTTCTTTTCTTCTTTCCCTCCCCCTTCTTTTCCTTTGAGAACAATTCAGTCCAAATGCTGTTAGGTGAAATTCTGCAGGTAGGCATCAAGTTGGATGGGGAATAAAGTAGACCCTGGAGTGGGTGTTGAAACAAAGTCCGGTAAGGAGAGGAAACACGGGGGAATGCAGCAACAGTGGTCCAGCATCTGGGAGCCCCAGGAGAGAGAGAAAGCCTCCATACAGGAGATAAATTGGTGGCATCCTAATGATGGAGGGGAGGGATGGGTAGCAGGCAGCAGCAAAAAGCGAATGGAGAATAAATCAAGAAAGTGAATATATTAAAGATGGTGAGAGCAAAGTTTCTGTTTGTCAGAGAAAGGAATTACAAGTATGGAAAGGTAGGAAATGGGAAACTAGTTTGTGGTGTTAGATTTGAGTTGCAGACATCAGCGTGAACTCATGATTTTTAAAATGGATAGATGGATAGAGAGATAGATAAATGTATGTACGTGTGTATGCATGCATACACATGTATTTAGATGTGGTGTGGGTATAGGGGTGTGTGTCTCTAGCCCCGTCTACTGAGAGGGTCAGTAACACACAATATCAATAAACATATTTAACATCCAGATCATGATGCTAAATACCATTTTCCTCCTATAGAAATCAGGACTTCTTGGGAAAATGGCTGGGAAGATACAAGCTGAGCCTGGAATATTTTCTGGTACCCAAAAATAAGGCAGTACCTCCAGAATAATGCAGATTTCTTAAAAGGACTTAGTGTCATTTTGCAGGAGTACCACTGATCAAATCTGAGACAGTTTGACTATCAAAATAATAGTAACTGATTATAATCAAGGAATAAAGCTGGAATCTACAAGTCCACACTGGTAAAAAAAAAAAAAAAAAAAAATCAACAGATAAACTGAGAGCTTAATGAGGAATGGTGTATTTACATAGTCTCAAAATACCTCCTACAAAATACATATTAATTAAAAAGTGAAGAATCCTGGCAGACAGTACCTTAATCAAGTTATCAAAGTTAACATCATTAATTGTGTGACAAATTAAAGTGATGTGACACCTGATAGGAGGCAGTAAGAATGCTGTATCATGTCTATGATATTCTACTAAAGGCATATAGCCTGAACCGGATCCACTGGAGAAGGGATAAGCTACTCATCCCAGTCTTCTTGGGCTTCCCTTGTGGCTCAGCTGGTAAAGAATCTGCCTGCAGTGTGATAGACCTGGGTTTGATCCCTGGGTTGGGAAGATCCCCTGGAGAAGGGAGAGGCTACCCACTCCAATATTCTGGCCTGGAGGATTTCATGGACTGTACAGTCCACAGGGTCGAAAAGAGTCAAACACAAATGAGCGACTTCCACTTCATTTCACTTCAATCCTTAGAAAGCATCAGACAAGCCAAGGAACATTCTATGAAGCAACTAGACTCAGGACCAGCACATGATTGGAACCCAGTGCCCATTGAAAAGACAGGGACTCTTGTTCAAAACTTATTAACACTTTTAAGAAGTAACATCAGAGCACTAAACCAAAGTCTGTCTAAGCATGAGGCCTTATCTGGTTACACAGGCCCCACACTCATGAGGCCAGGCCTGCCCAGCCCTTTCAAAAAGAGTCACGGTCTTCCAAGTCAAAGGAAGACTGAGGGTCTGCTCCCTACTGAAAGCAAAAGAGACGTGACAACAAAACGCAGTACAATTTCTGCACTGACTCCTTTTGCCAAAAAAGATATTACTGGGACAAATGGCAAAACTTGAAAAGGGGTTGAGAAAATGACGGTTGCAATGTATCTGTGATAAATTCCTATTTTTTATCACTATATTTTAGCTACATAGGGAAACACTCTTGTATAGGAAATACACATTATAGCATTTGCATGTGATGGCAATTTTCCCTTAAATGGTTTAGAGAAAAATGAAGCTCTTTGTACAATACTTTCAACATTTCCGTAAATGTAAAGTCATTGAAAAAGAAATTAAATTTTAATGTGAACCATCTCTAGGTCTGACTTCCCACCTGAAATACTTTAAAGAAAAAAAAAAAAAACTTGGATGGTCATGACAATGAAGTTACTGCAAGCCCTTTTGTAAAATTATCAAAAGTCTTCGTACAAGAAAGGCAGAGTTCTGATTATAAGGAAACACTATGGTTTCATTTCTGAGTTTCTTTGATGTCTGGGTTCAAAAGTCTCGGAAATCATATCATATTCTCACAAAGTGAATGTTTCATTGCAAGGCTGTCATCCCTTCCCCCACATCCCTCTCCCCATGAACAGTGATTTAGTTCTTGGTAGCAAATGTAGTGAAGCTTACTTGAGGGACTGATAGACTAAGGCTGAAGTGATTGTATCCTTGTTTGGATCACTAAAACCCCACCTGGCTTCTCTCTTCTTTTGGTTGCTAATGCTCTTTCTTTTTCTTTCCTTCACACACACACACACACACACACACACACACACACATCATAAGTAAGAATAAAATGGTAATAAAAATGCAATTAGCAGATTCTGATCCAGACATGTTGGCACAGACTGGTTTTTCTATGCTCTTCCCTACTCTTGAGAGTCCCTTAAATAGCAAGGAGATCCAACCAGTCTATCCTAAAGGAAATCAACCCTGGATATCCATTGGAAGGACTGATGCTAAAGCTGAAGCTCCAATACTTTGGCCACTTGATATGAAGAGCTTACCCATGAGAAAAGACCCTGGTCCTGGGAAAGACTGAAGGCAGAGGAGAGGGGATGACAGAGGATGAGATGGTTGGATGGCATCATTGACTCAACGGACATGAGTTTGAGCAAACTCCAGGACATAGTGAAGGATAAGGAAGCCACAGCATATGGGGTCGCAAAGAATTAGACACAACGGAGTGAGTGGACACCACCACCACCACTAAGTACAACAATAACCTCTTGAAATAAAGCCAGAGGTTACCAAAGAAGAATTCTGAGAGGGAATTGGTGGCGGTGGTTTAGTACTAAGTGTGTCCAATTCTTGCAGCTCCATGGACTGTAGCCCACCACGGAATTCTCCAGGCAAGAATACTGAAGTGGGTTGCCATTTCCTTCTCCAGGAGGTCTTCCTGACCCAGGGATCAAACCCACGTCTCCTGCATCGCAAGTGATCTCCTGCACTGCAGGCGGGTTCTTTACCTACTGAGCCACCAGGGAAGTCCTGAAAAGTAGTTAGAGGCAGACAAACTTGCTTGGAACCCAAAGACTATAGAAACATCACGACAGCAGCCTTATGACACTCCACCAGTGCACCCCCCAGAAGCAAGCCATCACCTAGCCAGGCACGAAAGCCCTGGACCCCCGACTGAGCAACAAAAGGCAACCCAGGCAGACTCCTTCCTCTTCTAAGGTCAAACAGGAGTCCCTGAGTGAGGAGAGCCAGGCCCTGCTTCTCATTAGAGAGCCCTGCTAAGAGCAGCAGCCAGTCCCCAGCAAGGAGATCCCCCTTCCCACCACCTCATGAGGTCGAGTCCAGCAAGCCCCTTTGTCCATGGTCCTAAGATGCCATTTTTCAACTGAGAGACACCAAAGGGGCACCTGTCTGGGGGAATCCCTTCCGCCCCCCGTGATAGCACCAGAAGGGGACAGTGGAGACCTAGGGCACCAGGTACACTAAACAGGCCACAGGGACACAGCAATGACTGTCACTATTAAATTCTCACGGAAACACAGCCCATAAAAAGGCAGGCCAGGACTTGCATGCTTAAACCTTAAATCATGTGACTGCGCTAAATAAAAGATTTAAATAAGATTCAGGGCCCTAAAGGTTGTAGACAAAATGTCCAGAATGCAGTAGATTAAAACTCATACCCAAAACCAGGAAAATCACAACTTGGAGAAGAAAAGATAATTAATTGATGCCAAGGTTGGGATGAATCAGATGTTTGGAGTTATGTGACCAGAGTTTTAAGGCAACCATCATAAAAATACGTAAACATTAAATACAAATTCTCTGAAGCAAGCTAAAAAATAGCAAGACCCAATTTTAATAAATACCAGTTATAAAAAAGGAATCTAATGGAAATTATAGAAGTGAAAAATATAATATTAATCTTTTAAAAACTTCAGTGAATAGACTAAACAGAGATAGCAAAGGATAGAATCAGTGAGCAAAGGACAGATAAAAGAGCAGACTCAATCAGAACAGCAGAAGAAAGAAATGGGGAAAAAACAGGTAGAACCTTTGGAAATCTGTGGGACAATGATGAAAACTCCAACACTGGAATTCCAGAAGGAGAAGACAGAGAAAGTAGATCTGAAAGAATATTCAAAGAAATGATAGCTTTGAAACTACCTTTCTGTATTTCCAGGAAAGAATTGGTGTAAAAACAATCTAGTCTCCTATTAATGTCCAAGAAGAAGAAACAGGGAACTTGGTTCATTCTTTCCTGGTTCTACACTAATCTATGGTATGATTTTAGGTAAGCTTTATCACTATGACTTATGAGATTTCCATTTCTTCATTAGGAAAAGGAAAAAGGGAGAGAGTTAAGGAAGACAATCCCTAGGGTCCCTTCAGAAGTGAAGAGTGAAGTGAAAGTTGCTCAGTCTTGTCCAACTCTTTGTGACCCCAGGCCAGAATACTGGAGTAGGTAGCCTTTCCCTTCTCCAGGGGATCTTCCCAACCCAGGGATTAAACCCAGGTCTCCCCATTGCTTGTGGATTCTTTACCAGCCACCAGGGAAGCCCAAGAATACTGGCGTGGGTAGTCTATCCCTTCTTCAGGGGATCTTCCCCACCCAGGAATCGAACCAGGGTCTCCTGCATTTCAGGCAGATTCTTTACCAACTGAGCTATCTAGCCCTCTAAGTTAATAATATTTGTCTTCTGATTTTTTCAATAGTTTTCTGAGCCCTAGAGGGTGTATGTATTTGAATCCTTCCTGTTCAGTTATTCGCTCCCCTTTGGATGTGAGTTCAAAGCTGATAAAATTTTAGTTCTCTAAGATCGGGTCTGATGACAAGCTTTGCCCTTCCCTGACAACCTCCCCACCTCTACCTAATGCTCAGGTAAACACATTTCATTTTCATCTTTTCTGTTCAGGGCATGTCTTCTATAATACTCTATATGTCATCTAGGCCATTTCAAATCCACATCTGCAAACATCTTGACATTTATAATCAACACTTAAGTACCCCCATAACTCCTCTGATGTAGGATAGTGGGGAACAGAAATTGCCAGGTGCCCACTGGAGAGTTTTGTGCATATAATGTCAGGACTCTCACCTACATTAGATTTGTTGGAAGACTTTAGAAAAGCACTTAACCTTTCTCTGCTCCAATTTCCTAATTTAAACACTGAGGAATAAGACAACCTTGGCGAAGCATTTCAGTTTCTTGGCTAAACAAAAATGCACTGGGCACTGAGGACTATTATCCCATTTGTGGAGCCCTTCATCTCTCTATCTGTAAAGAAGCTTCTGCCTGCATTGGATTTCAGCATGTCTACTAGCTGCCAATGCCCTATATTAAGTATTTCCTGTCATCTGTGCTTGACAGAGATTAGTTTGCAGACATTTTGCAGAAAGCATGCATAATGCATACTGCTGAGCACAATATTTATCATACACCACCACCAGTGATTGAAAAGCATTGCCCATCAGCACCCTTCGTTGCGGGGTCTCTCTTTGCATCAACATAACCTAACTAGGCAGCATACCCCTCACCACTGGGTCAGGCCCTGTTCAGCTCCAGAACCAAGAGTAGGAATTGACTTATTCGCAAGAGCATCGAGGTGTTCTTTGAACGTATTCATGTGGTTTCCCATAAAGAAAAACTGAGAAGACAATAAATACGTATCTTGATTATTTATTTTTCCCCATAAATACTCTGCTGCCCATTCCAGCTGAAAGTCAGCCCCCTTCTTACGGCCATGAGTTAGAATATAGGGGAAGAGGTATACTCAGTTGCAAGGGACATTAAGCAGCGCCTCATCTTCCTTTTCCTAATATACATGCTCCTGGGATAATAAGATTTTGAACAAATTACTCTCTTTATTTCATGAGTGCCATGAATTCTGGCAAGGTTTACTTTGACAGCTATTTTAAAGGCACCATTAACTCTAAAAATCTGTCACACCAAGTTTGTCTCCCCTCCACTAATGACAAGAGTCAAAGTAGGTTTTAGCAGAGGGGAGGAGATGCTGGGATCAAACCAGGCAGGGAGGCTGGAGAGACCTCAGGTAAAGAGAGCAAACTCTCCCTTGGAGAGAATTCCACCTCTGTTCTCTCCCCAGAGGAAGGACATTTCAGGCTAGTTATCAACAAGTAATGCCCCTTTCCTTGGTCTGTTCAACACAAAACATCATCAGTGTGAACTAACTTGTTTCTCTACTTGGACTTAAATGTTGTCATTTTCTTCTTTGAGTTTCATTTGACAGTATTGTTCTTAGTGTGAAATATTCAGTTCTTTTACGACACTGCCCCTTGTTGAGGCCAGCATGTGATGGCAACAATATCATACTGGAGAAATACTGTGATCCCCAGTTGGGGATGATACTTCAAAATAGATTAGAAGGAAGACATGAGCCAGGTAACAGTGGAGAAGCAGGGTGGATACCTCAGGGGTGAAAGTAACACAAAAATCCCATTCCCAAAATATTAGTGGAAGGCAATTCTAGAAAGAAAGGGAGGCAGAAACTCAGAATATATATGCATCATATGTATCTATTTCCAGAATGTTTTGTAGCCTGCTTGTGCCACGCTCATCTGTCAACAATATATTATAACTTTTCTATATCAAGTCACAAATACCTACGTTATTCTGTTTAACATTTGGATCATAGTCACTTGTAAGAATCCCTCATAACTTATTTAATCTCCCGATCTGTTTCTAGCTTTCAGTACTATAAATAATTCAATACATAATTACTGGGCTCCCTAATATAAATGTGTAAATTGTAGATGTAAAACTGACAGATGTAGAGTGAACGTGTTAGTCATTTAGTTTTGTCTAACTCTTTGTGTCCCCAAGGACTGTAGTTCACCAGGCTCCTCCATCCACGGGATTCTCCAGGCAAGAATATGGAGTGAGTTGCCATTCCCTTCTCCAGGGGATTTTCCCAACCCGGGGATCAAACCTGGGTCTCCTGCATTGCGGGCAGACTCTTTACTGTCTGAGCCACCAGGAAAGTAATGACAAATGTAAGAGCATGCACAAATTGCCCTCCAAAAATATTGAATAGTTACAACCAGGCCCCCTAAATGTATGTATGGAGTGCTTCCTTCCCAACATCCATGTTAAACCGAGCTTTATTCATTTTTAATCTTCAGTTTTGAAATGTTATGTTCCGTTATTATTTAAGTTTATATTTTTTGATACTACATGAGAGTAAACATTTTAGTCCTTGTTTGCTGGTCGATAGCATTTTTGTATGTAGGTGTATGTGAAATACTTTTCGTGTTTTTTTTTTTCATCAGTTTTTCCATCAGGGTATTAACTTTTTCTCAGCTATTTACAAGCATCTTTATCTTTTATATTTTATAAGTAGCAACCCTACTTATATACTATGTAATTATTTTTCCCAGTTTGTCTGTTATTTTTTAATCTTGCTATGATGATTTTGCCATGAAGGCTTTTAAAAAATTGCATGATAAAATCTTACAATCTATTCTTTGATGGCTTATGACTTAAGGGTCTTCTCCAACTAAAATTAGAGATAGTCCTTGACTTTCATAGGTTTAATTTTCACACAAACTGGAGTTCTCTATATTACACTGCTGTCCCCAAACCATCCTGCCAATGATAAGCTCAGACATTTAGATGTTCAATGTTTATGACATTAGGTCATAAACATTCCATTTTAATTATTGTATGTTTGCACTCCCCACTAGCCAAGGTCAGCTTCAACAGCATAGCTATCTTTAGCCTTGCAGTAGTGTTTCTACAGGTAATTACTATTACTCTGCTTTGCCTTCACAAAGATTGGCTCTATCAGGCAATATTTTCACCTCTATTTGAATGGACCCTTGCCCCCACAAATTAGTTAGGTTGTTTAATGCTACTTGCTCTTCCAAAAAAAAAAAAAAAATCAGTGGCTTACCACCAGGTAAGTTTATTTCTCATTCATATCACAGAACAATACAGTTCTGAATGGCTCTGCTTGAGCTGGTTACTCATCAGATTCCGTTGCTTGTAGGAGATGAGAATGAAAGACTATGTGAAACTACACAAATATTTGTGTCAGGCTTTCAAATAGTCTATATGGCTTCCTCCCAGACTCCATTGAAAAGAACATAGTCCCAGTATCCCACACAGGAACAAAGGAGATCGAAATTTAGGCTTCCTGTATTCCCAGGAAAAGGAAACAAGAGCATCTAGCCAGTTTACCACATCTCCTGACTATATACATATCTATTGCTTTACTTCCATACATTTAGCTTTATAAATATTTCATGCACATGTATTATTTAGTAAAGAATGGAGCTGTATGAATGGCAATATTTACCTGCTCTCTTTTATTACTTTTATGGTTTTATTTTTAATACTGCATATTGAATCCATGTGGAACTTGTTTTTATATAAGGAAGCATGTAAAGTGTGAAATAAGTATCTACTTAAATTTGTCTTAAAAATTAAACATTAAATAATCCTTTTTATTTGCTAACTTGAAATGTTTCATTTATCATTCATTAAATTTCATAGATTTAACAAATACAATTAAATGCTACTAAATGCTTATTACCTTTTTAACACTTTAAAAAGTTAAACTACTTTATTCTCAAATAACCCTATGAAGTATTACTATTATCAGTCCCATTTTAAAGACCAGAAAACTGCAGGCTATAAGGATTACTGAATTACCCAGAATCATGGAATTAGTCATTGGTAGGACTGAATTTGAATCTATGCATCAGGCTCCAAGGCAAGCTTTAAACCCTGTTATGCTGCCTCTGCAACCATGTGAGCCCTTAACTGGATTCCTGTTGTGGCCGTTACAGCAGTGGGTGATGGTGGTTTAGTTGCTAAGCTGAGACTGATGATCACACACACACACACACACACACACACACACACTCCCCAAGAGGACAGGAAAAGATTTCCTATTTATACAACAAAGCTTTCTGGGGAGAGCACAGTAGGGTCCAAAGCAGGGCCAAGATGCCTTCAGGAACACGGAAAGGGTGCAGGCTGTCGATCTGTATTAGTTTGCTGAGTGTGCTGTAACAAAGCTCCACAGACTGAGTGGCTTTTTTTTTATTTTATTTTTTAATTTATTTAATAGGAGGCTAATTACCTTACGGTATTGTAGTGCTTTTTGTCATACATTGACATGAGTCACCCATGTGTTCCCCATCCTGAGTGGCTTTAAATAAACAGAAATGTAATTGTTTCATAGTTCAGAGGCTAGAAGTCTGAGATCAAGGTGTCAGTGTAGTGGGTTTCCTCTGAGGGCCTGAGGGCAGGATCTGATCCAGGCCTCTCTCCTGGGTAATGCATCTTCATCTTCACATGCCATTCTCTCTGTCTAGCTGTCTGTCTCTAAATTTCTTCTGCTTATAGAGACATCAGGGCTTCCCAGATGGCCCTGTTACAGAACCCATTTGCCAATGCAGGAAACCTAAGAGCCGAGGGTTCTCATCCTTGGGTCGGGAAGATGCCCTGGAGGAGAGCAGTCTGACTCATTGGAAAACTCCGATATGCATGCCTGGAGAGTCCCATGGACAGAGGTCATGGCAGGTCATAGTCCATAGGGTCGCAAAGGGTCAGACGGGACTGAGCAACTCAGCACATGTGCATAGGGACATCAGTCATACTGGATTAAAGCCCACTCTCATTACATTATTTTAACTTGATTACCTCTGTTTAGGAAAAACAAAACAAAACAAAACTTCTCCAAGCAAGTTCACATCATTCTGAGGTCCTAATCTAAGCTATTGTTTTTCCAGGAGTCATGTACAGACGTGAGAGCTGGACCAAAGGCTGAGCATCAAAGAATAGATGCTTTCAAACTGTGGTGTTGGAGAAGACTCTTGAGGGTGTCTTGGACTGCAAGCAGATTAAACCAGTCAATCCTAAAGGAAATCAACCCTGACCATTCATCAGAAGGACTGATTCTGAAGCTGAAGCTCCAATATTTTGACCACCTGATGCAAAGAACTGACTCATTGGAAAAGACCCTGACGCTGGGAAAGACTGAGGGCTTGAGGAGAAGGGCAACAGAGGAAGCGATGGTTGGATGGCATCATGGCTTAATGAGCATGAGTTGGAGTGAGCTCCAGGATTTACTGGAGGATGGGGAAGGATGGGGCGGCCTGGCATGCTGCAGTGCATGGTATTGCAAAGCGTCGGATACGATTGAGTGACTGAACAAGGAGTTATGACATTAACACACTAATTTGGGAGGGGGGACATGATTAATAAGTGATAAGGGTTTATGGTGGTTAGGGATGGGGCCAGGGTGAGTTTCCCATGGATAAGCACAACCTTCTGTGGTTTTAACTTCACACTGATGCCAAAAAGGGAACACTTGGGCCTTCTTAACAGTTTGCCCAGATGTGAGCAGAAGGGGAGGAGAGAGGGGCAGGGCTTCAAACTGCCTGCAGACATCAAAAATGGAGTTAGACTCTTTATTACAGTGTTAGTCAGGTTATTAAATCATTCCTGATCCAGCATCACTACAATGTTTTGGTTACTATACCTTTTCAAAAAGTAACAGCTTGATGGAGCAACTGCCCACCTAATCATCCTCTTTTTCAGAATTCAAAATACTATGTATCTAATGAATTTACTTTTCCAGATGAACTAGTATAGCCAATTTGCCAAAGTCCTTGACCAACAATACATTTAATAGTTTGCTTATTAACTTTAAATCGATATATGAATATATGAATATAGGGAGAACTGACATTTTGCAGAGTATGGGTCTTCCCATCCAGAAATGTTGTACCTTTCTGAATGTGTACTTCTCCTCTTAAAGGACCAGCAGTAGCTACCCTCCAGTGACTGCACCTCCTAGATGAATGCCTTGGCACATTTTATCAGGGTTGTTCTGAGTGACCCTGGAATACAGTAGAAGTGACAGCATGTAACTTCAAAGGCTTGATCCTTGCTTCCTCTTGGCTAGCTCCTTCTGGGGGAAGCCAGTCCTTGTGCTCTGAGCACACTGCAGCACCTACAGAGGGTCCAGTTCGTGAGGGAATGGGGCCTTCTGTCAACTGGCCAGCCCAGTAATGAGACATGCTGGAATCAGATCCTTCAACCCCAGTCAAGCCTTTCAATAACCGTGACCCCAGTCAATACCTCAAATGTAACCTCACAAGAAACCCCAAGCCAGAAATATCCAATGAGCTTCTCCCAAAATCTTGACCCTCAGAAAATGTGTTAAATAATTAATAATTGTTATAAAGTTAAGGACTTCCCTGGACAACTGAAGTGACTTAGCAGCAGCAATAGCAGCAGCTGGTGGGTCAGATGTAAAGAATCTGTCTGCAATCCAGGAGACACAGGAGACGCGGGTTTGATTCCTTGGTCAGGAAGATCCCCTGGAGGAGGGCATGGTAATCCACTCTGGTATTCTTGCCAGGAAAATCCCATGGACAGAGTAACCTGGTGGCTTACAGTCCATGGGGTCACAAAGAGTCAGACACGACTGAAGCAACCGAGCCTGCATGCACAGACTTGAGTTGCTAAGATCTAGGGTCGTGTCCGACTCTTTGCGACCCCGTGGACTGAAACCTACGAGGCTTCTCCGTCCATGGGATTCTCCAGGCAAGAATACTGGAGTGGTTTGCCATTTCCTTCTCCAGGGGACCTTCCCGACCCAGGGATCGAACGCGGGTCTCCTGCATTGGTGGCAGACGCTTTAACCTCTGAGCCACCAGGGAAGTCAGTATAAGGGGAAAGGGAAAGGGGATTCTAAAGGATACAGGAATAGCAGATCTAGGAAATAGCCACTCCCGTCGGGCTGAGAGAGCACTCAGGAAGGAGCGAACTTGGAAAGGCCATGCCTCCCCCGAGGCTGTCAGACCTCCTTGGAGCCATGTGATGGCGGCTTGATGGATGGGAAGATGCTTGAGGGGGTCCAAGGGGTCAAGGTCAATGTTAGCAAGTAGGAAGTGCCTGCTGAAGTAGTAGCAAGACTCCAGGAAGCTACCCATTGTGGTGGTGCTGAGACTCATGACAAGCTGCCCACCGCTGCAGGAGACAGAAAAGCACCAGAAACAATGCATGCCCCCCTTTGAAGGATGGTGGGGAGGGATCGTTATGGAGTTTGGGATCACATGTACACACCGTCATATTTAAAACGGGTAACCAAGGTCCCACTGTGTAGCAAGAGAAGGCTACTCAGTGTCATGTGGCAGCCTGGATGGGGGGGTTTGGGGGAGAATGGACACATGTGTCTACGTGTGGCTGAGTTGTTTTGATGTGCACCTGAAAGTGCAGTTTAAATGAAGTTTTAAAAATGTGTGTGAACATCCCCTTTGTCCTGCAGCATTCCTCCAGCGCCCTCTACTGACAAAGGCTAGCATTATTCCAGTCGGCATAGCTCCGTTGGTAAAGAATCTGCTGAAATGCAGGAGACCTGGGTTTGATCCCTGGGTTGGGAAGATCCCCTGGAGAAGGAAATGGCAACCCACGCCAGTATTCTTGCCTGGAGAATCCCATGGACAGAGGAGCCTAGCAAGCCACAGTCCACCGGGGACGCAGGAGTCGGACAGGACTTAGCTACTAAACTACCACCAACACTCCACACTACACAAGCCCAGTGTTGTCTAGTAACACTAAAGAAAGGTGGATTTGGAACTGAGAATCAACAAGCCAATGACTGGCATATGCTCTAAAGCACAATGAAATGCAGAATATTAAGCATAAAAAATTTTAAACCTCTTAGAAAAATAAGAGAAATCATGGGCATTATATAGCTGGTCTCAGGTTCTACCTTAAAACTGGCAATTCAGTATTGCTTATCCTCTATTATAACTCTCTTCCACGAACCTCCTCACCATTATTATTTTCATTTTATGGACAAGGAATCTAGTGGGCCAAAGGATGTGCTCAGAATATTTCTCTTTCCAGCTCTCACAGTCACATTCTGACTGAGAGAAGAAATCAAGTTCAAAGTTCCTGAGAGACTACAGTTCTCTGAAAATAAAGGCTGTCGTGTAATACCAAAATATTTTTATCACAATTTCTATTTTCCTTTCACCTCATTTCATTCTGCTAAATTAAATATATCAGCAGGAGCACAATGAAAAGGGAAATTGTAATGAATTTTTGACCCAGGGGAAGCAACCAGGAGCATTCCCTCTCACTGCAGTTGCTGACATGCAAGGATAAAACCCAGCAGTGTCTACTCCTGCTCGGAGAAAGTTCTCAGGATATATATTCCACCTGGAGGCTATAAGTCTATGATCAGATCTGCTTTGGGGAAAAAAAGCCTTGCTTCTCTCTTTCTTCTGTTTGAGTCTCAGCATAATAAGCAATTTAATCAGCTCAGCTCCACTAGAATGTTTCAGATATTTGCATATTAGCACAACTTGTCTTTCTTTTCCTTATTAAAATTGGCATCTACCATCTCACAGTGCAGAACTGCAGACCCAGGCACCTAGGGCCAACGACAGCAGAGATGCAGACGCTTGCTCAGTAGCCTCCATGCTGGTCTCCGCCACTCTTCCTGCAGACCTGCGCTTTACCAGCTACGGGAAATCCATGCTAGTCCTCCCCCCGGGCCAAAGCAAATCAGATAAGAGATATGCTTCATTCTTGTTAATGAAACTGTTTCCATAAAAGTTCTTCACCAGAAATATCTCTCTTGCATGATAAAGCATCGACAAGCCAAGGAAAAGGTGAGAACACGACAAATAATTACAGTGGTGATGGGACACCTGCAGAATTTATGTTACCATGTTTGTATAATATATTCAGGCAGACAGTGAGAAATTGTGCATATCAATAAATTAGATACTAGGCTAGAAGTGCCACTAAAGAAAAAACCATGAGGTTTCATAATATTTGTAAAATGAAACCAAACAATCAACGGGGCTTAAGGATCATGCCGTGATCTCCCTTAGCAACTAGTTTCTAGCTGTGTCAGCTTAGAATTGCTATTAAAATGTTGAATTAAATTTACTGATTTTTAAAATCTCACTTGCAAAGTAAGGGAGAGACTGCTCTCTATCCATAAAATCCATTCTCCCACATAGCCCCCTTTCATGAAGTTGTGGTTTTGTGAGTAATTATCATCAAAGGAATATTAAGAAGCGATTTATTTTACTTTCCAGACAAGGCTTTTTGGAAATGAGTGTTCCTGCTTACTCTGCTTCCCCTTCCACCAACTGAATGCAAAAAATGTCACGAACTGCAGAACTGGGTGGGGGCAAGTGTCACAATTTCGAAGGAGCTTGTGTCCCTGAGTTATTGACAGCAAGAAAGTCAGACTCTTATCAACCAAGCATACTTACCTTTGGATTTCTCATCAGAAAAAATAAACTTTTACTGGGTTTGAAGCATTATAAATTGGGGGAGGAGGGTGTCTCTGAATGTTATGTATTTCTATATATTTTACCAAAATATAAGAATCCTTTTAGGCCAGGTGAAAGGTCTGCAAATCTGATCTCTCCCTTCACAAATGCTGTTTGATTGCCCAGCCAAGTCATCTAATCTTTCTAGCCCTAATTTTATCTGCCAAGAGTGCAAATTTGTTTGATATGCCCGCAGAAAACATCTTCAGAAATACTTAAAATGCATTTTTAAACTATGGTCAAAAAGTTGTTATATCAAAGAAAATAAATATTGCATGTCTTGAGGTAGTTTTAGGATGCAACAGATGAGGCGGAATTTTGATTACATTTGGGCTTTTGGCACATGCCAGCACTTTCTCACTGACATTTATTCAAAGTGACTAGTGACCTACAAAGCCACCAAAATATACATCGAAGCAACTGAAATACTGCATTCCAAATACAAGTGCTTTACGGCATCATGAATGATGCTTTCAAAATTCAATATTTTCCATAGCATTTAAGCACTGTGTTTTATGCACAATACATAGTTATTGAATTTAATTGGTCAGTTGGGGAGGAGCATCCATTTCTCTTAACCTAGATTTGATTGGCTAAAATCATCAATATTTCCAAATATGCCTTGTACTTTCAGTGGATAGATTTCACATTCTCATCTACACTTAATGTCACTAAACTTGTGGGTTTACTAGTGATGAATCCAATGGCCTTTCCCCAGTCTCTCTTCATTTTTTAAATTTATATTAATTTTTGTTTTTTGAACCTGAAGAACACCTCTTTCCAAAATCATATTTTCTGTTAGTTACAGCAATTCTATGTCATAGTAGCATGGTGGTGGTGGCGGTTTAGTTGCTAAGTCGTGTCTGGCTCTTGAGACCCCATGGACAGTAGCCTGCCAGGCTCTCTGTCCATGGGATTCTCTAGGCAAGAGTACTGGGCTGGGTTGCCATTTCCTTCTCCAGGGAATCTTCTCAACCCAGGAATCAAACCCAGGTCTCCTGCATTGCAGACAGATTCTTTACCAACTGAGCTATAAAGGGAAGTCCTTAAATATAGTAGCATACATTCTATATTTCTATTCATTTTTCTCTCTTGGTTATTGTTTCCTCTTTCTTTTCTTACAGGCTCTCCTATTAATCTTTTCTTAAGGCTCTCCTATGTTTTATCTCTCTGTTTCACATCTTAGCTAGTGATGCCCAAATTTTTGTCTCTAGGTATGCCAATTTTCCTGAGATTTCAAATGTCTAT
The DNA here is from genome assembly GCA_006410935.1 of Redunca redunca. Classification (NCBI taxonomy): domain Eukaryota; kingdom Metazoa; phylum Chordata; class Mammalia; order Artiodactyla; family Bovidae; genus Redunca; species Redunca redunca. The sequence goes on along the minus strand of SJYQ01000182.1, from coordinate 916,392 downwards.
TGTCAACTGCTTAAAGAATACATGCCTTTTCCTCACCATCACTCTAATTTCCACATGTCAACATATTTTCTTCCCTCAGTCTGGATAGCTAGCCCCCTACACAGTTATTTGAATTAGTAGATCACGTCAAATTCTGCCAGTTTTGAAGCCTTTGAATAATCATTGAATTAGTCTTCTTCATTTTCCACATTAAATTTGATGCCAAGTCCTTTCAGTGCTGTCTGCACAGCACCTATTGAATTCATCTTCTTTTATTGCTATGATCAGCGTTTTAGTCCAGATGCTCAGTCCTCAAGTGTGGGCTTGATTATTCTATTCTGATTGACTAAAACTCCGTGCATCCCCTACCCTCAACCCAAAGTACAGTTTACCAATGATTCTTAAATCTGGCCTCACATTGAAATCTCTGCAGAGTTTTTAAGAACAGGTGAATGTCAGAGCTTTCCCCTAGAAATTCTAATTGACTTTGGGGTATAGTTTGAATTTCAGGATTTGTTTTAATTCTCCCAGATTATAATATGAAGCCAACATTGAAAACCACTGAGGTATCCCATTTCTAGGCTGTTTATTTCAAGGAAGTTTTCTTTTTCTTTCTCTCCTTCATGAATGTAGTAAATCATATCCGTTCTTTCATTCTATTTTCTAACTGGATTTTGCTGGCATATAGAAAAGCAGTTGATTTCTACACATTGACTTATAAGTAGAAACACTAATGAAATTTTTCATCTCTAAGGAAGTCTTGATAATCTTGGACTTTCAAGGTTTATAAACACATCAGCTATATTAGTTTCCTATTACTCTTGTAACCAATTACATAAACCTAGTGGCTTAAAGCAACACAAGTTTTAACAGTTCCGGAGCACAGAAGTCTTAAGTGGGTCCACAGGGCTTCCCTCCTTTGAGGGCTCTGGGGAGAGATTTGTTTCTGTGCCTTTGCCAGCTTCAAGAGGGCACCCACATTCCTGGGCTCATGGCTTGCCTCCATCCTCAAGCCAGTGGCTTTCTTCCTCTCTGACCTCTGCTTCCATCTTAGCATCTTTTCCTTAGCTGTATTCTGTTAAGGACCCTTGTGATTACTTGGGCCCACCTGAGTAATCTAGTATTATCTCCACATCTCCTAATCCTTAATCACATTTGCAAAATCCCGTTTGCCAAGTAAAATAACATAGAGGGTTGTTATTCATCCCAGTACATCTTCTAAAGATAATGATGACTCCCCTCCTCCCATCAAGGCTTTATATCCCATTTCCTTCTCTTTTCTCTTGGTTTTGGTCAGTCTTTCCCCCATTATTGTTTATAGTAATGATAAGATTCCCACATTATGTGTAGATTATTATTTATCCTTGAAAGCAGGCATCTCTATCTGATTCTCTTATTTGCTAAAAATAGCAGTTGGGGTCAGGGGTGAGCTTAGAACAGTGGCCTCCTTCCTGGGAGACTCTTTCCTCAGTTTTCAGAATTCCCACTTTTAGAGTTAGGAAGGTTATTCAAAGCTTCCAGGCCCTCTCCATACTGAATAGTTTAGTAGTATTTATCTCTGTTCAGCTGAACCAGAAGGGAACTTAAAATGCTGATTTCTGCTTCCCCCCTCCTCTACTCTGCATTACCCATGTTCAAGTGTCTTAGACCAGCGGTGGTCTCAGGAAAAGGGAAGATGGCATGCATCTCTAATAGCATGAAACTGGATCCTAAGGGTGTGTTTCCTGCTTCTCCTTAGGCTGACTCACATCTTCTCATCCTCATTCCTAGTGAGATTCTCTTTCTTTACAGCTTTTAGGACAAGCTCATTGTGTTTAAGAATTTTTTACTCTTGTTTAGGTTTTTAAAAAAATATGAGTTTATGAAGGGGGTCAACTGAGCAACATGTTCAAGCTCACTTTCAAACACAGGTCCTTCCACCATTTCCTGCACTTTGTGTAGAGTCTGATTTTTGCTAGACCAATATCTAGACTTCCATAAAGAGCAATAACAGAATAAAAGAAATCAGCCAGACTGAAAAGATGGTGGCAGAAGGAAAAACTGAGAGGAGAGAAACCAGAAGAGGCAATTTTACAAAGTGTCACAAAGGATGAGTTGTTCTTCCACTTCTTTGTTTGGCAGGTATCTGGTATCTTCTCTGCGTTATACACTCTGCAGTGTAGAACAATAAACAGGCTCATCGAATTTCCTTCCTCAAGCTCACCTTCTAGTTGATGGAGAGTGTTAACAAATAAGCAAACATACAAGCAAACAACATTAATGTCATCTTGTGTTAAATTCTAAAGAGAAAATAAACAAGATGATAAGATGGAAGTGTTGAGATGCAGGCCAGTTGAGGGAATCAATGAAGTACTCTTGGAAAAAGTAACATTTCAACCATGGCCTGAAGAATTAAAGAAAGCTTCCTTTATAAAGCTGTAAAAGGAGGGTTTCTGGTAGAGGACACAAACCCTTAGACAGGAGATAACTTGCCTCATCTGAGAAGCAAACTAGTATAAGAAATATCTCTGTTTTGGCAGGCAGGGCCAATGGCTGAGGCAGGGCAACACAGGCAAGAGGGAAGGGGAGCGGAGGTCAGATGGCGAAACTCAAACGCAGGTGTCCCAGCTTGAAGTGGCACCTCAGTCTAGCATCCAGGAACAATTAATAATGATCTCAACTCACCTCTTTCCTCTCAGAAAAGAATGCTCTCCATTTGTAACATGAATTTCTCTAATCCCCCCTACCCTCTCTGAAGAATTCAATCCTACAATTAACCCCTCTTTCTTATATCATGTGAACAAAATCAAGAACCCTAAAATAAAACCATGCATATATGCTCAAATAATATTTGACAGAGTAGCCAAGAATAATCAAGGGAGATAGGGTAGTCTCTTCAACAAATGGTGCTGGGGAAATTGTATATTCACATGCAAAAGAATTAAACTGGACACTATCTTACACTATTCACAAAAGTTAACTGGAAATGGATTTTAGGACTTTAAGACCTAAAACCACAAAATTCCTATAAGAGATCGTAGGGTTAAGCTACTCTACATTGGTCTTGGCAGTGATTTTTAAAATTTGACATCAAAAGCAAAGGCAACAAAAATAAATATAAACAACTAGGACTGAACTGAACTAAAAGGTTCTGCACAGCAAAAGAAACCATCAACAAGATGAAAAAGCAACATACAGAGTGGGCAAAATATTTGCAAACCATAGATCTGATAAAGATTAATATTGAAAATATCTAAAGAACTCACACAACTTAATAGTAGAAGAATGCCCTATTAAAATATGGGCAGAGAATCGGAATAGACATTTTTCCAAAGAAGACATACAAAAAGTCAACAGGCATGTAAAAATAGGTTCAACAGACCATCTGACCTGTCTCCTGAGAAATCCGTATGCAGGTCAAGAAGCAACAGTTAGAACTGGATGTGGAACAACAGACTATTTACAAATCAGGAAAGGAGTACATCAAGGCTGTATATTGTCACCCTGCATATTTAACTTATATGCAGAGTACACCATTTGAAATGCCAGGCTGGATGAACCACAAGCTGGAATCAAGATTGCTGGGAGAAATACCAATAACCTCAGATATGCACATGATAACACCCTTATGGAAGAAAACAAAGAACTAAAAAGCCTCTTGATGAAAGTGAAAGAGGAGAGTTTAAAAGTTGGTTTAAAACTCAACATTCAGAAAACTAAGATCATAGCATCTGGTCCCATCACTTCATGGCAAATAGATGGGGAAACAATGGAAACAGTGACAGACTTTATTTTGGGGGGCTCCAAAATCACTGCAGATGGTGACTGCAGCCATAAAAATAAAAGATGATTACTCCTTGGAATAAAAGCTATGACCAACCTAGACAGCATATTAAAAAGCAGAGACAATACTTTGCCAACAAAGGTCCATCTAGTCAAAGCTATGGTTTCTCCAGTAGTCATGTACGGATGTGAGAGTTAGACTATAAAGAAAGCCGAGCACGAAAGAATTGATGCTTTTGAACTGTGGTGTTGGAGAAGACTCTTGAGAGTGCCTTGAACAGCAAGGAGATCCAATCAGTCCATCCTAAAGGAAATCAGTCCTGAATATTCATTGGAAAGGCTGATGCTAAAGCTGAAACTCCAAAACTTTGGCCACCTGATTCAAAGAACTGATTCATTGGAAAAGATCCTGATGCTGGGAAAGATTGAAGGCAGGGGGAGAAGGGGACGACAGAGGATGAGATGATTGGATGGGATCACCATCTCAATGGACATGAGTTTGAGTAAGCTCTGGGAGTTGGTGGTGGACAGGGAAGCTTGGTGTGCTGCAGTCTATGGGGTCGCAAAGAGTCGGACATGACTGAGCGACTGAACTGAACTGATTACTAATCCTTGGGGAAATGCAAATCAAACCATAATAAGATATCACTTCATACCTGTTAAAATGGCTATCATCAAAATACAGGAGATAAGTGTTGACTAGAGTATGGTGCACTCTTGAGAATGTAAGTAAGTGCAGCCACTATAGAAAACAGTACGGAGGTTCCTGAAAAATGGGAAATAAAACTACAGTATGACCCAGCAATCCCATGTCTGGGTTTACATTCCGAGGAAGTGAAATGACCATCTCAAAGAGATATCTGCAACTCCCATGTAAAGCTGTTCATTGCAGCTTTTTCCATAAAAGCCAAGGCAAGGAAACAACCTAAGTGCCTGTTGATGATGAATGGGATAAGGAAGATATGGTAATACATATAAAATGAAATAGCATTCAGCCATAAAAAGGAAGGAAATCCTGCCATTTCTGACAGTATGGACGGAGTTTGAGAGCACATGCTAAGTGAAACAAGTCACAGAAAGACAAGCACTGCTGTGGAATCTAAAAAAGCTGAACTCATGAAGCTGACTGTGAAAATGCGGTTGTAGGAGATGAGGGGTAAAGGGAGTGGGGAACACCAGTCAAAGGGTAAACACTTCCAATTTTAAGATGATTAACTTCCGAATGCAGCATGGTGGCTATAGTTAACAGTATCGTATTTTTTACTTGAAAGTAGCTTTGAAATTACAGCTTTAATATTCTCACCATACAAATGATGTCAAAATGGTCATTATGTGAGGTGAATATGTTAACTGACCTTATTATTGCAAACATTTCACAATATATACATGTATCAAATTATCACCTTGTATATCTCAAACTTACATAATATTATATGTTAATTATATCTCAATAAAGCTAGAAAAAGGGAAAAACTAAGAAAATAATTTTCTCTAGTAGAAAGGTAAAGAAATGATGAATAGTTGGAGGAGGCTTGTAGGATCAAGAGTATATTAAGATGTTAGCGCTAATTTTTTCACGCATATTAGATTTATCCCCTTAGAGATGTGGATGTAGGAAAGAGAGGGGTCAACTCTAGGGCTGAAGTCTTCTAAGAGTTTGCTGTGTGCTGTGCTTAGTCACTCAGTCATGTCTGACTTTTTGTGACCCCATGGACTATAGCCCGCCACGCTCCTCTTTTCATGGGGATTCGCCAGGCAAGAATATCGGAGTGGGTTGCCATGCCGCCTTCCAGGGGATCTTCCTGACCCAGGAATTGAACTGAGGTCTCATACATTGCCAGCATATTCTTTACCAGCTGAGCTACCACTGAAGCAAGAGATTAACCTCTTAGAAGAGATTAAAGAAATACAGATTACAAATGGAAGAGATAGACTTTTCCGAAAGAAAACACTTTACTAATGAAATAATTTTCAATTATTTCTGCCTGCTAGATTGAGATAATGCTCCAAGGCTGAGCTACATGAGTTTTAACTTACATTTGAATCATTTATCAATATTTAGCTGCTATGTCCATTACTGTCAAGTTGTCTTCAGAGTCAGTGAATTTATAGTTACTTCTTCATTTTATTGTGAAGGGAGATCAATAGTTTATTCCTTTATTGTTTCAGGTAGGCTAAAGATAACTGAAAAGTGAAAGTGTTAGTCACTCAGTCATGTCCAACTCTGTGCGATCCTATGGACTCATCCATCGGGCTCCTCTGTGCATGGCCTTTCCCAAGCAAGAATACTGGATTGGGTTGCCATTCCCTTTTCCAGGGGATCTTCCCAACCCAAGGATTGAACCCAGCTCTCCTGAATTGCAGGCTGAGTCTTTATTGTCTCCTAGAGAAGGAAATGGCAACCCACTCCAGTACTCTTGCCTGGAAAATCCCATGGACAGAGGAGCCTGGTAGGCTACAGTCCATGGGGTCACAAACAGTTGGACATGACTGAGCAACTTCACTTTCTTCTTTTTCTTTTCTTTATTGCCTGAGCCACCAGGGAAGGCTAAAGATAGGGGAGAATTAAAAATGCCGTCTATTGTTTATAATATTTTCACAGAAGTTCTCTACTAGTTTAAAGTAAGTAAAAGCAATTTTTGTTGTTGTTCAGACACTCAGTCATGTCTGACTCTGTGTGACTCCATGGACTACAGCACGTCAGGCTTCCCTGTCCTTCACCATCTACAGGAGCTTGCTCAAACTCATGTCCATTGAGTCAGTGATGCCATCCAACTGTCTCATCCTGTCATTCCCTTCTCCTCCTGCCTTTTATCTCTTCCAGTACTAGGGTCTTTTCCAATGAGTCAGCTCTTCTCATCAGGTGGCCAAAGTATTGGAGCTTCAGTTTCAGCATCAGTCCTTCCAATGCATTTTCAGGGTTGATTTCCTTTAGGATTGACTGCTTTGATTTCCTTGCAATCCAAGGGACTCACAAGAGTCTTCTCCAACACCACAATTCAAAGGCATCAATCGGTTCTTTAGTGCTTAGCCTTCTTTCTGGTCCAACTCTCACATCTGTATGTGACAACTGGAAAAACCATAGCTTTAACTATACAGACTTTTGTAAGCATAGTAATGTCTTTGTTTTTTAATATGAAGTTTAGGTTTGACTAGCTTTTCTTTCAAAGAGAAAGGATCTTGTAATTTCATGATTGCAGCCACCACCCACAGTAATTTTGGAGCCCAACAAAATAGTGTTTGACTGTTTCCATTGTTTCTCCATGAAACATGGCATGAAGTGATAAGACTGGATGCCATGATCTTAGTTTTTTGAATGCTGAGTTTTAAGCCAGCTTTTTTACTCTCCTCTTTCACCTTCATCAGGAGGCTCTTTAGTTCCTCTTCACTTTCTGCCATAAGGGTGGTGTCATCTGCATATCTGAGATTATCAATATTTCTCCCAGGAATTGATTCCAGCTTGTGATTCATCCAGCCTGTCATTTTGTGTGATGTAAATTAAATAAACAGGGTGACAATATAGAGCCTTGACGTACTCCTTTTCCAATTGTTCCATGCCCATTGTTACATGTCTGATTCTAGCTGTTGCTTCTTGACCTACATGCAGATTTCACGGGAGGCAAGTAAGGTAGTCTGGTATTCCCATCTCTTAAAAATTTTTCCATAGTTTGTTGTGATCCACACAGTCAAAGGCTTTAGGGTAGTCAGTGAAGCAGAAGTAGATGTTTTTCTGAAATTCTCTTGCTTTTTCTATGATCCAAGTGATGCTGATATTTTGATTTCTGGTTCCTCTGCCTTTCCTAAATCCAGCTTGTTCATCTGAAAGTTCTTGGTTCAAATACTGTTGAAGTCTATCTTGGAGGATTTTGAGCATGACCTTGCTAACATGTGAAATGATTGCAATTGTGTGGTCGTTTGATAGTACTGTGATTTAATTTTATGTTTTCCCCAGAAACTCGGTTTTAAGTATCTATATAACAGGCATCATGAACTATGAATTTAAAGATAGACATTTTCCCTCTCTTTCCTTCTCTCCCTCTCCCTCCATCCCCTCCTCTCTCTCTCTCTCTCTCTGTCCTCCTTTCCTCCCTCCCTTCCTCTATCTTATCCATAGTTTAAATACTACTGACTTGAAAATTTAACACTATTTCCCTCCTCTCAGTGTTCTCTCTAAGGGTGTCCTAGGATGATGCTTAATTAGAAAATATAATGATTTAAATGTTATTAACTAGGTCCAAAACAGTATGACTGTATGGTGTGATTTATTTTTGACCAACATTTCCAAGCTAATTTTCCAATTAGTAGACTCAGTTGAGATATTATCAACTAATTAATGAAATTAGCTTATTATTTGCATAATAACATTCCGCAACCGTCAATCACACTTGAATAAGAGTTAGGAACTTTATGGTGGTTTATTAACAGGCAGTGTAGGATGATTTTTTTTGGATGATGTAAAAAGCCTAGAGAACAAGATCACTTCTTTGTTTGTACATCCTTTGGCAAATTAAAGAGCCAGACTCTTAAATCTGAAAAAATGGTCTCCATTTTTTCCTTAGAACTGTTTCTTAAAATCCATGGACAGTCCATACACCTTTCTGGTATCATTTACCCAAATTTAACCTTGGAATGAATTAGGTTTGATCCTAGTTCTGACCCCTCAAAGCTCTGAACCACAGATAAATAAATTCATCATTGCTCAGTTATTTCTATGAATATTTGCCTCACACAATTATTTTGAGGATTAAGTGAGAAAATGTTTGTGAAAGCACTTTAAACTATAAAGCTACATAGAAATATATATATTTTTATATTTATCATCACTATTTAAATATGTCCTCATTTAAGGTCATTAAAAATAATGCCTTAGGCCATGGGACCCCAGGCTCTGTCTGATAATCTGAGGTGCAGCTGATACAATAATAATATAAATTAAGTGTAAGGTGCTTGAATCATCCCGAAACATGGAAATAATGTCTTCCGCAAAACTGATCCCTGGTGCCAAAATGTTGGGGGACTGAAGATTTAGGTAATAGTTATTTATGTACATATTTGTATAAAGCTAGATAGTGAGCAACTGGATAGTAAGTTAAAATCAGGTCTGATTTTTATTCTCCCCCATAAGCTCATCCCATAAATGTGTGTTGAAATGTTTATTAAATGTTTTATAAGTTTGTTCCTGCATTTTAAAAATGCTTCCTATCAAGCACAGCCCTCAGTTTTCAAATAACTCACCTTATTGATCTCTTATACTTAGCTGGAAACTGTCCTGAACATTTTTAATGCAAAACCTCATTTAAAATCATCCCAACATCTTTATAAGGCAAGGTGCTGTGGTAATCTCTTCCTGTAAAATGAGACTTCCCTACTGCAGACATTTTCTGATTCTGTAAAGAATGTGCTTACCTTTACACACTGGAAAGACAAATGAATCAGCTTGTGGTCCCACTCCTGGGAAATGTGTCATAAAAAGGGATTTGTTTTGCAACATCCTCAGCATCAATTACATTTAACATGGGAAACTTCAATTTCCTTGCCTAGCATATCTTGTGACATTTTCACTGACCTCTTAATTGAGAAAAAGCTGAGCCACAGGCTGTCAATTTGGATAATTTTAAAGATGAAATGGAGATTTGTATTGATTGCATTCCAAAAGCATCAAGGCCTGGACATGAGGCCCCGCCAACAGGAGCTTTGGAGAACATGACCCTTAGGAGCAGAATCCGTACCTCTCACAGGGCCTAAGCCAGCATGGAAAACGTAGGCTCCCAAGAAGTGTCTGCTGAATTGAAATGGCTCAAGATTTCTATTAAATGAGATACTAGAAGAAAAAGGCAAAGCAACAAATAACAAGTAGGTCACTGGAGAAATGAAGGCAGAGGTAAACTGCCCTCCATTTCAGATCCAGTTAAGTATAGTAAGTTGACATGGGGTATCCTCCAGAATATGTTTAACGATGAACAATTTTTATTTCGTCACTTGCCCAGAGAAGAGAAATATGAAGCAGTACTTGGAATGAATTTGAAGAAAAAGTCTTTGTTTAATCAAACCATATTGTGGTTTGTTAAGTGAGAAAGCTGGATGAAAACACCTTGGAACTTCAAAATATTCATCACATGGAGAACATTAATATAACACTTGAGAGCATGTAGCCTTCTCATCTTTGTCAACAATTCCTTCCCTTAGATGATGGGACTACGTATTGGGGTGAGTAGGAGAAATATGGGATTTCAAGGCAGACCAACAAGTTCAAATGTTATCTCTAATACTCTGAGCTTGAGCAAATTACTTCTCTCTGATGGCGCTTCTCAAATGTTGGGGGTGCATAGAATCACCTAGGACTCCCAGGGGCCATCCAGAGAGATTCTTTTTTAGTCAATGTACGGTAAGTTCCTAGAACCTGATTTTTAATAAGCACCCCAACATATTCTTTTTTCAATTGGAGGATAGTTGCTTTATACTATTGAGTTGGTTTTTGCTGTACAACAACAAGAATCAGCTGTAAGTATACAGATATCACCTCCTTCTTGAGTCTGCCTTCCATAACCCCCCATCCCACCCGTCTAGGTCATCACAGAGCACCAAGCTGAGCTCCTTGTGATACACAGTAGCTTCCCGCTAGCCACCTGCTTTACACACGGTGGTGTATAGATGTCAGTGGCACTCTCTCCACTTGTTCACCCTCACCCTTCCCCCATCATGTCCACAGATCTGTCCTCTATAGCTGCATTTCTATCCCTGCCCTGCAAATAGGTTCATCAGTATCATTTTTCTAGATTTTATATATATCTGTTAATATACAATGTTTGTTTTTCTCTTCCTGACTTAGTTCACTCTGTAGGACAGTCTTTAGGTTCATCTAACTTTCAAGGCTATGGTTTTTCCAGTTTTCATGTATGGATGTGAGAGTCGGACTGTGAAGAAGGCTGAGTGCCAAAGAACTGATGCTTTTGAACTGTGGTGTTGGAGAAGACTCTTGAGAGTCCCTTGGACTGCAAGGAGATCCAACCAGTCCATTCTGAAGGAGATCAGCCCTGGGATTTCTTTGGAGGGACTGATGCTAAAGCTGAAGCTCCAGTACTTCAGCTAACTCATGCGAAGAGCTGACTCATTGGAGAAGACTCTGATGCTGGGAGAGATTGGGGGCAGGAGGAGAAGGGGACGACAGAGGATGAGATGGCTGGATGGCATCACTGACTGGATGGACGTGAGTCTGAGTGAACTGGGAGTTGGTGATGGACAGGGAGGCCTGGCGTGCTGCGATTCATGGGGTCGCAAAGAGTCAGACACGACTGAACGACTGAATTGACTGACTGACCTTACTAGAACTGATTGAGTTTTGTTCCTTTTTATNAGCCAGAGCAGGTGGCCCCAAGCTGCGGAGCTTTCTTGGTCACTGCTGCCACTGAACCTCTCAGAACTCTACCTGAGCAAGACCTCAAGGGCCTGGACTTCTGTTGCCTGAGGAGTCAGCCAGGAGGATGATCTGGCCTCTTTTCTCCTGCCCTCCAATAGGCCTGCAGTGTCTTCTATTGGAAGAACGTAATTAGAAGTCAGCTGGCGAGGGAATCTGAGAAATGTAGTTTGTAGGCCTCTAGTCTCTTGTGATAAATGAAGGCACAAAAGTGAGGAAATGTTGCTAAACTCCAGCAAAGTATCAGAGCAACCTGCTGCATATCTCTTAGCAGATGAGAAATAAATCCATTTGTGAGGGTTGTCCGAACAGCAATGGATTAGAAGACTCACTTTTTCATTTTTATTCTTTCTATATTTGATCAGAAGTATGATAGAAGATTTTAAGAATAAGACAATAAACATGAAATTTAGTACTGGTGAGCTCATCAGAATTCGGATTTCAGAGATTTTACCATGAAAAGCAAGTGTAAGTTTTCAGTTGGAGCTTTTCATCACAGTGAATGGTAGGACTTTCTTCAGGACTCACCATTTATAGTCTATCAAATTAGTTCAGCTCGGAAACTACTTTCTCCCTGAACTCTTTCTATACCTATTTCTGGAGTTATCTATTTAACATCCAAAATATAATAATTGGGAAATTTTGCCATGCAAATAGATGCCTTCTTGAGAAGTAGATTCCATTGTGTGTGCCTCTTCATGATCTAATACTTAGCAAACATCCTTAGACATAGTAGTTGTGTGATAAATGTTTGCAATAATGCTATTACAAAGCAAAACAAATGCAATTTAAATAATAAAAGTAAATTAGTGAAGTGAGTGAAGTCACTCAGTCGTGTCCGACTCTTTGTGACCCCATGGACTGTAGCCTACCAGGCTCCTCCCTCCATGGGATTCTCCAGGCAAGAGTACTGGAGTGGGTTGCCATTTCCTTCTCCAGGGGATCTTCCCGACCCAGGGATCGAACCCAGGTCTCCCCCATTCTCCAGCCTTCCAGGTAGAGGCTTTAATCTCTCAGCCACCAGGAAAGCCCTAAACGTAAATTAAATAAATATAATTTTTTATTTAATTTTTTTAAAAAAGTAAATTAAATAATATAATTTTTAATAAATATTACCATTTTTACTTCATTTCCCCACTTTCTTCTGATTTCTGAACTATGTGCAGTACACAGCAGATACCACAACACTTAACCCCTAAACACTTCATCATCTATATTTCATGAACAAGAACATTATACTATATAACCACAATGCTATTACAAGGTCAAGAAATTTAAGATGGATATAATAATGTTATCTAAAATAAAATTTATTTTTAAATTTTCCAAAATGCCCTTTATATCTGTTCACCCCATGACCAGAATCCAGAGTACATGCATTGCGTTGGTTCCTATTCAACCAAAATAATCTCCTTTAATCCAGAACAATAATTTAGATCCATTGACTGGTACAATACCCCATATTCTGAATTTGCCTGATTGATTCTCCATGGTTAAATTCGTAGTAAACATTTTTGGTAAGAATTTCCTGAATCACATTAGAAGGCACAGACTGTCAATTTATTCTACTAATGGGGCCCTAAATTTAACTATTTGATTCATGTCAGATCAATGTCTGGTCTTTTTAATATGAAAGTATCTTTTCTCTGTCATTTAACAAACAAGCTCTAGAGTGATACTTGAGAGGATGAAATATGCTGCTCCTTAACAATCTTACACTAAGTAATTTTAGCATCCTTGATGATCCTTGCCTGAATTAATTACTATATTGATGGTATCAAAATGGTTATATTCTAACACTATCATTTCTCCCACATATCTTAGCTGGCATTCTATGAAGAAAAGCAAGAGTCAGACACAACTGAGTGACTAACACATTCCCATTTTTTGGTATTGTTATGGGTTCATGGTGGGCTTTCCTGGTGGCTCAGAGGGTAGAGTGTCTGCCTGCAATGTGGGAGACCCAGGTTCGATCCCTGGGTCAGGAAGATCCCCTGGAGAAGGAAATGGCAACCCACTCCAGTATCCTTGCCTGGAGAATGCCATGGACAGAGGAGCCTGGTAGACTACAGTCCACGGGGTCGCAGGGAGTCGGACACGACTTCACTTTCACTTTCACTTTCACTATGGGTTCATGTATTTTTTTTAACTCATATACTCCATTGCCATCATTATTTTTCATGCACAAATTGTCTAAAATTTAGCCAGACTCATCAGTTCAGCTCTTGCATCCATTTGAAATGTTCTTAGTAGTTTTTGAACACATCCTTACTTTCAGGCACTAAAACTAGGTTCACCTTTCTCAGCTTTAGTCCTGGAATTACCCATTTCTCAAAAGAGTGCTGCTCCATTTTATTGGGTATTTAGGGTCCCACTTTTCTTAATGATGCCATTTAATTGAAACTTTTCAAACTCAATTTGAAAAGCAATTTGCTAGTGGGCCACTTCATTGTCTTCACATAATTTCAAGATGATATTGATTTGAAACTCAAGCACTGATTGAACTGTTTCAAGAGGAATGGTTGATGTTCTCAAATTTTCCCAGACTGTACTATAAAAGATTAATAGCCAAAATATGGAATAGAAAAGCTGAATTTGATTATTACCTGAAAGGATATTTTGAGTAGTTTATATCCCAACCTTTGTGCTTCTTAAATTTATGCCACAATGTGCATTACATAAAAGCAGTATGCCCTATCCATTTTCTTTCCTCCAAAATACTCAAATTGTGCCCAAATTTTCTTATTAGTTCAGTATATTGTTCTAAACTAGGGATCAGCACAACTTTTCTGTAAAAATCCAAAAAATAAATACATTATATTTTCAATCTTTGTTGCAACCACTCTTTAGTTGAAGGAAATCAGCCACAGAAAATATGTATATGAGTGATTGTGGTTATGCATCAAATAAAACTCTTTTTGCGAAGATAGAAACTGAGTTGTAGTTTGCCAACACCTGTTCTAAGCAAAACAAACTTAACAACAACAATAATCATGACGATTCTTATTTCTATATTATTGCTGTTGTTGTTTAGTTGCTAAGTCATGCCCGACTCTTTACAACCCCATGGACTGTAGCCCACCAGGCACCTCTGTCCGTGGGATTTCCCAGGCAAGAATACTGGAGTGGCTTGTCATTTTGTTCTTCTGGGGATATTGACTCAGGAATCGAATCCAAGTCTTCCACTTGGCAGGTAGATACTTTACCACTGAGACATCTGGGAAGCCCATATTATTGCTAAAACAATTATGAATGAAATTTGGTGATAGTCCTAGAGTCCAAGACATTCACTCTTAATGCTTTGCCATAGTTCCTTCCAATGTTTAACCTATGCACTTTTTTTGTTCCATAAAATCATTGTTCTCCACACTGTTTTTCTCTGGCATTTTTCATTAAATTCTGTAATCAAGACACTTCTTTGTAGAAACACTGCTGAATTTCCCCTGCTCTACCTTCTTCCACCCTCTCTGAGTTCACCTGCAGTTACGTGGACAGCTGCAAGACAAGCTAATAGCTTCCCAGCTCAGTCATCAGCACCTCTGTTTTTCTGCTTGAAGACTACCTCCACCTCCACGGGAGCTTTGGCCACCCCCAAAGTGACGTGGATTGACCCTTCCTCAGTCAGCAAGGCACCAGAGCTGGTGGACCCAGCTTCCCTTTTCTGCAGTGCTTATCTTGACAGTTCATCACAGTTATGTTTTTGGCATATTTTCTCCAGTTTGTTGATGTTCAGTTCAGTTCAGTTCAGTCGCTCAGTCGTGCCCGACTCTTTGCAACCCCATGAATCGCAGCACACCAGGCCTCCCTGTCCATCACCAACTCCCGGAGTTCACTCAGACTCACGTCCATCGAGTCAGTGATGCCATCCAGCCATCTCATCTTCTGTCGTCCCCTTCTCCTCCTGCCCCCAATCCCTCCCAGCATCAGAGTCTTTTCCAATGAGTCAACTCTTCGCATCAGGTGGCCAAAGTACTGGGGATTCAGCTTTAGCATCAGTCCCTCCAAAGAAATCCCAGGGCTGATCTCCTTCAGAATGGACTGGTTGGATCTCCTTGCAGTCCAAGGGACTCTCAAGAGTCTTCTCCAACACNTTTAGTCTTTTTTTCTCATTATTTATTTAATAATTTTTTTATTGAAACATAGTTAATTTACAATGTTATGTTAGAGTTTAGTCTTGTTTAACATCTCTCAATAGTGTTTACAGATTTCTTTGATACAGATGCCATGTAGTCTAAGTTAAAATTATTGCCAGGTTTTTCTCTACTTCATTGCAATTATGATATAAGCATTTTTCTTATCCATTGCATTCTGTAAATGGGTAAATTGTTTACTGATTTTGTACATTTACCTTGTACCTAGCTCAATTTTCATATTAATTCCTATACAATATAGAAGTGCATTTATGAAGCTGTGTTCTGTTAAGACGTTATCAGCTATATACAAGAACTATATGAGAATAAGTTTTTTGAAAGTCTTTGTTGTAATGATATAAATATTTTGAGAAGGCCATTTATATCCCATTTACAAGGATATAATAGTCTGTGGTCTGTATTTTTTGCTGTTGTTGCTTAATTCCTGGCTTAACTTAATATCTTTAGTTTCTCCTCATTCTAATGTGCTAGCTTTCTATATTTTATATCTTCTTATAGGTCCCCCTGGATAATCTCTAAAACCACCAGAATTTAATTCCTTTCAAATGACACTAACTCTAGACATTAGAAGTCTCTTTTCTAAATATGCAAAAGAAATAGAATTTAGCTTCCTCCTTTTCAGGACAAATCAAATATTAAAATGCGCTTTACTCCTTTACAAAACATATTGCCTTACAGTACAATGGAATTTTTCTTGTTTGTCAATGTCAAATTTTGTTTATAATCTTTCATGAATATAGGTTTTAAATGTTTATATATTTATATCACTTTATTTTTTACTGCTTTATTGGCTTCAGGCTTAGAGATTCTCTCTTGGGTAGTGAGTATTTGATTCTTAGATCAAATCCCAGCTCTATAACTTATTGTGTGAACTTGGGTGAATTTTGTGCCTCAGTTCCCTGATCTGTAAAATGAAGTTTTAGGGACATTAAAAGTGTTAAGATGGCAGATTCTAATATGCCTGCTACACCTTCACGTTATTTATTTGATTAATTTTAGGCTCTCTCTTATTTTATAGTTATTATTTAAAGTGCTTAAAGCACAGATTCTGCCTATCCCTATATAAAAGAAAAACTTAGGGGTGCCAAGGTTTACAACCATTCCCTATGGGAACCAATAGGGTTTCCTTTTCTTTTTTTTTTAAGGAAGAAGTTTTTTCTCTTTTTTCTTTTAAGGAAGAAGTGGCCCAGAGTTCCTCATTGTGCCTGCCAGTCCTGGAGACTCAGGAGACATAGGTTCAATCCCTGAGTTGGAAAGATCCCCTGGAGGAGGAAATGTCAACCCACTCCAGTATTCTTGCCTGAAAAATCCCATGGACAGAGGAGCCTGGCAGGCTACAGTCCTTGGGGTGGCAAAGAATCAGACATGGACTAACTGAACACGCACACAAGAATATTAACTGCCTCTTTCCCTGCCACCAACACCTCCTTGGCATCCTTAATTTATTGTGAAACTATTCCAGGACTCCCAACATGCAGCACCAAAAGCAATCAGACTAACTTACTGGCCAAGAGGAGACCAGAAAAGGCACTTAACTGGTTTGTATGTACATATCCCTAGAGAATATATCACGGAGAATCCTTGATTCTCACACAAAGCCCTAAAAAAGGAAGCAATTGGAGAGGATTCAAAAATACTTAAAGGAGATTGAAGAGAGGGACTAAATCTACTCCCTAAGGAGCTATTCTTCCAGAAGAATGGGCGTTTGCTGCAGAGAGCAAGAAGGAAGGGGGAAGGGAGAGTCATATAACACTAAGCCTGTACTTTAGACATCAATTGTGCTTTTGACTGTGACACATAATTTAAAAATAATCTTGTATTTACCTCATTTGAAGAGCAAGTGAATCGAAGACAATATACACAGACATGCTTACACATGCATTTACTTTTCTGTATAAAAAGGTAAAAGGTTGGCATTCATAACATGATAACATTTTTAATGCCTTCCCTGTTTCTTCTATATTCCTGCCCACCTTTCTCCTTTTTCTATTGAACTTTTCATTTCCTACACAGGCACATTACAAAGGATACAAGCATAAGCCAACAGATGTTGCAGAAGGAAAAAATAAAAGTTTACCACTGCTTCAAAACATAAAGATATATATTTTAAGTGGGTTGAGTCATGTATATCAGATTGCACATTTATATTTATTAGAATTTCTTTTCACACCACCACCTCTCAATGGCAGGGGAATTTATTCCTTTAGTTGACAATGAAGGGAACATTAATATGATCGTACATGTCAATGGGGACTTTCAAGGTGGCTCAGTGCTAAAGAGTCTGCCTGCCAAGGCAGGAGATGCCAGAGACACTGGTTCGATCCATGGTTTAGGAAGGTTCCCTGGAGGAGGATATGGCAACCTGGTCCATTTTTCTTGAAAAATTCCACCAACAGAGGAGACTGGCTGGCAACAGTCCATGGCGTTGCAAAAAAGTTGGACACGACTGAGTGACTAAGCACACACATATATATTAATATCAATATAAGTGGCACCAGTGATAACAGAAAAAGTGTGTGAGTTGGTAATCTGACCAGCCTTTAAGAAGGCAAGCATGTTGAATAATGGAGCCCATTTGCAAAGTTAAGTGGAAAAGAAACGGGGGCTGCACAGACTCTCTTGTGGTCTCAAATACCTTTAAGAAGATAGAACTATAGGGATTTGGGTGGCTTGTAAACCCATGTGGGCTTCCCTGGTGGCTCAGATGGTAAAAATCTGGCTGCAATGTGGGAGACACGGGTTCGATCCCTGGGTTGGGAAGATTCCCTGGAGAAGGGAACAGCTACCCACTCCAGTATGTTGGCCTGGAGAATTCCATGGACTATACAGGCCATGAGGTCGCAAAGAGTTGGACATAACTGAGCAACTTTCACTTTAATTATCCATGTAAGACAATAATTTTGATCCACCTTCTTAGGTCTGAATCTATGCATCAGTTTAGAGTACATGAGATCTTTTGTGACCCTGTGTTTGTCTTTGTGAGTTATGCTGGCTAAAAACTTCGCAGAGATATTTCTTTGAGGTGTCTTTTCAGGTACTTTGAAATTTATAAAATGCAAATTAAATGATAGTTCCATTCTTGTTTCCAGGGTGCCTGTTACAGAAAGGACCATTGGGCAACCCTGATTATTCTGTATACTGGACAGTTAGTTTTCACTTTGGTTTCACATTTACTCATTCTTCACTTCGGCTACATATTGAATTCATTGCCTAAACCACCATGATAGATTCACATCTGTGTGATTTTACATTAGGTAAAATTACACTTATCCCTTATTTATTTTAGAGAGTACAGAATGCTAAGATCTTTCTAGGGGAAAAGCAGACAAATAACGGTATCACTATATAGCGACTAACTTGGGTATGTTAAAACTTACCTGGCTGAAAAAATGACAATAATTATAGATGAAGCATCACAGTAAGTGGGCTCCCGGGAACTGGTTCAGCTGACATGGCCACAGATGGAAATACATTTCCCTCAAATAAATGACTAATTGAATCTATGCCAAATAGAGTTCATTCCAAACAATTGTGAAACAAATGCATTTTAATTATTTTTGTTAGTTCAATAGACCATTTTCCTTGGTTGCAGAGGAAAATAGCAATAATCTCTTTGTGTATAAGCTGAGAGCTAAGAGTTTCTTTTCCCCTCTAATCCCTTAGTAACAATTAGAGTTGCATAGAAATATAAGTGAAGTAGAATTGCTTGTTTTGAACATTTGGGTAATGTGAAGAGGTCGTGGAATTTCTATTCCTAAAGATGTTTAAAAGTAGAAATATCCTTCTAAACTGCGTGGTGTAGCTTGTAATAATAGATACTGTATTCTATTCAGCCTGAAATGTGCCTGTAATTATAAGGATCTGATATATGGTAGAGGTTTAATAAATATTTTTTGAATGAGGTTCTAGAAACAAGAAACTAGATAAAAAGATCCTCAGAATTCAATTTCTACAATTTCAAAACAATGGTAAGGGAAGTAAATTCACACATTCATTCAGACAAAAAAATCATAGATTAAAAATAGATATCCAGTTTATCATATACACACCCACAGATGGGTTCCATTTTGTCCAGATAAACTTTTTGACCAATGAGAACTTTAATGTTCTTTCAGACACCTTTATGATTTCAGTGTTCTTAAATTGCTTGAAGTCATCAGCGACGGTATACAAAAAAAATCTCTCGTGAAAAACAGTGGCCATCATTCTAATGCTTGCCTTCATTATTTCAGTAATGCTGCAAGGTACTGCTGAAAAGGAAACATTTAAGCAACTTCTTTTTTTCAAAATTGGTATTTACTGCAGGAATCGTGAAACAAAATCAACAATGGTTTCTTTTGATTTACTCATTGCAGATGTGCAGCCCATTAAACTTCTCATTCCAAGTGGCAATTTTACTGCAATTAAGGTGCAGTCATTATTTGTAGAATAATAGTGCACTCTGCAGGATTTCATTTCTAAATGCAAGATGTGCTAATTATGCCTTCGGCAGAGACAGAGAAAGATTGAAGAAGAAAAGAGACAGAGGAGAGGAGATGATGAAAAAAGAGAGATGGAGGCTGAAGGGAAAAAAGGCACAATCAGAAAAGGATTTGTGGGATAGTGGTAAAGAGGCCCTGAATATTTCCAGACCCAGTTCACTAGGAAAGGAAGTACCTAATTTAGAAGTGGAAGAGAAAGAAGTAGAGTTTTTCTGACTGCAGAGTATCTGGTCTCACATATTTCAGAAACCTGAGCTGGGCAGTTCCATTCTTTAAGAAGAAAATGACCAATGATCTTACTGCATATCTATGTGTTATCTGAAAAGATAATTCGATATGATTCAACATAAAAATTTCAAGTAGGATCCACTTTTTTTACAGCTTTGGTACAAATAAAATTGTATGGTACAAATAAAATTGTATGGTACAAAATAAAATTTTANAAATTTCAAGTAGGATCCACTTTTTTTACAGCTTTGCTGTGGTACAAATAAAATTGTAAGATATTTATAAAGTGTGTATTGTGATGATTTGATATATGTATATATATATATACATACAAATATATATAGTGAAATATCTCCTCCCATATAATTAATTAACACACCAATCACCTCACATACTTAGACAGGAAGGATGGAAGGGTAAAAACATTTAATTTCTACTCTCAGCAAATTTTAATTATACAATACAATGTTATCAACTATAGTCACCACACTGTATATTAGACCCTCAGATCTTCAATCTATAGCTGAAGGTTTGTGAAAGTTTAGGGGAAATTTCTATTGCCCCTATCCCTCAGCCCTTAGCAAATCTCTCTGTTTCCATGAGTTTAGCTTTTAAAAATAGATTTCATATATAAGTCAAACCATACAGTATTTGTCTTTCTATGTCTGGTTTACTCCCTCAAGGCCCATCCACGTTTCTGCATATGACTGGATTTTCTTCTTTCTGATGGCTGAACAATATTCCATTGTATGTACTATAACACACTTTCTTTATCTATTCATCCATTGCTGAACACTTGGATTTTTTCTGTATCTTGGCTCTTGGGAATAATGCTACAATGAACTTGTGAGTGTAGATATCTCTCTGAGATAGTGTTTTCATTTCTTTTGCATACATATGTGGAGGTAGGAATCCTGGATCATATAGAAGTTCTATTTTCAATTTTTGAGAAATCTCCATGATGTTTTCCACAGTAGCTGCACCAATTTACATTTTAACCAACAGTGCACCTGGTTTTCCTTTTCTCCAGAGCCTTGCCAACATTTATTACCTCTTATTTTTTCTGAGGATAGCCATTCCTTTTTAATATAATGGCATTTTTCCAATTTTATTAATTATTGACATACATCACTGTATAAGTTTATTGTATATGGAGTGATGGCTTGATTTTCATATATTGTGAAGGATGATAACCATTCTGAAGATATGAGGTGATATCTTACTATGGCTTTGGTTTACATTTCCTTGATGATTAGTGATGTTGAGAACATTTTAATGTGTCTGCAGCCATTCGTATATCTTCTTAGAAAATGTCTTTCCCATTCCTCTGCCTACTTTTTCAATCAGATTTATTTGCTGTTGAGTTGTATTACTTTTTTGATATATTTTGGATGTTAACTACTTATCAGATATATGGCTTGCAAGTATTTTCTTCCATCCCAGGCTTTTCATTTGTTGCTGGTTTCCTTTGCTGTGCAGAAACTTTCTAGTTTGATGTAGTTTCAGTTGTTTATTTTTGTCCTTGTTATCTTTGATTTTGGTGTCAAATCCAAAACATCATTGCCAAGACCAACGACAAGAGCATACGCCCCAGGTTCTCTTCTGGGAGTTTTATGGTTTCAGGTCTTAAGTCTTTTAATCTATTCCCTGTCATTTTGAGTGAGTGGTGTAAAGTAAGGATTCAGTTTAATTGTGTTTTTTTTTTGGGGGGGGGTCTCATAGTGGTTTTATTTTTTATTTTTTTTTTATTTTACTTTACAATACTTTATTGGTTTTCCCATACATTGACATGAATACACCACGGGTGTACATGAGTTCCCATTCCTGAACCCCCCTCCCACCTCCCACCCCATATCATCTCTCTGGATCATCCCCGTGCACCAGCCCCAAGCTTCCTGTATCCTGTATCGAACATAGACTGGCGATTCATTTCTTACATGATAGTATACATGTTTCAGTGCCATTCTCCCAAATCATCCCACCCTCTCCCTCTCCCTCAGAGTCCAAAAGTCCGTTCTATACATCTGTGTCTCTTTTGCTGTCTCGCATACAGGGTTATCATTACCATCTTTTTAAATTCCATATATATGTGTTAGTATACTGTATTGGTGTTTTTCTTTCTGGCTTACTTCACTCTGTATAATCGGCTCCAGTTTCATCCACCTCATTAGAACTGATTCAAATGTATTCTTTGAATGGCTGAGTAATACCCCATTGGGTATATGGACCACAGCTTTCTTATCCATTCATCTGCTGATGGTTTCACCAGCACTATCTGAAACTGTCATTTACTCATCATATGTATCAAGAATGTTTCCTCTTGAGTATTAACTCTGATCAGTTAGTGGTACCAGGGGCATGAGAGAATGGGGGTGGCAGCGTGTTTCTTGCTTTTGATTATGGTAAAAAGAATAATGAACAGGTATTCAGAGGATCCGTTTTCAAGTTCCAACCTGACTTTATCATTGGGTTATAACCCCAAACTCCATGCCCTGGAATAGAGTCTTACGTTTAATAAATATATGCTCAACTAAAAAGTCAATAGATAGAGCTGAGAGGACTCTGAATGACACAGCTGAGTTTGCAGAGTGCTCCCCAGCATGTCTCATCCAGTCCTAGCAGCAGAACTGTGGAAAAGGAGGTACTGCTGATAGCATGGCAGAGTGGAAAGAAAGCCACAGAGGTGACAATACACATCTGGATTTTATTGCCGGCTTTTCTACTCAGTTTTATGACTTTTAAAATGAGATTTATAATAATAACAACTCCCAAGGGAACGCGCTCAGTCGTGTCCGACTCTTCACAACCCCATGGACTGCAGCCTACCAGGCTCCTCTGTCCATGCGACTTTCCAGGCAAGAGTCCTGGAGCGGGGTGCCATCGCCTTCTCCATGAGTGTAATAACGCCCGCTTGAGAACGTGGTGCTGCTGCTCCTCTTATCAGGACCGACTTTGTGACTTTGTTGTTCAGTCGCTCAGTCGTGTGCAGCTCTGAGCAGCTCCAAGGACTGCAGCACACCAGGCTTCCCTGCCCTCCACCATCTCCCAGAGCTTGCTCAAACGCATGTTCATCGAGTCAGTGATGCCATCCAGCCATCTCATCCTCTGTCATCCCCTTCTCCTCCCACCTTCAATCTTTCCCAGCATCAGGGTCTTCTCCATGAGTCAACTCTTCACATGAGGTGGCCAAAGTGTTGGAGTTTCAGCTTCAGCATCAGTCCTTCCAATGAATAATCAGGGTTAACTTACCTTTAGGATTGACTGGTTTGATCTCCTTGCTGTCCAAGGAACTCTCAACAGTTTTCTTCAGCACCACAGCTCAAAGGCATCAGTTCTTCGGTGCTTAGCTGTTTTTAATGTCTAGCTCTCACATCTGTACATGACCACTGGAGAAAGGATATCTTTGACTATACAGACCTTTGTAGGCAAAGTAATGTCTCTGCTTTTTAATATGCTATCTAGGTTGGTCATAACTTTTCTTCCAAGGAGGAAGCATCTTAATTTCATGGCTTCAGTTGCCATCTGCAGTGATTTTGGAGTCCAAGAAAATAAAGTCTGTCACTGTTTCCATTGTTTCCCCATCTATTTGCCATGAAGTGATGGGACTGGATGCCATGATCTTAGTTTTTCAAATGTTGAGCTTTAAGCCAACTTTTTCACTCTCCTCCTTCACTTTCATCAAGAGGCTCCTTAGTTCTTCTTTGATTTTTGCCATAAGGGTGGTGTCATTTGCATATTGGAGGTTATTGATATCTCTCCAGGTAATCTTGATTTCAGCTCATGCTTCATCCAGCCTGCATTTCTCATGATGTACTCTGCACATAAGTTAAATAAGCAGGTGACAATATGCAGGCTTGATGCACTCCTTTCCTGATTTAGAACCAGTCTGTTGTTCCATGTCCAGTTCTAACTGTTGCTTCTTGACTTGCAGATTTCTCAGGAGGCAGGTCAGGTGGTCTGGTATTCCCATTGCTTGAAAAATTTTCTACAGTTTGTTGTGATCCACACAGTCAAAGCTTTAGCATAGTGAATGAAGCAGAAGTAGATGTTTTTCTGAAACTCTCTTGCTTTTTTGGTGATCCAACAGATGTTGGCAATTTGATCTCTGGTTCCTCTGCCTTTTCTAAACCCAGCTTGTACATCTGAAAGTTCTTGGTTCACATACTGTTGAAGCCTAGCTTGAAGTATATTGAGCATTATTTTGCTAACATGTAAAATGAGTACAATCGTGCGGTAGTTTGAACATTCTTTGGCGTAGCTCTTCCTTGGGATTGGAATGAAAACTGACTTTTCCAGTCCTGTGGCCACTGCTGAGTTTTCCAAATTTGCTGGCATATTGAGTGCAGCACTTTCACAGCATCATCCTTTAGGATTTGAAATAGCTCAGCTGGATTTCCATCAATTCCACTAGCTTTGCTCATAGTGATGCTTCCTAAGGCCCATTTGACTTCACACTTCAGGATGTCTGGCTCTAGGTGAGTGATCATACCATCGTGGTTATCCAGGTCATTAATATCTTTTTAGTGTTGTTCTGTGTATTCTTGCCAGTTCTTCTTAATATATTCTGCTTCCTTTAGGTCCATACTGTTTCTGTCCTTCATTGAGCCTCTCTTTGTATGAAATGTTTCCTTGGTATCTCAAGTTTTCTTGAAGAGATCTCGTCTTTCCCATTCTATAATTTTTCTCTATTTCTTTGCACTGTTTCCTTAAAAAGGCTTTCTTATCTCTCCTTGCTCTTTTCTGGAACTTTGCATTCAAATGGGTGTATCTTTCCCTTTCTCATTTGCCTTTTGTTTGCCTTGTCACTTATCTTGGCCTAAGCTTTAAGTAATTTTGGACTTTCCAATCTCACCATCTTGGAATCCTGAGGCCATGATGCTGTGAAGGTCAGCCTAATCTAATGAAAATTAAAAGGCTAAAAATCAAACTGAAAAGCCTTTGTCCCTTCAATTGTCAGGTACATGACTCAAGTCCTGTTGGAACCTCCAGTCCCAGGGGAACCATCAGATGACATCAGATTATTTCCAGTGAGGCAAGGAGAGGAACCACTCAGATTTTACATGCCTAGAATCATGAGAAATAATAAACTGTAATTGGTTTATACCACTAAGTTTTGCAAAGCTTCGTTACACAGGTATAAAAACAATGCCTACCTTCTAGGGTTGTGATGAGGACTGAGGTGATACATTAAATGAAATGACAAAAATATGAGAAATTCAAAGGGTCAGTAGTAGTATTATCTTTCTCTTACATATCTGTAGTAGGCTCATCACAACCAAGTGAATTAGGGTCACACAGTTTTTAATATGAAGAAATACCATATGGACATATCACTAAATCAAGAGCAAGAAATCTGTGGTCACATTCTCTGTATCTGATTACCTGTAAACTGAAGCAGTAATCATGCTAGCATACTGAGGTTGATGTGGATTAGTATAGATAATACACATATATTAATTAGTGAAGTGCCTGGAACGTAAGAGGTACTTAATAAAGTGATGTATAATTATTTTACTGAAGGTTTCCATTTTAAATATTAAATAAGTTTTATTTCCCTCCTTTAACAAAGTTACCGCTGAGTGGAAATTCTGTGAACCCTGAAGCAAATATGTAATTTCATCCCGTTCAAAGATATACACAAGTTTAAGATCACGTGACAGCCTGCAGTTGGGAAATTCAGCCACACGGACTTGAATCTGGGGCCTCACATACAGAGCCAGTGCCTAAAGGATCCAACAGAAAGGTATGGGCAGATGAGGTTTTCTACAGTACAGCTATGACTCTGGAATCAGTTTAGGTAAAAAGCAGCAAATGAAGAAATGAGAATAAACTAAAATAATGGGGATTATCATTCAGTGAGAAACCTGTATGCAGGTCAAGAAGCAACAGTTAGAACCAGACATGGAGCAATGGACTGGCTCAAAATAGGGAAAGTAGTACTTCAAGGCTAAGTACTGTCACCCTGCTTATTTAACTTATATGCAGAGTACATTATGTGAAATGTTGGGGTGGATGAAGCTCAAGCTGGA
Organism: Redunca redunca; assembly: GCA_006410935.1. Taxonomy (NCBI): domain Eukaryota; kingdom Metazoa; phylum Chordata; class Mammalia; order Artiodactyla; family Bovidae; genus Redunca; species Redunca redunca. The sequence goes on along the minus strand of SJYQ01000182.1, from coordinate 890,348 downwards.
ATCAAGATTTCCAAGAGAAATATCAATAACCTCAGATATGTAGATGACACCACACTTATGGCAGAAAGTGAAGAAGAACTAAAGAGTCTCTTGATGAAGGTGAAAGAAGAGAGTGAAAAAGTTGGCTTCAAACTCAACATTCAGAAAACTAAGATCATGGCATCTGGTCCCATCACTTCCTGGCAAATAGATGGGGAAACAATGGAAACAGTGACAGACTTTATTTTCTTGGGCTTCAAAATCCCTGTGAATGGTGACTGAAGCCATGAAATTAAGACATTTGCTCCTTGGAAGAAAAACTATGACCAACCTAGACAGCATATTAAAAAGCAGAGACCACACTTTGCTTACAAAGAATGACATAGTCAAAGCTATGGTTTTTCCAGTAGTCGAGTATAGATGTGAGAGTTGGACCATGGGAAAGGCCAAGGGTTGAAGAACTGATGCTTTCCAACTGTGGTGCTGAGGAAGACTCGTGGGAGTTAACTAGACAGAAAGGAGATCAACCCGGAATACTCATTGGAAGGACTGATGCTGAAGCTGAAGCTCTAATACTTTGGCCACCTGATGCAAACAAATGACTCATTGGAAAAGACCCTGGTGCTGGGAAGGATTGAGGGCAGGAAGAAAAGGGGATGACCAAGGATGAGATGACTGGATGGCATCACCAACTCAATGGACATAACTTTGAGCAAACTCCAGGAGATGGTGAAGGACAGGGAAGCCTGGTGTGTAGCAGTCCGTGGGGTCACAAAGAGTCAGACACAACTGAGCGACCAAACAACAACAATTCAATGAGTTACCAGGCCTCCATCTGAAGTAGAAAAAAGGAGTAATTCCATGCCTTTTTTTCAAGCATAATTCTATGCACGTCCCACTAAGAGGCAGGACCTATGTTAGTCCAGATTAGGCAAGAACTGGTGTTAAGTTGGGATTAAACTTGCAAGGAGTTATTAGGGAAACAATCTGTGTGAGAAAAAAATAGGAAAGGGTATGGAAATGCTGGGAAGGCCATCAGACCATGATGTCAATGTCACTCCCAAGGATAGAGAGAAAAAGTGTTTGATAGAAATGTTCTAGACAACCACATTCTCAAAAGAAAGTTTGACAAGGTCCTGAGAGAGTCCTTGAGCCAAAGTATCCATCAGATGTCCCAAACCAGCCAGGAATGGGTCAGCCTTGGTATCCCTGCCAAACTCAGGCATTGGCTGGAATCAGCCATGGGAAGGCACAGATGCCAATGTGGCATAGATTTCAGAGCACGCCAACTAGGGCTCCTGTTCAATGACACCTTCAATGATTCCACATGTGCAAGGAGCATTCTCAGAGCTGCCACAAACCCCCTAGAGAAAAGCTGATGTGGACAGTCCTATGTACATTCACCAGGAAGGCATGACATTCTGGTGTACCAGTGGGTTTCAAGTATAAATATAAGGATGATAAACAAGCAATAAAGCTACTCAGAGAACTATTCTTAAGTCTCACTAAAAGAGAGATGGTGTCAGGAACTGGAAGCGGTTTGTCTTTGTTTTGAGATATTGGTTTTACCTCAAGTGACATCTCTTTTGCATAATTGATAGACAAGGATCTGTTCACAGTTGGATGAGTAGAGTGTTAAAAAGGTATCAGTATAATTCAAATGAATCCTCTGACATCTCTGCTAACAAGAATAACTGCTTCTCTGCAGAGAGAAGTGGAATGAGGCTGACTAGACATCTCAAATCAAAGAATCTTTATCATCACCCATATTTCAGAGAATACTATTTCATGATGATATGCACAGGGATTTATATCTCTGAATGCAATCAAAGAGTCACTGTGTTCTCCAAATGAAATAACATAGTATTTTAATATTGACAACAGAAAACCATTTGCAATTCAGTTCATCAAGTAAATATATTTGTTTCCTGTCTCTTTCTGTCTCATTCTCTTTCTAAATTTTTTATATTCCCCTTTCAGTTAAAATTAAAAGTTTCACAACAGCTAGATAAAAGCTGGTGAAAACACACATGCTGATTTTTTAGGCTATACTATCCCATTATTTCTAGCAAGTTAGACATTTTATTCCTATAAGTATTTATCAGGAACTTACTATGTGTTCAGGGCCTTCTTCTAGGTATAAGTGGGAATAAAATTGATCAAACAAGAGTCCATCTCCTTGGGAAATTTCCAACAGTACTGAAGTTCCCTGAGGACAGAGGAAATGCCTCTCATCTCTAGAACTGTCACATACTGTGCAAGTTGTTCACTGTGCAAAGATGTCCAGCCAAGGAAGTAAGCAAAAGCCTGAAAAAAAACCATACTGTGCTCATCAGACTCTGAAATCTGACACACAATTACGTCTTCTAAGAGAAAGGTTGCATTTCTTTCAATTGGCATGAAGTTGCTATCTGACTAATGCTACCCTGAAAATAGCTCTGAATCTTAAGCATGAGCAAACCTAGTATTAGGTATGCACTATTAATAAGTGAAACACTTATGTATTCGAAAATGCAGTGCATATTCTGTTGTCCAAATGTATGGTACAGAAAATAGCTTCTTTCAGAGATCAAAACAGGGAAGACTGCCACAAACGATATCATTCTTAGAAAACTATCTTTGTAGCAGAATCAATTATCAAATACACACAAAAATGATTCACAACAGAAATAATTGAAAAGGTCAGAACAAAAGACATTGCAGGCTTTGAATGGAAATTGGATGATTTCTGAGATTCAGCAAAACTATCATTTTAGTGCCTTTTGCTCATTCTCATATTCTACCAAATCTTTATTGTTCTAATATTCATTGATTGGTAGCTAGAAAGGTAAGTACTGAATTAGAAAGATGAAGTCTAACTGGGAACAAACGCTTGTCAAAAGTCAATCTACCAGAGAAATAGATCACTGGCTAATAATCCCATGCAGTAATATAGGAAAGAAAAATATCTCTCCCAGAACTTTCCTTAAAAGAGAAGCAGGTAGAATTATAGACTCAAAGGGTAAGTCTTATGGTGAGTGAGATGGTGGGTGAGCAAAGCATGAGATGTGAAGCCAACAAAGGTAGTTACGGCAAAGAAAATATCCCTACAAAGGGAAATCCTAATCAAGAATCTCTGAAATAAGACCAAATAAAATGTAAGTGATTGGTCACCACATTATCACAGTCACTGGGGATGTACAGTTCAGACAGAAGGAAACTTGCGGGGGCTGATTCATTGGAAGGATTGGTGCTGAAGCTGAAGCTCCAATAGTTTGGCTACCTGATACAAAGAGCTGACTCATTGGAAAAGACCCTGATGCTGAGAAAGATTGAAGGCAGGAGAAGAAGGTGGTGAGAGAGGGTGAGATGGTTGGATGGCATCACCAACTCAATGGACATGAGTTTGAGCAAACTCCAGAAGACGGTAAAGGATATGGAAGCCTGGAGTACTGCAGTCCATGGGGCTGTAAAGAGTCAGACACGGCTGAGCGACTGAACAACAGCAATATCCCAATGCAAAATAAAAGGTTTTTTAAAATGAGGGAGTTAAATAAAAGTATCCTTTTTATAAATAATTGCAGTTTTCATTGAGATGATGCTTTTAGAATTTTATTTAAACATATCTGGCACTTCAGCCAAAATGTTCAAACTCCATAAGGTACTTTAACTGGAATGTTGTGATCTAGAATCTGGCTATTAGAACCTGTCTGTGGACCAGCAGCACTGGCTTACTCTGGCAGCATTGTAGAGATGGGGATTTTTAAGCCCCACCCCAGACTAATTAAATTTAATCTGCATTTTATTTTTTGTTTGTTTTGTTTTATTCTTTACTGACTAGGGGCATTTTAACAGACCCTTATGCTGGGAAAGATTGAAGGCAGGAGGAGAAGGGGATGACAGAGGATGAGATGGTTGGATGGCATCACTGACTTAATGGAAATGAGTTTGAGCAAACTCTAGGAGTTGGTGATGGACAAGGAAACCTGGTGTGCCGCAGTCCATGGGGTGGCACAGAGTCTCTGAGCAACTCAGCTCAACTGAACTGGTGACGGTAGAGATAGTAATACTATAGATCCATGTGGTATAGTAAGTGTATTAGGCATATTGTTATCCAATCACTCAGTCATAGCTCTTTGCGACCCCATGGACTGCAGCACGCCAGGTTTCCCTGCCCTTCACTATTTCCCGGAGTTTGGTCAAACTCATGTCCATTGAGCCCATGATGCCATCCAACTATCTCATCCTCTGTTGCATCGGAGTTTTTTCCAATGAGTCGGCTCTTCACATCCAGTGGCCAAAGTATTAGAGCATCAGCTTCAGCATCAATCCTTCCCATGCATAGAGTCAACATAAATTAATAGCTATTAAAATAATTTTAAATGAACTTAGCCATAACTGTAGTTCTGAAATTACCTATCTCTATTCTTTTTCCCACCCCTCAAAACTGAGGAGGATTATTGTTCTTGTCCAAGAATTTAATTTAGATGAACCCTTAAAAGTGACAACTTCAAACTTCTATGAGGTTTTGCACACTTAAGAAAATAGATCATTTAATGCTAACTTTTTTGTTTAAACGGATCAGAAGAGGTATATTTGGAAAGAGTAAGGAGAAAGAAATAAATGGAAAGAAGGTAACATAGTTCAGCATTATGATATACTATTCAGAGACCAACACTTCTGAGAGACAATGTAAAATTATGTATATGTATATGTATAACTTTTAAAGTAATTTACTGACGGTCAAGTATATTCAGTTCAGCTCAGTCACTCAGTCGCATCCAACTCTTTGCAACTGGATGGACGGCAGCACGCCAGCCCTCCCTGTCCATCAGTCACTCCTGGAACTTACTCAAATTCATGTCCATCGAGTCGGAGATGCCATCCAACCATCTCATCCTCTGTCATCCCCTTCTCCTCCTGCCTTTAGTCTTTCCCAGCATCAGGGTCTTTTCTAAAGAGTCAATTCTTCACTTCAGGTGGCCAAAGTATTTAAGTGTCAGCTTTAGCATCAGTCCTTCCAAAGAATACTCAGGACTGATTTCCTTTAGGATGGACTGGTTGGATCTCCTTTTTGTCCAAGGGACTCTCAAAAGTCTTCTCCAACACCACAGCTCAAAAGCATCAATTCTTCAGAGTTCAACTTTCTTTATAGTCCAGCTCTCACATCCGTACATGGAAAAACCATAGCTTTGACTAGACAGACCTTTGTCAGCAAAGTGCCATCTTTGCTTTTTAATACGCTGCTTAGGTTTGTCATAGCTTTCCTGCCAAGGAGCAAGTGTCTCTTAATTTCATGGCTGCAGTCACCATCTGCAGCGATTTTGGAGCCCAAGAAAATAACATCTGTCATTGCTTCCCATTTTTCCCCTTCTATTTGCCATGAAGTGATGGGACTGGATACCATCATCTTCATTTTTTGAATTATGAGTTTCAAGCCAGCTTTTTCACTCTCCTTATTTTGTATATTTGCCAGATTTAGATACCACATCTTCACAGGCCTTTTCAACTTCTTGTCATCCAAGCAAAGAATAATAATTTTTAAAAAGTGTCAACAAAATATTCTTCCCATTTGTCGAGGTATACCAAATTCGAAATGAAATTTTTTACACCAGTGCTTATCAAATTATAATGTAAATATGAAAGCCTAATGAACATGTTAAGATGAAGATTCTGACTAGTAAGTCTGGGGTCATTTCTAACAAGCTCCCAGGTGACACCAGTGCTACCTGGGACTACAGTTTGAATAGCAACGTTAAAATCTAGGTTTTTATTGTTTTATTTGTTCAGTTTCTCCCTTCCTCTTTGAGAAACCAATTCACTGTCTTCCTGTTTTCAGGCTTGCTAAATACTTCAAGAGTTGTGATTTTTTTGCATTGATGTGTTAAACAATTTGTTACAGATCTCCAATTAAACAAAATGCAATCAAAATTAAACAAGTTACTGTAAAAAATGTTAATACCATCACCATCATAAAACATTTAGTTTATTTCCTAGTTCTTATCACAAATCAAACATCTATGACTCATGATGGATAACTCAGAGAAGAGCCAATTCACTGGAAAAGACCCTGGGAAAGACTGAAGGCAAAAGGAAAAGAGAGCGGCAGAGGATGAGATGGTTAGATAGCATCACTGACTCAGTGTACATGAATCTGAGCAAACTCCAGGAGACAGTGAAGGAGAGGGAAGCCTGGTGTGCTGCAGTCCATGGGGTCGGAAAGAGCTGGACAGGACTGAGTGACTGAACCACAGTAAGCATGTACTGCTGTGCTAAAGTATTTTTTAAAATTTAACACCATGTTCATTACCAAAAAATTTGTAGTTTATTTACTCTAAGTAGACATATATGGCAATATTTGTTATTTTGATATCTACAGTTTCCATTTGATCAGTAAAATAGTATATTTTGTTTAGACACAATTGTAAATAAAGTGTATACCACAACCAACTTCAAGTACATTTCTGTTCTATGGCCTCTTACTTTAATAAGAACATTATTTTCACCACCATACTCCACTAAAATCTATATTTATATTTTTTCCACATAATATTTTGTAGTAAATGTAGACAGATTTAACTAAATTCATAATAGTATTGATAATACTGTTAGATATTATAATTTGGGCAGAATGGTTTTGATTCCATTAATTGGGACTTGCATGTGTGAATGTGGCCACTCAGTTGCATCCAACTCTGTGACCCTTTGGACTGTAGCCCACCAGGTTTCTCTGTCCATGGGAATTTTCAGGCAAGAATAGAGCAGTGGGTTGCCATTTTCCTCCTCCAGGGGATCTTCCCAACCCAGGGATGAAACCTGCATCTCCTGTGTCTCTTGCATTGCAGTGGATTATTTACCCACTGAACCATCAGGGAAGAAAAACAAACTAAACAAACATAACTGACACATCATGCTGTCATTTTTAAACATTAGATTTTGATAGCCATTATGTGTGCTCAGACACTCAGTCGTTTTGGACTCTTCATGACCATATGGACTGTAGCCCACCAGCCTCCTCTGTCCATGGGACTCTCCAGGTAAGAATACTGGAGTGGGTTGCTATTTCCTCCTCCAGGGGAACTTCCTGATCCAGGGATGGAACCCACGTCTCCTGTGGGTTCACCCGGGGACTGAACATGCATCTGTTAGGTCTCCTGAATTCAGTTCAGTTCAGTTCAGTTCAGTCGCTCAGTCATGTCCGACTCTTTGCAACCCCATGAATCACAGCANATGCTATCTAGGTTTCCTTCCAAAGAGTAAGCATCTTTTAATTTCATGGCTGAAATCACCATCTGCAGTGATTTTGGAGCCCCCAAAAATAAAGTCTGACACTGTTTCCACTGGTTCCCCATCTATTTCCCATGAAGGGATGGGACAGGATGCCATGATCTTCGTTTTCTGAATGTTGAGCTTTAAGCCAACATTTTCACTCTCCACTTTCACTTTCATCAATAGGCTTTTTAGTTCCTTTTCACTTTCTGCCGTTAGGTTCTCCTGAAAGAGTTCACCAGCAAGCACCTGATGCTTTCATTCAAAGGAATACGTTAGGGTGTTAGCTCCCTTGTATTTGGAGAGAATCAGAAAAGAGAACTAGGTCATCACTAGTCCATTTTTCATATCTAACCATGTGTTAAAGTAAGAATTCTTCACTGCACAAGCATCTCACACTCGACATGGCAGAAACTGGAAGTAGAAATGAAATCAATCAAAGGCACATGCTTATTTTAATGTGGCTATCAACAACAACATTATGGTCAAAAAAAAAATGAAAACTCTAAGACAAATGAAACTGGATACTATGCTTATTGCCATAAACCAGGACTGCTTCCAGCAAAACATGAGGTACAGTCATTCTAATTATAATGTGAAGTACTGTCCCCACTGTAAGAAAAACAATCTCTCAACTTATTAGGGAAGTTGGGAAAACATGTCTCTTGCCTTAAGGATTTAGGTGGAATGCAGTAGTTTTGCTTTTAGGACAAATTTGGCCTGAAGACATTTTGTTAGCTTACACAGAGTTGTTTTTTATTTGAATTACTTATTTGAATTAAATTGGAGATCTCACACATAGAATTGTGTTTTCTCAGGAAGAAAGAAAGTTCTAAGGCTGAATTTCCACATACTAAAATTCAAATCTAATGTCATATTGTCTTACAAATTCAAAGAGCACCACTTAGCTTGTATCTGATTTAGAACCATTATTCTAAATAATATTTAAACAAATAATTAAAACATTGGCATAAGTCCTCCGTGTAGGTAGGGAATAGTGTGGATAACCGGAAGCACAGCAAGTAGAAGAAAGCAGTGGTCCCAGAAAGAGATGCGTATGAGAACAGTGATACAGAGTAAGGAACAAGAAAACATTCCAAAGTTACCCCCACACTCAAAGTCAAGCATTATCCCTCCAAAGGTGAAATTCTGGGATGCTTTCCAGTGTAGGAATAATTGTATTTCCCACGAACTGTTCTTCCTCTTTATACTGCAATTTCCTTTAGTGACTTCAACCTTTTAATAAAGTTGGTTATACTCAAGAAGGCTTGCATAGTGGTGCTTTGGACAACAACAAAAAAGAGGAGTAAAGGCTGGTGTGATTTTTCTGATGTGCAAGCATACTCTGGAAGGGAGTTTTATGTGGGAGATCCAAGTGGTGTTCATCAGAGTGAAATATAGAGCACACAACCTTAAGAAGCTGCAGTTCCATGAATAATCCATGACTCAAAAAGAATACAAAACTAACCCTCACTAACTGAATACAAGAGGAGGTACAGAAATAGAATGAACAGCAGAAATATATATATATATATATACACACATATACATACACAATATCTGTACATATACACACATTCATAAACACAAGTATAAATAAAAGACAATAGATGAATAGATAGATGGTTTGTTTTGCAAGTAATTCTTTATGAAAGAAAGAATTGATTAAAGGATTTGGAGGTCCTTAGTTTTCCTTGCAAAAGTCCTGGAAACTAAAAGGTTGCTTCTTATATCTTCCCAACACCTGTACAGTCGATGAGTGGCACTGTGTGCTCCAGTTTTGACACTGTAAGCATTATGCTAGTCTTTCTCATTGCCAGTTTAAAACTACGCCCTTATTTAAATGGCTAGAATGCATCTTGGCAGATAAGGTATATGGAGCAGTGTCAATACACAGCTTGTTAAGGCTGACAATAGATGCTCAGAAGGTGTCAAACAGCAGCAGAACACAGCCTTCTTCCTGACCCAGGTTGCTTAAAGCTGAAGTGTGGTAAATTGGGCATGTCTGAAATGGAGCTGTCAGACTTGGAAGGTTTAATATTGATTTTTTTTTCCTACAGACCTCAAACAGACTAATGTACCTAGGCACTTGCAGCAAAGTACTTGAAAAATAACACTTATCAAAGCTACTAAAAATGCCCTGTGAAGTAAGGGAGCAAGTGAAATTATTACATAATCTATTATTTCCTTCTACAAATGTCCATATGATTATATCAAGTTTCCTTCCATGGGTTTACTCCAAGAATGTGTATGTTTCCCTTTGAAGACTGGCAATGGTTGTCTCAAGCATCGTGCTGAGAAGGAATCTGAGGCCATTTCTAAGCTAAAACTAGAGTGTCACAATCCAGGCTGGCCAGAGAGGTATGGGTGGAAAATATCAACACAAATGCTGGTGTCAACTGTAAGCTAAACTTCTGAGTGTGGCAGGGATTTGTTGTACCTATTCCTATGTGGGGTCATGTTCAGTGCAGTTGATAAGTTAAAATATTGTAGAGTTGTAGGGAAAGGTTTATTGTTGGACTAATTTCACCCCCCTGTCTAATTATATTACTATATGAGAGGGAAAAAAAAAAAAAAACCTCTTAAAGGAACAAAGTAGAAGTGTCAAGATTGAATTCTAAACAGAGTCCAAGATAGTATTCTGAGTAAGGTAGAAATAATTTTTTAATGACACATCAAGTCAAAGAAAATGCAGGAAATGAATCTGAGGCAAAAGATTGATAACTCTAACTAGGCAAATAGCAAGGAAGTTCAAGAGTAAGAATCTGGAGAAATTCTATAAGACAAAGATTTACAGCAGAAGGGAGCACTTTAAACATGTCTGAAATGGAAGCTGATGGAGGAAGATGTTCAGGGTGGAAAGGTCAAGTTAGACACTCCAAATATTGTTAACTGAATATAGATTTGACCAACAACTGCAGCCAAGAAACCAGTACCCAGTGAACCACACACTACAAATATAGATGGGCATGCAGATAGACGTGCAATTCAGTTCAGTTCAGTCGCTCAGTCGTGTCCAACTCTTTGCAACCCCATGATTCACAGGATGCCAGCCCTCCCTGTCCATCATCAACTCCCAGAGTTCACTCAAATTCACATCCATCGAGTCAGGGATACCATTCAGCCATCTCATCCTCTGTTGTCCCCTTTTCCGGCCTTCAATCCCTCCCAGCATCAAAGTCTTTTCCAATGAGTCAACTCTTCGCATCAGGTGGCCAAAGTACTGGAGTTTCAGCTTTAGCATCATTCCTTCCAAAGAAATCCCAAGATTGATCTCCTTCAGAATGGACTGGTTGGATCTCCTTGCAGTCCAAGGGACTCTCAAGAATCTTCTCGAACACCACAGTTCAAAAGCATCAATTCTTCGGCGCTCAGCCTTCTTCACAGTCCAACTCTCACATCCACACATGACCACTGGAAAAACCATAGCCTTGACTAGACGGACCTTAGTCAGCAAAGTAGTGTCTCTGCTTTTGAATATGCTGTCTAGGTAGGTCATAACTTTTCTTCCAAGGAGTAAACGTCTTTTAATTTCATGGCTGAAATCACCACCTGCAGTGATTTTGGAGCCCAAAAAAATAAACCCTGACACTGTTTCCACTGTTTCCCCATCTATTTGCCATGAAGTGATGGGACCAGATGCCATGATCTTCGTTTTCTGAATGTTGAGCTTTAAGCCAACTTTTTCACTCTCCTCTTTCACTTTCATCAAGAGGCTTTTTAGTTCCTCTTCACTTTCTGCCATAAGAGTGGTGTCATCTGCATATCTGAGGTTATTGATATTTCTCCCGGCAATCTTGATTCCAGCTTGTGTTTCTTCCAGTCCAGCGTTTCTCATGATGTACTCTGCATAGAAGTTAAAAAAGCAGGGTGACAGTATACAGCCTTGCTGTCCTCCTTTTCCTATTTGGAACCAGTCTGTTGTTCCATGTCCAGTTCTAACTGTTGCTTCCTGACCTGCATAAAGATTTCTCAAGAGACAGGTCAAGTGGTCTGGCATTCCCATCTCTTGAAGAATTTTCCACAGTTTATTGTGATCCACACAGTCAAAGGCTTTGGCATAGTCAATAAAGCAGAAATAGATGTTTTTCTGGAACTCTCTTGCTTTTTCCATGATCCAGCAGATGTTGGCAATTTGATCTCTGGTTCCTCTGCCTTTTCTAAAACCAGCTTGAACATTAGGAAGTTCACAGTTCACATATTGCTGAAGCCTGGCTTGGAGAATTTTGAGCATTACTTTACTAGCATGTGAGATGAATGCAATTGTGCAGTAGTCTGAGCATTCTTTGGCATTGCCTTTCTTTGGGATTGGAATGAAAACTGACCTTTTCCAGTCCTGTGGCCACTGCTGAGTTTTCCAAATTTGCTGGCATATTGAGTGCAGCACTTTCACAGCATCATCTTTCAGGATTTGAAACAGCTCTACTGGAATTCCATCACCTCCACTAGCTTTGTTCGTAGTGATGCTTTCTAAGGCCCACTTGACTTCACATTCCAGGATGTCTGGCTCTAGATGAGTGATCACACCAAGGTGATTCTCTGGTTCTTGAAGATCTTCTTTGTACAGTTCTTCTGTGTATTCTTGCCATCTCTTCTTAATATCTTCTGCTTCTGTTGGGTCCATACCATTTCTGTCCTTTATTGAGCCCATCTTTGCATGAAATGTTCCCTTGGTGTCTCTAATTTTCTTGAAGAGATCTCTAGTCTTTCCCAATGTGTTCTTTTCCTCTATTTCTTTTCATTGATTGCTGAAGAAGGCTTTCTTATCTCTTCTTGCTATTCTCTGGAATTCTGCATTCAGATGCTTATATCTTTCCTTTTCTCCTTTGCTTTTCACTTCTCTTCTTTTCACAGCTATTTATAAGGCCTCCTCAGACAGCCATTTTGCTTTCTTGCATTTATTTTCCATGGGGATGATCTTGATCCCTTTCTCCTGTACAATGTCACGAACCTCATTCCATAGTTCATCAGGCACTCTATCTATCAGATCTAGGCCTTAAATCTATTTCTCACTTCCAGTGTATAATCATAAGGGATTTGATTTAGGTCATACCTGAATGGTCTAGTGGTTTTCCCTACTTTCTTCAATTTGAGTCTGAATTTGGCAATAAGGAGTTCATGATCTGAGCCATAGTCAGCTCCTGGTCTTGTTTTTGTTGACTGTGTATAGAGCTTCTCCATCTTTGGCTGCAAAGAATATAATCAATCTGATTTCGGTGTTGACCATCTGGTGATGTCCATGTGTAGAGTCTTCTCTTGTGTTGTTGGAAGAGGGTGTTTGCTATGACCAGTGCATTTTCTTGGAAAAACTCTATTAGTCTTTGCCCTGCTTCATTCCACATTCCAAGGCCAAATTTGCCTTGGAATGCTTCCAGGTGTTTCTTGACTTCCTACTTTTGCATTCCAGCCCCCTATAATGAAAAGGACATCTTTTGGGGGTGTTAGTTCTACAAAGTCTTGTAGGTCTTCATAGAACCATTCAACTTCAGCTTCTTCAGCAGTACTGGTTGGGGCATAGACTTGGATAACTGTGATATTGAATGATTTGCCTTGGAGACGAACAGAGATCATTCTTTCGTTTTTGAGATTGCATCCAAGTACTGCATTTCAGACTCTTTTGTTGACCATGATGGCTACTCCATTTCTTCTGAGGGATTCCTGCCCGCAGTAGTAGATATAATGGTCATCTGAGTTAAATTCACCCATTTTAGTCCATTTTAGTTTGCTGATTCCTAGAATGTCGACGTTCACTCTTGCCATCTCTTGTTTGACCACTCCCAATTCGCTTTGATATATGGACCTGACATTCCAGGTTCCTATGCAATATTGCTCTTTATAACACTGGACCTTGCTTCTATCATCAGTCACATCCACAGCTGGGTATTGTTTTTGTTTTGGCTCCATCCCTTCATTTTTTCTGGAGTTATTTCTCCACTGATCTCCAGTAGCATATTGGGCACCTACTGACCTGGGGAATTCCCCTTTCAGTATCCTATCATTTTGCATTTTCATACTGTTCATGGGGTTCTCAAGGCAAGAATACTGAAGTGGATTGCCATTCCTTCTCCTGTGGACCACACTCTGTCAGACCTTTCCACCATGACCCGGCTGTCTTGGGTTGCCCTGTGGGCATGGCTTAGTTTCATTGAGTTAGACAAGGCTGTGGTCCTAGTGTGATTAGATTGACTAGTTTTCTGTGAATATGGTTTCAGTGTGTCTGTCCTCTGATGCCCTCTTGCAACACCTACCATCTTACTTGGGTTTCTCTTACCTTGGGAGTGGGGTATCACTTCACGGGTGCTCCAGCATATTTAAGAATTCATGTCAGCTGCAAGGAGATTAAACAAAATGGCTAATTGAAGTTAAATATACACTTCCAGTGACTTTTTCGTTTGTCTAACCTTAAACATGTGTACAACAGGAATTCTGAAAGGCAAACAAGTTAGAAATCATGTGTTGTAAGCTGAATAATGCCCCCTACCAAAGATGACTAATGTAGGAATTGGGTGAGGAAAATGACCTGCAAGAGTTTAGGGAGAAAGAATACTCACAATCAGAGACATGAGCAAAGGGCAGACCTAGTGAACTGAGCACCGAGGCCTGGAGGATGACCCAAACGAGAGCCATAGATGGTGGCTTTCAAAGTAGAAAGAGAAAAGCATGGGAGGATTGAGTACTAATCCTGAAAGAATTTTAAATGGCATTTCTGAGGTCTACCTGGCAAGATATTTCTATCTTAGAAGAATTTGTAACCAATTGTCCTTGTATTTTTATGCTTATGTTTCCCAACTTGGAGACCATTTTTGTTCTAGACTCTGCAACCCCCTTGGCTCACCTTGTGTACTTAGAAAAACTGTCTCACTTCCTTCTGAGCATGTAGTTTGGGGTCAGTTCTAGTTTTTATGTTATTGAAAAGATTTTGAGAAGTTCAATTAGAAAGTGCAGTGAGTGGTGAGTATCAACCTCCTAAAAATTAAGTAAGCAGTGAAGTGAACCTCCAAAAATGATTGATTGAGCCCTAGATTAAAGAAAATGTGTGTGTCTTTTGTTTAACAGGAGAAGCTAGCTAAGGAGAAAACTAAGTTGGGGGGAACTGAATTTTTTACAATAGGTTTTGTATGTTTGTCTTGACAGATCCCGTCTTGACTGAAGAGTCTGCGTGATTCTGGAAAGCACACCACCCACTATACATTGAGGCACATGATGCCTGCAATCAACCTAGCACCCCTGCCCCCTCCCCACCCNTCGAGAGGACCCCCCCCCCACGCACACACACTGAGACAGAAAATGCATGTATTCCCTGCTACACCATGCAGCTTTGGTGGCACCTCTCGGTTTCTCTGTGCACACTCTCTAGACTAATACCGAACCTGCCAACAGTGAGAAGTTGACTTGTTCCATAATTCAAGCCCAGATTTATGGAGATTACAGATTGCTTAGATGAACACCAATGTGGTCAATCTGTGTGTGTGCTTAGTCACTCAGCTGTGCCCAACTCTCTGCAACCCTATGGATCACAGCCTGCCAGGCACCTCTGTCCATGGGATTCTCCATGCAAGAATACTGGAGTGGATTGCCATGCCCTTCTCCAGGGGATCTCCCCAACCCGGGGATAGAACCCAGGTCTCCTGCATTGCAGAGGATTCTTTACCAGCTGAGCTACCAGGGAAGACCTATGGTCAGCATGTGAAGTGAAAGTCATTCAGTTGTGTCCGACACTTTACGACCCCATGGACTATACAGTCTGTGGAACTGTCTAGGCCAGAATACTGGAGTGGGTAGTCTTTCCCTCCTTCAGGGGATCTTCCCAACCCAGGGATCAAACCCAGGTCTTCCGCACTGTGGGCAGATCCTTTACCATCTGAGCCACCAGAGAAGACCTGGCAGTACATAGAAGTACCATTTCCATTCTGACGGTGTTTCTGAACTGCGACCATACCTCTCTCCCACTGTATTGCCATGGAGCTGTGATGGGACAGCTCCATGGGATGAAGGAAAGGGAAGGATTAACTAGCATTTCACAAACATCAGTAATTTATAAAAGCTTCTATCATAATTTGTACCAAAGTCATACACTATTAGTACAATTATTTAATTGCATTATACTTTAAATTGACTATGTTTATTTGGCCTCATCCTAAAAAATAACAACCATGATAATATATATTTAAGGGATAAATAGCATTATAAATGCTCATTAAAGTCCATAATAAATGCAACAACAACAAAAAATTGTTTGCATACAAACTAAAATCATCTTATGTTTCTCATAAATCACACTTTGGGAAATTCATATCTAATAGAAAGCCCAGCTGAGAGCTGCTAGAATTTCAGACTGAGCCCAAAATACCCTCGCTTAAGCTGGAGGAAAAGGCAGAAGTGGAGAATTCTCATTGCAGACACACTCCTCATCTAAATAAATCATAATTTTCTCTCCACTTTCCACATCCTTACTACTAGAAGATTCCATTCAAGTACCAGCAGCTGTTAGAAGAAATCAAAAAGAAGAAACAGGAAGAAAAAAAGAAAACCCGTATCTGACAACTGAAATGGAATCGGCCTTGGTTTTCTGCTATTCCTGCATTTTTAGGTTGAAAGGCTACTGTCAAAATATTATGGTTATAGAAACATCATAATTATAGGATCTTGAATCATGTTTGTTTTCACCCCATGCCTCTGCCTTTGTCTTTCTTTTAATCTCCTTAATGTACCATAATTATGTCTTCAGTGCAGGTCAATTATTTCTGAACTAGAAAACAAATTATCATCATTACCTCTGATTATTCTTGCCTTTTCTTTGATCTTATTTTGTGCAGCAACCAAAATTTTGTGTTCATTCAGCCCTCTTCTTCCCTGGTTGCATTGTTGGCAGAGCTGAGATACAGTACAAAATCATCCCCCTGCCATTTCCAATACTCTCCTTTATGTTCATCCCACTCTTCAAACACTTTTGGTGCCTGCATATTATCAAAATATGTTCAAATGATCTTATTACCAACATAGCTCCTGGGTACCACTGCCTTTTTAGTCACAGTGCCTCTTTCATCTTTTTTCTTCCTAATCCTAAGTACATTTTCAAAATCCAAATTAGTACACAAAGGCCCATCCAAATAGCATTAATATCTTAAAAAGTTACTGCATCCTTTTTTCAATAATCCTGAGATTAATGGGCCCCAAGACTTATGTGACACAGAAAATTAACGAGGTTTGATTGGAGCAATAATCCATGAATTATGAAGGACCTCTCTACTGTGGTTATAATGAAATTAGCTTTTTTTTTTCTTTTTGGTTGAAAAAGAAAGAAAGCAAGAAGGGGGTTGAAAGAAATTATCTTAAGAAATAATACTTGCAAAATAGAAATGCATAGGTGTTCTTGATTAGATTTTTCTACAGAGGTGTCCAGCAGAGTAAGACCAAGAAGCAACGTGATGTGTTTGCCTTCTCTGTGGAAATGGGATGCACACAAAGCGGGGGCGGGGGGGAAGAGCCACAGCCTAGGTGTATTCTTTGAGGCAATCTTTCTGGTTTGCTGGTATCAGGCCTCAGGATGCGCTTTCTTGCCCCATGTTGACAAACTGACTTCCCAGAAATCCCCACAGGAAAAACACTCAATGCCAGGGCATAGATGCCTGGCATCCAAACGTGCTGTGCAGCTAGGAAAGTGAAAGATAACTCACAGCAGAAACTTCCTCCAAATCCGTCTGGCTGGAGCTATGTACGTAATCAAAATGTTCACTCTTACAATATCCCACTGCCCCTTCTGTGTTTTATGCGATGTTTTTCCTGTGTGTATTATTCCCTTCCATTTTTCATTGCTTTGAATCAAACGTGAAAGGAAAAAAAAACCTTAGAAATATAGCCCACTGTGGAACCCATTCAGCAAATAAGTACAACCAGATGCAGGTCCCACACAGAGAGAATCCTCTAGATCTTTGTTCTGTGTAACTTAGATCTCGGGCGTGGGATGGGAGGGTTGCGGTGCCAGATTGAAACTGAAAGGCTTGATGTTTTAGAGGGATCATGTTATTTACAAGACAAATCACTTTTAAATGAGGTCATCATGATGGGAATAGCACATGGTCAGAGGTCAGGATTCCAAGATAAAATTCTCATACTGCCCTGCCTCCAACTGAGGAATTTTGAGATCACATAAGTTCTATGAGTCTGAGGATCCCAGCTTCAGCTACATCAGAGGGTTTCTCTGAGGATCCTCTGAACTAATACATGTGAAAATGTGCAGCATTTAAAATAATGTACAAATACAAGATACTTACTATGGACTAAATGTGGTACCCTGAATTGTGTATTTTTACTATTACTCTAGGAATGTAGAAAATATAGCTTCATCAGTGCTTGGGAAGTCTGTCTTTGTTAATCGGCCTCATCTTGAAGAAGCTAGAGTTGTTGGTGTATCAGATGGAGAAACTAAGTAAGATTTTATTTGTCATTTTTAAAGTATATATATGCTTTGCTATTTGATGGCTTTTGTTCATACATTTTGGAGAAGAAAATGGCAATCCACTCCAGTATTCTTGCCTAGAGAATCCTGTGGACAGAGGAAGCTGGTGGGCTGCTGTCCATAGGGTTGCACAGAGTCAGACAGGACTGAAGCAACTTAGCAAATTGTATACATGAAACTTTAATCCCCAGTGTGATGGTATTAAGAGGTGAGGCCTTGCTTCATGAGCATGGGGCCCTCGTAAATGGATTAGTGTCCCTATGAGAATGAGAGGGCTTCCTTTCTCTCTTCTCTCTGTCCTGTGTGGGTACAGGTGGTCTATAACCAGCTGTTGTTTTTCAGTCACTAAATCGTGGCCGACTGTTTGTGACCCCATGGACTACAGCACACCAGACTTTATCCTTCACTATCTCCCAGAGTTTGCTCAAACTCATATTTATTGAGTCAGTGATACCATCCAACCATCTCATCCTCTGTTACCTCCTTCTGCTCATGCCCTCAACCCTTCCCAGCATCAAGATCTTTTTTAATGAGTCAGCTCTTTGCATCAAGTGGCCAAAATATTGTAGCTGCAACATCAATCCTTCCAATGAATATTCAGCATTGATTTCCTTTAGGATTGACTGGTTTGATCTCCTTGCATTCCAAGGGACTCTCAAGAGTCTTCCCAGTTCAGTTCAGTCACTCAGTCATGTCTGACTCTTTGTGTCCCCATGAATCGCAGCACTCCAGGCCTCCCTGTCCATCACCAACTTCCAGAGTTCACTCAGACTCAGTCATCAAGTCAGTGATGCCATCCAGCCATCTCATCCTCTGTCATCCCCTCCTCTTCCTGCCCCCAATCCCTCCCAGCATCAGAGTCTTTTCCAGTGAGTCAACTCTTCGCATCAGGTGGCCAAAGTAC
>SJYQ01000182.1:856124-871407 GCA_006410935.1 Redunca redunca | reverse complement strand
ACTGTTTCCACTGTTTCCCCATCTATTTCCCATGAAGTGATGGGACCAGATGCCATGATCTTCGTTTTCTGAATGTTGAGCTTTAAGTCAACTTTTCACTCTCCTCTTTCACTTTCATCAAGAGGCTTTTGAGTTCCTCTTCACTTTCTGCCATAAGGGTGGTGTCATCTGCGTATTTGAGGTTATTGATATTTCTCCTGGAAATCTTGATTCCAGCTTGTTTCTTCCAGTCCAGCATTTCTCATGATGTACTCTGCATAGAAGTTAAATAAGCAGGGTGACAATATACAGACTTGACGTACTACTTTTCCCATTTGGAACCAGTCTGTTGTTCCATATCCAGTTCTAACTGTTGCTTCCTGACCTGTATATAGGTTTATCAAGAGGCAGGTGTGGTGGTCTGGTATTCCCATCTCTTGAAGAATCTTCCACAGTTTATTATGATCCACACAGTCAAAGGCTTTGGCATAGTCAAGAAAGCAGAAATAGATGTTTTTCTGGAACTCTCTTGCTTTTTCCATGATCCAGCGGATGTTGGCAATTTGATCTCTGGTTCCTCTGCCTTTTCTAAAACCAGCTTGAACATCAGGAAGTTTACGGTTCACGTATTGCTGAAGCCTGGCTTGGAGAATGTTGAGCATTACTTTACTAGCATGTGAGATGAGTGCAATTGTGCGGTAGTCTGAGCATTCTTTGGCATTGCCTTTCTTTGGGCTTGGAATGAAAACTGACCTTTTCCAGTCCTGTGGCCACTGCTGAGTTTTCCAACATACCTCAACATAATAAAGGCCATATATGACAAACCTACAGTTAACATCATACTCAATGGTGAAAAGGTGAAAGCATTTCCTCTAAGATCAGAAACACTCTCGCCACTTTTATTCAACACAGTTTTGGAAGTTCTAGCTACAGTAATCAAAGAAGAAAAATAAATAAGGGGAATTCAAATTGGAAAAGAAGTTAAACTGTCGCTGTTTGCAGATGACATAATACTCTACATAGAAGATGCTAAAGATGCTACCAGAAAACTAGTAAAACTTTTTTATTGAAACATGGCTACACCAGTCTATGGGTGCTTTCATATTACAATGGCAAAATTAAACAGCAAGAACAAAGGCCTTATGAATCATATAGTAAAGAAAACATTTTCTCCCTGGCTCTTTATCAAAGAATTTGCTGCCCACTATTCTAGGAGCTTAGGATACAGCAGTGGTAAGCAAAATTTTTGTTGTTACAAACAAAAAACAAACAACCCTGCCCTCATGGTGCTTACATTCTAATTGGGGGAAAGCAGTCAATATACTTAATTAACAAGTTAATCACGTAGTTAAAATTTGAAAGGTTAAGTGTAATAGGAGAGATTACTCAGGGTAATGGGAATGAGGTGTCTTTATGGGCAAGGGTTGCAAATTTTTTAAAAGTGCTCTGAACAGTTCTACAGTGAGTTAAGGGTATGGAACACTTGGCCTGGGGCTGTACAGGCTTTGTAAGAACTTTGGTTTTTACTCAGTAAAATGGAAAACCACTGGCATTATTTAAATAGAGAAACGTCAGGATCTGATTTCGTTTTTAAAGTCTTTCTCCTATTCTTTGAAAATGATGTGTAGTAAGATATGATCAAAGCAGAGAGATGAGTTAATAGGTTTTTGTAATATGGCAGGCAAGAGATGATGACTGTAGCAATAGAAATAATGAGAAATCATTGACTTCATGGAATATTCTGAAGGTGGAACAGGATTTGCTGATGGATTAGATGAGAGCAAAGGGGTCAAGGGTGACTCCCCCTCCCCCACTGCAAGGTTTTTGGCTGAAGCTGGAAGATCAGAGCTGCCATCATTTGAAGGGTGGGGCTGAAGCAGATTTGAGGGGGAGTTAGTTTCCTGGGGCCACCATAACAAACTGCCACAATTCGGTGGCTTAAAACAACAGAAATTAGTTTCTCATAGTTCTAGAGGGCAGTCGTCACAAATCAAAGTGTCAGCAGGATTGCTCTCCCTCCAAAGGCTCTAGGAAAGCATCGTCCCTCAGCTTTTCAGTTTCTGGTGGCTCCAGGCATTTCTTAGCTTAGAGTTCAATGACCATAATCTCTGCCTCTGTCTTCAAATGAACTTCTTCTCTATCTTCTCTTTTACCTCTTATAAGAATACTTGTCATTAGATTTAGAACCTACCTGGATAATTCAGGATGATATCATCTCAAGATTTTTAACCTAATTACATCTGCAAAGATCCTTTTCCAAATAAAGTCATCTTCACCGATTCCAGGTAGAAATATCTTTTGGAAGGGGCCTCATTCAAGCCTCCACAAAGAGAAGACCAGAGTTCTATATTTATCTATTAAATATGAGACTCTTCTGAATTTATTGAGTGGAGATATTGAATAAAGAAGCACCTGAAGATGGAAGCCAAGAGTGCACCCACCCTTGTCTCTATCCATGCTTGCTCAGGTATCACAAGGGTTTCCCCTAACAACAGAGTAATTGGCAAAATGGTTCTTGGTATAAAGTAATATGCGCTGCTAAGCCAATCTTAATGTTGAAGCCTTTAGGTGTAATACAAACAGCCTCTGCTTTTTCTTTTAAAGGCTGGTGTAAATTTCAAATAATAAATGCTGGAGGGAGTATGGAGATAAGGGTACCCTTCTACACTGTTGGTAGGAATGTAAATTTGTACAGCCGCTATGGAGAACAGTATGGAGTGTTCTTAAAAAAAAACAAAAAAACAAAAAACAGAGCTAACACGTGACCCTGCAATCCCACTCCTGAGCATGTATCTGGAGAAAAGCATGATCTGAAGGGATACCCACACCCGAATGTTCACTGCAGTACTGTTTACAATAGACAAGACATGGAAGTAACCTAAATGTCTGTCGACAGAGGAATGGATAAAGAAGATACGGTAAATATATACAACAGCATATTTCCCCATTTGCAGCAACATGGACGGACAAAGACAGTGTCATACTGAGTTGAAGTAAGTCAAAGAAGAAGTATTGTATGAGATCCCCTATATGTGGAATCTAAAAAGAAATGATACAACTGAACTTACTTACAAAGCAGAAAGAAACTCACAGATTTTAAGAATGAACTTACGGTTGCTGGGGGAAAGGGATAGCGAGGGAGTTTCGGATGGACATGTACACACTGCTATAATAGACAGCCAGGGGGGATTTGCTGTCTAACACTGGGAACTCACACCAGGGCTCCATGACAACCTAGAAGGGTAGAATGCAAGGGAGGTTCAAAGGGATGAACATATGTATATCCATGGCTGATTCATGCTGACATATAGCAGAAATCAACACAATATTGCAAAGCAATTATCCTTCAATTAAAAAAAAATAAAAATAAAACGGATAGCCAATAAGAACCTCCTATATAGCACATGCAACTCTGCTCAATGTTATGTGGCACTGGATGGGAGAGGAGTTTGGGGGAGAATTGATACACATATATGTATGGCCAAGGCCCTTCACTGTTCACCTGAAACTATCACAACGTTATTAATCAGCTATACCCTAATACAAAATAAAAAGTTCAAAAGAAAAATCGGTGTGTATTTGACCAAGAAAAACAAGATTCTTGGAGGTAGAAGGAAAGCAAGGCTGTTTGTTTTCCTTCAGTGATGAGATCACACTTAGAAAAATACAAAAGGCACTAATGAAGGCCACGGTTCGATTGGTCCTAGCTTTGCCTTATGAAACACTGCGAACATTTACAAACTGGGGTTAACAGTCCAAACAATAGTTTGAAACAGCAACTTTATCTATTCTACAAAGAATAAATGGTTTTGCTAGCAGCATTTTCTAAACCAGGGAGTTAACTAGCTGAGAAGGAATTTGACCATTAGACCACTTAATACTGACTCAACATAGATATTCTGCCAAATCAAAACTTCAAAGCTCAATATATTAATGAGTTCCTGGAGTCTCTGGAGACCTCTTGCTGGTCAGATAAAAGATCTATCAAGGTGCCTTCTTTTTAATTTAAAGTGAAAATTGATGCTCTTGGGGCCTCAATTATAATCATGTTAATTTATTGGGGAATACATAAGGAATTGCCAAAAGTAGGAATGATCCAATTATTGGCTTAAATGAGTTTGGGTTTCCTTGTTTTTGTCAGTCTGGTCCATGAAGTATTTTCACTTTCAGACATTCAAAAGTTATTTACATAGGTTTGGGCCTTATTAATGCAGCTAAATAGACCCAGAGGTGGAATTACAGCCCTTCTCTAAAAAACAGTGAAGTTGATATACTAAGAATCGAATTTAAACATTAGCATTCGAGTCAAAGTTACTTTTAATAAATCACAAGAAAGTGGATGCCCTGGGACAGGATAGCTCCAGAGAATGCTGCTCAAATGTGGCTTTTTCCTCCAAAACGTTTCTGGCTCCATTTTTTTCAGAATCTGCCAGGAGAAAAAAATATCGTGACCTCATCGTGTGTTCAATGACATAAACGAGTAAGTAGCTTCCTTAAACTCCTACCAAGTAGGGAACATTAGGAAATCATTTATTTCATCCTGGGCACCAAAGGTGCATCTAAACGACTCTGTTACTTTACACTTTCAGGACAGAAATGAAAATGACCAGGAGAGGACTCAGGCATTGGGCTCTTCCTCCTACTGAAAGAGAAAGCAACATGCCTTGCCTCATCATCACTGCCCCTTGTTCTAAGGGGGACAGTAGTGGGAAGTTTTTAAAATAATAGCCTTTGGCATTAGGAGTACGTTCATGAATCTCCATTTTGTAATTTGCCTCTCCTGTGACTTTTGGCAAGTCACTCGACTCTTCTAAACTTCATACCTTCTTATATAGAAAAGAGATAAAAATAGTCCATATTTTGTAAAGCTATCTATCAGTAGAGTTAAAAGTAAAGAATAGAACACATTGCCTAACACAAGGCAAGTAGCTTTTGCAGCTATAATTATTATTGCCTGAATACTCAAAGCAAGGTTGAACTGAAGTGCTAACAATTCCACACTTTTCTGTTTGAACTAAATGTCCTTTGATTACATCTTTCACCCAATCACCCCAAATAAGAGACTTTGATGAAAGGCCAACTTTGCTGAGAATGTAATGAGAGGTTTGCTTTCCTACTAGTGAAAGTGGAAAAGCTGTTTGTTCATTTTTGTAATTTGGCTGTGGATCTAAAGGCCCTAGGGAACCTGGCTCAAAGAACTAGAAGTTATTATTGAAAATTGAACATTTTTGATGAACCTAATAGCCAAAGGCAGATCAAGTCCTCATAGCATGAAACCTAAGAGTAGGGCAATGAGAAAAGCAGGGCTAAGGTAAAATTCAAGCCTCAGACTGTGGCAATAAATAATGCAATGGGTCAGCGTGAGTGAGGAACAGACTAAGCCAGCACAAATGCTGATTGGGGCCCTTTTAAGGAAGGAAATGTCTACCAGTGGTCACTGATCTTTACTTCCTGTCACTGTGAAGTCAGAAGCCAACTATATCTAAGACGCCAACTAGATAGCAATTTTGCCAGATTACATTTATTGTTAACTTAGTCCTTAAAAAAAAAAAAAAGCTCTTACTTCTATTCTTTGGAATGTCTTGCCTGCTTAGCTCCATAATTTGCTCTAAGATGGAGCTCACCTTTCTCTACCTACAGGGGCAGTCAGTGTCTTACTGAATAGCGATACCAAGAGTTAAAAGGCACTCTTTAAAGCCTATTGAGAGAGAAAAGAAGTGAGAACTGTGTACAGAGACATGCACATATGTGTGTTGATTGGTGAGGCAGTCTCAAAGCCACCTCAAATCCTGAGGGTGAGCCTGGGTGACATGACCTCCAAATAGCCGCCCGGTGATAATAGGCAATCAGTCATTCAACCATTCCTTAAGCAAAAGTCTGAATTCAAACTAAATATGAATTTAGTTAATTCATATTATTGGAATGCATACTTTGTGGTTATGGACAAGGGAAATTAGGAGGTTATAATAACCCAAGTGAATGACAATATCATTTCAGATAAAATAGTAAAGAACGTCTTGAGAAATGATTGGATTCAGGATATATTTTGAAGGTGTCAGTGAAATAATTGTAAAAAAGAGAGGGAGCTCGAGCTGACTCCAATATTTTTGGCCAGGGTGACTGGGATAGAGCTGCCAGTCAGTAAGATAATCCTGTGGGTGGAGCAGATTGGGAGCTTAGAATTCAAGAGTTCTGTTTTAGCCATAATAGGTCTGAAATGACAACTTCGCATCTAAGGCGGATGTGTTGAGTAGGCAGTTGGATGTAGGAGAACGATTTGGGGAGAGGCATGTGGGTTGTAGATATAAATTTAGGAGCTTTTAAGAGTTCAGATGGCTTTTAAAACCCTGAAATGGGGAAAGAGAACCTAGGGAATGAGTATAGAAGCTGAGAAGAGCTCTGAAGAATAGACTTCAGGGAGATGAAGAAGAAAAAACAGAAATTGAGGAAGAGAGATAAGAAGGGAAACTCGTAGAGAGTAGTTCCTAGAAGCAAAGCGAAGAAAGTATTTGTGGGGAGAGAGCAAATTAGCCAAGATGGCCTGTCCAGGCTCTCTCGCCCCACGTTTTGTAAATAATGACCACGTCACCGCGGAGCTCCTTTACAGCACTGCGCATGCGCTAGTTAATTCAAGAAGCACTCACTTGGTCGCAGGCGGTATGCGGTATGGCCTATGTGAGTTCCACCTAAGAAGCTGCTGCACTACTGCTGCGTCAGGGCCGTGTCCACTGGGTCAGCCACGACAGGAGAGAATTTAGTGTGTCTACTGTTAAAGCTGCTGTGGCAACCAGGAGAGAATACTGTTATGGCCACTGCGCCAGCCAGGAGCGAGGTTGTGTTAGGTTAGGTCACGCTGCGGCTGCTGCAGCAGCTGCTGAGTCAGCCAGGAGAGAATAACGCGTTTGTAGTTCCTACGACTCCTCGCATCTTCTTCCAGCCTCTTAGCTTGCTCCTTGCCTACCCTGGGTTCAGCAAACAGTGAGGACAGTGTGAACAGCAAGACAATTGGTGCTATGAACAGGATGAGCAATACCGTATTTCAAGAAGAGAAATGATCCGCTCTTCCTAATGATATTGATAGACCTAATGTGATAGGGAATAATAATCACCTACTGTATTTGGTACCATGGTGATCATAAGGACTGAGAGCAATACTCTTTCAGTGGAAGAGGAAATAAAAAATCAATTAGTGTGGGTTCAAAAGAGACTGAAAATAGAGGAAATGGAAACAGCAAATGTAGACACTTAGTTTTGAGGGAATTGTTTTGTAAGAGGGAGAAAACCTTGACAAAGAGATCAAACCACTTGCTAGTTTCCTGAATCATGGGGTGATTTAGGATATCATTAAGTTCCAGATCAAAACCCAACTTGGCAACACTCTAAAGATCATATGTTTAACCCCACTGGAATAGTGGAAGAGGAAAGAGATGAGTAAGTTAGTCCTGAAAGAAAAGTGAAAGTTGCTCAGTTGTATCTGACTCTTTGCAACCCCATGGACAATACAGTCTATGGAATTCTCCAGGCCAGAATGCTGGAGTTCCCTTCTCCAGAGGATCTTCCCAACCCAGGGACTGAACCCAGGTCTCCCGCACTGCAGGCGATTCTTCACCAGCTGAGCCACCAGAGAAGCAAGTGAATCCTACTCCTCAAAAAGGTTTTAGTCAAGTAGGGGAGATACTTACGATGTCAGAATCAGAAAAAAAAAATGTAATTGCTTTTAATCCTTGAAACAATCCTATTAGTTCCATATAGCAGACCCTACGCATCTGTGAATTTAAAATAGGGGATTTTTGAATGTTCATACATCACTCTGAAGGTTCAAGATGTGTGGCTATTTGCAATTTTGCTAAGAACTCTGGAATGTGTGTACTGTCAGTCTGGTGTGGGGAAAAAGACCACTTAACCCCACCTTCCAGCACCTGCATTTCATTCAGCTTTGTGGTTTCAACTGACTGTCATGTGAATGATAATATGTGGCAACAGTCTCAGGTAAGTTAAGTTGTTTTTTTTTTTTTTCCATATTTTACAAAAAAGAAAATATATGATTAAAATTTCTGTTTAGAGTAACTATATTTTCTGCTATGCTAAGTTGCTTCAGTAATGTCTGATTCTTTGAGACCTAATGAACTATAGCCTACTAGGCTCCTCTGTCCATGGAATTCTCCAGGCAAGAATACTGGAGTGGGTTGCCATGCCCTCCTCCAGGGGATCTTCCTGACCCAGGGATTGAAACCACATCTCTTGTGTCTCCTGTGTTGGCAGGCCTGTTCTTTACCACAAGCGCCACCTGGGAAGTCCAATAGCTTATTAAATAGAACATTTCTTATAATCTTAGGACTTTAACTGAAGCTCTCAGCTTGAGAACAATAAAACATATCCCAAGATCATTTTTTTTCTCTCTGCATGGCTAGATATCTAAACATCGTCATGAACTACAAAATGAACAAGGAAATTAATGATGAATTTGACAGGAGAGACAAGTAGGAATAGCTACCATTCAACCTCAGTAGACAACATACTTAACTTATAATCACATAAAATTCTAGCCAAAATACAAATATTCGTGCAAGTTACTACATTTACTTTCAGAATCAGAACCCCTTTGTGATAAAACAACAGATTTTCATGATGTGTATCCCTTGGGTTATGCAAAGAAAATTAAATTGAAACACAGACTTACAAGGTGTGATTTGTAAGAAAAGAGGGTCTAAGCACAAAGGAAAACATAAAAACACACGAAAATAAGAATATAGTAGAAAGTCAGGGGAACTGAAAAATTGAATTTGGCATGTGATTTTATAATTTAAAATAATTAAAGACCCTAAAATGGTTTGATCTATGATTGTACAAATTCTTATCAAATCGTTATTGAATATAAGATGAATCCATGTTGCATTAAAACATAAACACATCAATGCAGTGACTATGAAAACTTATCATCTTCTGTTTCTGTCTTATGAGTCTAGAAATTCAAATGATTATTGAATGGAATTGGTAGGAGAATTTTCATACAAGGGAAGGATTCTTTTCCTTTGTCTCTCTCTAAAGGTGGTGTCTCCCCTTTATCATGCCAAGAGAAATAAAGTTTAAATATTGGGTTGATATCATAAAAGAAGTGGTTTAATGCTGGTTTCATGCCCTTTGAGCAAGAAAAATTCATAGGCCAGTCCCACATTGCTATGGAGCCAAAGTGAAGCTAGGGATAGAGATGTTTGAAGAGTCTGCTGTGCACCCAGGAGTTTGAGGGCACAAATGAACACAAATAGCAGTCACTGGGGAAATCTGAAGGTGAGAGACTGGCTGAGTCATCCCTTGTCTATACATTTAGAAGAGGGCCATTATTAATACATAGTGATCGATGATCACTACTAGATAGAATCTGGGGAGACTGTGCTTCAGGATTTGGAAGAATAAGGAGGTATGAGTGTCCTAGGGCCCAAGTAACCATGTTGTGTTAGGCTTCTACCAAAGAGCATGCTTTGCTGAAATAGAGCAAGCAACTTGTAAGAGGTTGTAGGGTTTTCTGCTGCAGGCAAAAGTTTTGGAGGGTGTCAGGAAGTCCAGTCACGGCCCTATCAGGGGCCTGTGCATGAGAGATGTGCCTATAGGGCCCTTTGGAGAAGCTACTGATAAACCTGCAGAAGAGCCACCATCTGGATGCCTGCCATAAGACAGTACATGTACAACCACAAGAGAAATGCAAACAACGAAATAAAAAAATTCTCTCCTACCGTCTAGAACCTTCCTTTAGTCCTGACTTCAAAGAAGCCAGAAAAAGGAGGAGGAGACGTGAAAGTTCCAGAGGAAGAGTGACAGTTTACGCCAGTTTTTACCTCTGTTACTCTAGCATTCTAAAATATTGCCTTCACACAAGAGGAAAGTGTTGCATGTCTTAAAAGATATGGATATGGATATAAGGCTCTGAGAATGCAGAGGTAAGATTACAAGCTACTCACTCTTTGTTGGAGTCCTCTTTTGTGACTGTAATAGAAACACTGAGAAATAAATTGTGAGGAAATGTGACTTTGTGTTCAACAGCTCATTCCCTGTTAGATTGAACGTCATCTGATTGGCAGAGTGGGCATTAACACAACTGGAGCACTGGAGGAAAGCATGGTCAATACTAGACAACTCTAGATATTGATTTTAGATTATAAAATCATTAATCAATTGTACTATACATCTAGCTTTATTATTTCCCAAAAAGCATGTGGAGAAATAGGAAGTCAGTGACAACCATTATATAATACTTTGAAGGGGTGACCATGTTGTCATTAACTGCCACAGCGGCATCTTTTATTCTTCAAATCCATCCACACTCAGATAGCTTATTTTTCTTCAGGTTGCTGATATTCAGTGAGGCCAAGCAACAAACGTCGTTCACTTTTTTTGGAACTTTAAGCTTCCAACTGTAGAGGAGTTATTTGTAATTTTTGGTTAATACTAAATGGTAATTATGATTGCATATTCAACGACAGATCAGATACGTATTTCTTAAGTGTATGCCATCCACAGACACCCATTCATCAAACGTTTGATAAGAACTTACATTATTCTTCACGGACTTCCCTGGTGGCTCAGACGGTAAAGTGTCTGCCCACAATAAGGGAGACCCGGGTTCGATTCCTGGATCAGGAAGATCCCCTGGAGAAGGAAATGGCAATCCACTCCAGCACTCTTGCCTGGAAAATCCCATGGCTGGAGGAGCCTGATAGGCTACAGTCCATGGGGTCACAAAGAATCGGACAAGACTGAGCTACTTCACTTTCACTTTCACTTTACGTTATTCTTCAGTTCTGCCGACAATCAGGGACTCTGTGACTTGACTTGAAAGGACTCCAGCCTAATTGGAAAGTCTAACAAGGAAATTGTAAGTATGATATATTGTGTTGAGTGGTATATAAAGATAAATAAACAATACTCAACATGTGCCAATTACTTGCCATATATCTGTGAGTTGGTGACATCAAGTTGTCTAGCAGGGTTTCATACTCTTCTTCTGAAGGAAAGAGTTACTGCTGGGAAGAATCTCCCACACAGCAACTACCTTTCCCAGCCACAGTCAGATGTAACGAGGACCGTGTACTACGGCCGGTGGAATGTGGGCAGAAGTGATGTTTTCTGAATTTCTCCATTAACCCTTCTCCTCCTCCCCAGGCATATATACCAGCACTGTCACCTGAAGTAAATAGACAGATAATAGATCACCCAGGAGAAACTTAAAAGTTACATGCTGATGATAACAGGGACTCCATCAGCTGGGCCCCTGAATTACTGTGTGGAACAAAGTTGACCCTCTCTCTCATAGAGTGAAAAATAAACTTCTGTGTTGTAAAACAACTGAGATTTAGGTATTTGTTGGCTAAGCAGCTACTTTGCTGTCACTAATATATCGAAAGCACTCATTACAAATGCCTGATGTGATTAATCCTTTAAATCAACCACAACAAACTTAGGAAATGATCACTGCTATTATCCACATTTTATCAATGAGGAAACTGAAGTCCAGAGAGGAGATGCCAACTGTTCATGTTCACAGAGGTAGTAAGTAGTGAAGGCACTTTATTAGTGAGTAATAATAAAGAGTAGAGTCATTATGGGCCCTGACCTTGAAGAGGTTTCAATTTCAAGGTTCAGATTATATAGATGTGAAAATTCCTGATAGAAAAAATTCAAAACCTGAACAAGAAACCTAAAATCTCATCTGCATATTTCCAGAATGAATCTCCCTAAGTAATTAGAAAGTGCAGTAATAATCCAATGATAGAAAGTTAAAATGATTTAAAAGTATATGGCCTGGAAAAATTAATTCAGAAGAAATTAATGGTAGAAAGACATATACATTTGGCTTAACAGAATATAAATTTAAAACAGTATAATTTTTATGCTTTCTAAGAGTGAACTTAAAATCAGAAGTGCTTTATAATCAGTTTTAAATTTTATTTTATTCTTATAAAGTATTTTAAGCTAATTAAAGCAATTATTGAATATTAAAATTTCTTTATGGGTGTTTATCTACACAATTTTTATTTATAGATGCTTATTTGACCTATTCAAGACAAGGGGGAAGAATTTGAGGCAGCTTATAAAAAAGTGAACATCTCACAAAAGTGAGATGATTGGTGTGAAAAAGCAATGAAATAAAAAAATGTCAAAGATAAGACTGATGCAAAATTTGTAACAGATAATACATGTTCACAAAAGGATATGCATATTTATATCTGGTTTTCTGAGCAAAGAATAGTGAAAATATGATTAATTACTAGATTTACAATATTGTCAAGAGGAAGTCCAGCCTTTCCTGCTTGAACATGAATGGAATTTATTCTGCAACCTCACACAGAAGAAGCTGTGTAACATAATAGACTATAAAGCTTCAATACCAGTATAAAACATGCAGCTGCAAGATTCACACAGCTGTTTCTTGTATAACACCCCTCAATACTAAGCTTGGTGTCATTCCAAACCTAGCTCAGTAAAGACAGTTTATAAAGAGTCAAAATTACGCAGTCTAGGTACACAGTTCTCTAACTGCCTGCGCTGCCCTTTAATTATTCCATCCCATCTACTTATTGGGAGATGATATAACCCACGTGGATAATAAACTAGATCAGCCTGAAAGCATTGTCAGAAGCACATAGTTATTGAGTATTTCCCTTAGACAGGTGAGAAGGTTGATTGTAGGAGGAATGGGGATTACAACCCCTGAGAGAAGAAATTAGGACCCATGTTAAGCAAAAAAGAAGAAAGAAAAAAAAAAAAAAAAGAATGAGACAAAACTCCACTGAAACAGAATTTATGTAGAGATAAGCATGTAATAATAGTAAACAATAAAAAAAGTCATCATTATCTTTAGATTCTCTTTTTATACGAAGAATGACCTACTGGAGCATCAAGGCACATGTTTTGTTTTTTTCTTTTTTAAACTTTTTCTTTTGCATTGGGGTATAGCTGATTAACAGTGCTGTGATAGTTTCAGGTGAAGGGACTCAGCCATACATATATATGTATCCATTCTCCCCCAAACTCCCCTCCCATGCAGACAAGCTATACGTTTTCGATTTTATTTGGGCTTCCCAGATGGCCTGGTGGTAAAGAATCTGCCTGCTAATTCAGAAGATACAGAAGATGTGGGTTCATTCCCTGGGTCAGAAAGCTCCCCTGGAGAAGGGAATGGCAACCCACTCCAGTATTCTTGCCTGGAAAATCCCATGGACAGAGGAGCCTGGCAGGCTACAGTCCATGGGATTCCAAAAAGTCACATACAAATGAACATACACGCACACAATTACTGAATAAGGATTCTCTGTCCTACCCTAGTCCTTCCCTGCAACTAGTGATATACCCCTTATACAGCAAGGGGTAAGGATATAATGACACATCTAAGTGCTGTTAGCTAAGCCATGTATGGTCTTACCCTCATTTGTACACCTGCTTGCCCTGTTATTCAAAGAGGAGGAATAAAGCTGCCTAGCCCCAGAGAACACTCTGGTAGAAACTCCAAATGGGAGCTGCCGGGGAAGAGAGCACAAGGTGAGCAAGTGGGTGGTGAATGTGGAAATGTGTCAAATTATGTGTATATACTGACTCATTTTAAAATATTTTCCTCCCCAAACCCATAGCCCTAGGCTTTGCTTTTGTAGAGATTTTAGCGCCCCCAAAGAGGCATCCTAACAAGTTATCCAGAAAGTGACAACATAAAGGTTTCATTGCAATGGAAAGTGAAAGTTAAGTTGCTCAGTCGTGTCCGACTCTTTGCGACCCGTGGACTGTAGCCCACCAAGCTCCTCCGTCCATGGGATTCTCCAGGCAAGAATGCTGGAGTGGGTTGCCATTTCCTTCTCCAGGGGATTTTCCCGACCCAGGGATCAAATGTGGGTTCGATTGCAATGGAAATAGACCTTAATTCCAATGGAGAGACAGGATTTTTATGTTCTATGGAGCTGGAACAATGTTTTGAGAGCCTAGGAAACTTTCTATAAAACTTGTTGTTCAGTCACTCAGTAGTATCTGACTCTTTGTGATCCCATGGACAGCAGCATACCAGTCTTCCCTGTCCTTCATTATCTCCCGGAGTTTGCTCACACTCATATCCATTGTATTGATGATGCCATCCCACCGTCTCATCCTCTGTCACCCCCGTCTCCTTCTGCACTCAATCTTTCCCAATATCAGGGTCTTTTCCAATTAGTCAACTCTTCATATCAGGTGGCCAAACTGTTGGAGTTTCAGCTTCACCATCAATACTTCCAATGAATATTCAGGATTGATTTCACTGGTTTGATCTCTTTGCAGTCCAAGGGACTCCCAAGAGTCTTCTCCAGCCCCACAGTTTGAAAATATCTGCCTTATGGTCCAAATCTCACCCCTGTGCATGACTACAGAAAAAACCAAAGCTTTGACTATACAGACCTTTGTTGGCAAAATGAGGTCTCTGTTTTTTGATATACTGCCTAGGTTTGTCATAGCTTTCCTTCCAAAGACTGTCTTTAATTTTGTGGCTGCAATCACTGCAGTGATTTTGGAGCTGAAGAAAATCTGTCACTGTTTCCACTTTTTCTCCATCTATTTGCCACGAAATGATGGGACTGGATGCCATGATCTTCATTTTTTCAATGTTGAGTTTTAAGCCAGCTTTTTCACTCTCCTCTTTCACCCTCATCATGAGGCTCTTTAGTTCCTCTTCACTTTTGGCCACTAGAGTGGTGTCATCTGCATATTTGAGGTTGTTGATATTTCTCCCCACAATCTTGATTCCAGCTTGGGATTCATCCAGCCTGGCATTTCACACGATGTACTCTGCATGCCAGTTAAATAAACTGGGTGACAATATACAGCCTTGAGGTACTCCTTTCCCAATTTTGAACCAGTCTGATGTTCCATGTCTGATTATAACTGTTGTTTCTTGACCTGCATACAGGTTTCTCAGGAGACTGGTAAGGCAGTCTGATATTTCCATCTTTTTAAGAACTTTCCATGGTTTGTTGTGATCCACACAGTGAAAGGCTTTAGCATAGTCAATGAAGCAGAGGCATATGTTTTTCTGAAATTCTGGTACATTCTCTGTGATCCAACAGATATTGGCAGTTTGATCTCAGGTTCCTCTGTCTTTTCTAAATCCAGCTTGTACATCTGGAAGTTACAGGTTCACATACTGCTGAAGCCTAGCTTGAGAGCAACGGCAAAGATGAATAGAAGACTAGTGCTTAGATCACTCAGAAAAGGTTAGGATTGATTGGTAGGAAAACAATCCATTTTCTAGAATGGCTAAAGGCATTTCTGAATCAATGAACAAGGAGGTAAG
>SJYQ01000182.1:780692-824904 GCA_006410935.1 Redunca redunca | reverse complement strand
CCCCACCAAAGAACCACTTAGATTTTATTTTTAAAATAGTTCTGAGAAAAGAAAAGAAATAAATATGCTGGGTTGGCCCACATAACCATCAAAGGGCCAGATTCATAAACTCAGGGATTAGCATTTCCCAGGAGTTAACACATGGTCCTCTGAGGTGATTTAAATTATTTCTGACCCCATTTACCTTAAAAATAGAAGAATTAAGCTTCCCTTAAAGGTAGCTAACTCTCACCCTGAAAGGAATATAGTAGAGACTCTAATGCAAAAAAGAGAATAATCAAAAATGTTCCTGCTAGGTTTTGGGATATAGCATTTTTTAAGGGGCAGAATTTCCTAATTATATTTGCAGACATGAATGTGTACATGAAACACAGAGTATACATTGACTCATGAGAGAAGCTACAGCATCTCAGAGATTTCTGAGACAAGGGTGTAATCAATTTGGGATTGTAAAAGGTAGTTAATCCATTTATGAATAAAAGACTCTATAAAAATTCTCCTCATGTGCTCAGGAATAAACCACTGCATGTACATGTAGTAATATTTAAAAGTAAGAGATCCCTTCCTGAATTTCATTTTTAGAAATGAGAAGATAACAAGCATGCCCAAATGTGCATATTTTTGGATAAGGCTGAAATGGCTTTCATCATATTTTAAAAGAGGAATCGGGGCCTTTCATCATTTCAGTTCAGTTCAATCACTTAGCCACGTCCAACTGTTTGCGACCCCATGGACTGCAGCACACCAGGCTTCCTTGTCCATCACCAACACCTGGAGCTTACTCAAACTTATGTCCATTGAGTCGGTGATGCCATCCAACCATCTCATCCTCTGTCATCCCCTTCTCCTCCTACCTTCAATCTTTCCCAGAATCAGAGTCTTCTCCAGTGAGTCAGATCGTTGCATCAGGTGGCCTAAGTACTGGAGTTTCAGCTTCAGCATCAGTCCTTCCAAGGGATTCTCAAGAGTCTTCTCCAACACCACAGTTCAAAAGCATCAATTCTTCGGCGCTCAGCTTTCTTTATAGTCCAACTCTCACATCCATACATGACTACTGGAAAAGCCATAGCTTGGACTATACAGACCTTTGTCAGCAAAGTAATGTCTCTGCTTTTTAATATGCTGTCTAGGTTGGTCAGAGCTTTTCTTCCAAGGAGCAGACATCTTTTAATTTCATGGCTGCAGTCACCATCTGCAGTGATTTTGGAGTCCAAGAAAATAAAGTCTCTCACTGTTTCCATTGTTTCCCCATCTATTTGCCATGAAGTGATGGAACTAGATGCTATGATCTTAGTTTTTTGAATATTGAGTTTTAAGCCATCTTTTTCACTCTCTTCTTTCACTTTCATCAAGAGGCTCTTTAGTTCCTCTTCACTCTCTACCATAAGGGTGGTGTCATCTGCATGTGTGTGGTTGTTGATATTTCTCCTGGAAATCTTGATTCCAACTTGTGATTCATCCAGCCTGGCACTTCACATGATGTACTCTGCATATAAGTCAAATAAGTAGGGTGACAATATACAGCCTTGAATACTCCTTTGCCAATTTGGAACCAGTCTGTTATTCCATGTCTGGTTCTAACTGTTGCTTCTTGATCTCAGGAGGCAGGTCAGCTGGTCTGGTATTCCCATTTCCTTAAGAATTTTTTGTAGTTTGTTGTAATCCACACATTCAAAGGCTTTGGTATAGTCAATAAAGCAGAAGTAGATGTTTTTCTGAGATTCTCTTGCTTTTTCTATGATCCAACGGATGTTAGCAATTTGACCTCTGGTTCCTCTGCTTTATCCAGCTTGAATATCTGGAAGTCCTTGGTCATGTACCTAACTTGAAGTTACCTGTACATAACACATACCTAACTTGGAGAATTTTGAGCATTACTTTGCTAGCATGTGAGATGAGTGCAATTGTGCAGTAGTTTCAACATTCTTTGGCGTTTCCATTTTGGGGATTGGAATGAAAACTGACCTTTTCCTGTCCTGTGGCCACTGCCAAGTTTTCCAAATTTGCAGGCATATTGAGTGCAGCAGCATTATCTTTTAGGATTTCATCAACAGAAAGTTGGATTAAAGATTTACTAAGCATGTGAAGAAAGCTGAGCACCGAAAAACTGATGCTTTTGAACTGTGGTGTTGGAGAAGACTCTTGAGAATCCCTTGGACTGCAAGGAGATCCAATCAGTGCATTCTAAAGGAGATCAGTCCTGGGTGTTCATTGGAAGGGCTGATGCTAAAGCTGAAACTCCAATACTTTGGCCACCTCTTGCGAAGAGTTGACTCATTGGAAAAGACCCTGATGCTGGGAGGGATTGGGGGCAGGAGGAGAAGGGGACAACAGAGGATGAGATGGCTGGATGGCATCACCGACTCGATGGACATGAGTTTGGGTAAACTCATGGTGGTGATGGACAGGGAGACGTGGCATACTGCAATTAATGGGGTCGCAAAGAGTCGGACACAACTGAGTGACTGAACTGAACATGGCCCCACAGATCAGAACAAGACCCAGATTCCCCTATAGCCAATCCCTCCCATCAGAAAGCTTCCATAAGCCTCTTATCCTTATCCATCAGAGGGCAGACAGAATGAAAACCACAGCCACAGAAAATTAAACCAATCACATGGACCACAGCCTTGTCTAATTCAGTGAAACTATGAGCCATGCCGTGTAGGACCACCCAAGACGGACAGGTCATGGTGGAGAGTTCTGACAAAACGTGGTCCACTGGAGAAGGGGATGGCAAACCACTTCAGTGTTCTTGCCTTGAGAACCCCATGAACAGTATAAAAAGGGCCTTTCGTAGGGTTGCTCTTTTTAACATCCAAAGAATGGACATTGCTTCCATCCAACCAACACTTGTAGATTTCCTCTGGCTCAGGAACTCTGAAATAGACTTTTCTGATTTTTGGCTTAATGAACAGATATTCATGTGTGACACATAGGAAATGTCAAAAATGTACGATTATCTTGAAAACCTAAAACTGTAAGACTGATGGTTTACTCATTCTGTTGAAACAAAGTAGGAAAGCACATTGTTCTTTATATACCACCCCATTCTCCCGACTGCTGCCAGCCGGAAACTGAATAACTCCCTTCTCCTGACCAAGCACTGATATTTGAAGAACACAGCTTTCCACATCCACATAGAGGCTGATATCCATGGTGAAAGGGGAGGAAGAATGAGTAAAAGAATTTGAGGGTTGAAAGAGAGTGGCCCTTTACCCTACATTCCCACAAACAGTTACCAGAGGCAGCAAGGGAGAGAGAAAACACTCATGATACTGTAGGCTGAAGCCAGAGTATAAAGCTTTTTGTTCTTCTCTGGATTCATTTGTGTTATTGTTGATGTTGCTTACATGTCCTCTAGTAGTTTAGAGTATCATGAGCAGCCACTGGGGAGTAAGATCAGATCTCAAATTATTATAGCAAGAACAAACCAGCTACATTTCTGATAGAAACTAGAAGCTGGGCTGAAAACTGCATACCTCAAATGTTCCTTGAGCTGTAAATCTGACAAGAGGATTTAATCACTATTCAAAGGAGCAGTGAGCAGAAAAAAAGAAAATTCACACATCATGTCTCTTGACTAGGTATCAATACAGCACCTACCTCATTCAAGAATGAGTGTCCTTAACTCTATGTGTCTTTGAAAATATTATTATATAACATCAGGAAGGTCCAATAAACAATGGACATGAATGGAATATAAAATATTTGTAATAATTACAATCTCCACTGCTTACTGCCAGTTACCTGTAAAGATCTAGTAACATTTTTCACTTGGTTATGTCTCAAATGTGTCTCTCTCCCTAGATTATCAGAGAAGTAGGAAACCACTTGTCTCCCTGACTCCTTTGCCTAGTCAGTTACATTAATTTAGAGATAAATGTCTCTGCATATGGTAATTCTAATATGTCTCATCATGGAGCATTTCAGTTTCTAATTTTATCCAAGCTTAATTAAGGAAAAAAGACTGAAATATAAATACTTAAAAATGTAAATTCATCTCTTTGATCTTTGTAAGCAGTATAGTAAAAGACAATTCTAGTTCTTTGGAAGTCATATACATCAGCCCTTTCCTTGCTTCCTCTGATTCTGCCCTATCTAAAATCTTTCTGCTGAATCTGTTGAAAAATCCCATCCAGAGTCTATCCTACCAATCCCCACAGGTGTAAGATTTAAAATAATCACTCCAGAAATACGTGTTCAGAATCTGTTTCCTGAGCCATCACCACCATTGCCACTGCAATCCCCTCCCACCTCCACCATGACCATAATCGCCTCTACTTACCCGTCATTTTCCTTTCCAACACCATCTATCCCTGTCTTCCTCATCAGCAGCACCACAATTTATCCTCTGCTCAGTCCTCCCTATTTGGTCCTTCATCACCTCTCATCTCCACCACTGCAATGTCCTATTCCACACTTGATCAACACTCTCTCTCTTCCTCCCAGATCTGATGGGGTTTGGAAATGAGGCATGATCTCAGTGAAGGCCCTTCCCTCCAGGTTTCTTCTCTCTGCTGAGTTTCTATGGCTGCTGATACCTTTGGAAATGTGAGCTCCCTCACCCTAGAACTTGAAGAGTCCACTGTAGAACAGAGCTCTTCCTGAGCCCTACTCGTGTGCCACTTTTCTTCATATTCCCTGATAGCTCAGTAGGTAAAGAATCCACTTGCAATGTAGGAGACCTCAGTTTGATTCCTGGATCAGGAAGATCCCCTGGAGATGGGAAAGGCTACCAGCTCCTGTATACTCCATGGGGTCGCAAAGAATCAGACACAACTGAGCAACTTTCACTTTCAGTCCGTTACCAATTCAGAGAAGTAACCTCTGCTTGGAAACCTGATTTCCATCCCTTTTATCCTTTTCCTCAAAAGGTTACCAAAGGACTTTTCCATTTCCCTCCCAGAATCCAATCTCCATGTGTTGGACTTTGCTTAGTTGCGCAGTTGTATCCAACTCTTTGTGACTCCCAAGGACTGCAGCCTGCCAGGCTCCTCTGTCCATGGGGACTGTCCAGGCAAGAATACTGGGGTGGGTTATCATTTCCTTCTCCAGGGGATCTTCCCAACACAGGGATCAAACCCAGCTCTCCTGCACTGCAGGCAAATTCTTTTCCAACTGAGCCACCAGGGAAGCCCTGCAATCTTCATAACCAACTACATTTCTAAGCCTTTGCCTGATTCATTTTTGTCCCATCTTAACAGATCTCTGTGTCTAAGTCCTACACATTGTACTAAAGTCTTTCAGAATTGGAATTACACACTGTGTTCCTGTTTCTGCTTTGTGTTGCTTAGCTTCTACTGCCTTCTCTTGTTATTGTTGATCACTTAGTTGTGTCCAAATCTTTGCAACCCAATGGATGCACGCCAGGCTTACCTGTCCTTCACTATCTCCTGGAGTTTGCTCAAACTCATGTCCATTGAGTCAGTGATGCCGTCCAACCATCTCATCCTTTGTCACCCCCTTCTCCTTCCACTCTCAATCTTTCACAGCATTAAGGTTTTTTCCAACTGAATCAGCTCTTCACATCAGGTGGCCAAAGTAATGAAATTTCAGCTGCAGCATCAGTCCCTCCAGTGAATATTCAGGGTTGATTTCCTTTAGGGCTGACTGCTTTGATTTCCTTCCTGGTCAAGGGACTCTGAAGAGTCTTCTCCAGCACCACAGCTTGAAAGCATCAATTCTTCCATGCTCAGCCTTCGTTGTGGTCCAACTCTCACATGCATACATGACCACTAGAAAAACCATAGCTTGGACTATATGGACCTTTGTCGGCAAAGTGATGTCTCTGCTTTTTAATACCCTGTCTAGGTTTGTCATGGCTTTCCTTCCAAGGAGCAAATGTCTTTTAATTTCATGGCTGCAGTCCCCATTTGCAATGATTTTGGAGCCCCCCAAAATAAAATCTATCACTATTTCCACTTTTTCCCATCTATTTTCCATGAAGTGATAGAAAAAGTAGGGGAGCCAAAGATCAAACTGCCAACATCTGTTGTATCATCAAAAAACCAAGAAAGTTCCAAAAAAAACATCTACTTCTGCTTTATTGACTACGCCAAAGCCGTTGACTGTGTGGATGACAACAAACTGTGGAAAATTCTGAAAGAGATGGGAATACCAGACCACCTGACCTGCCTCTTGAGAAATCTGTATTCAGGTCAGGAAGCAACAGTTAGAACTGCACATGGAACAACAGACTGGTTCCAAATCGGGAAAGGAGTACATCAAGGCTGTATATTACCACCCTGCTTACTTAACTTATATGCAGAGTACATCATGAGAAACACCGGGCTAGATGAAGCACAAGCTGGAATCAAGATTACCAGGAGAAATATCAATAACCTCAGATATTCAGATGACACCACCCTTATGGTAGAAAGCAAAGAAGAACTAAAGAGCCTCTTGATGAAAGTGAAAGAGAAAAGTGAAAAAGTTGGCTTAAAGCTCAACATTCAGAAAATTAAGATCATGGCATCTGGTCCCATCACTTCATGGGAAATAGATGGAGAAACAATGGAAACAGAGACAGACTTTATTTTCTTGACTCCAAAATCACTGCAGATGGTGACTGCAGCCATGAAGTTAAAAGATGCTTGCTCCTTGGAAGAAAAGCTATGACCAACCTAGATAGCATATTAAGAAGCAATTACTTTGCCAACAAAGGTCCATCTAGTCAAAGCAGTAGTTTTTCCAGTAGTCTTGTATGGATGTGAGAGTTGGACTTTATAAAGACAGCTGAGCGCCAAAGAATTGATGCTTTTGAACTGTGGTGTTGGAGAAGACTCTTGAGAGTCTCTTGGACAGCAAGGAGATCCAACCAGTCCATCCTAAAGGAAATCAGTCCTAAACATTCATTGGAAGGATTGATGCTGAAGCTGAAACTCCAATACTTTGACCAACCGATGCAAAGAAATGACTCTTTTTAAAAGACCCTGATGGTGGGAAAAATTGAAGGTGGGAGGAGAAAGGGACGACAGAAGATGAGATGGTTGGATGGCATCATTGACTCAATGGACATGAGTTTGAGAGGCACCGGGAGTTGGTAAAGGACAGGAAAATCTGGCATGCTTCAGTCCATGGGGTCACAGAGAGTCAGACACAACTGAGCAACTGTACTGAACTGAACTGATGGGACACAATGCTATGATCTTCGTTTTTTGAATGTTGAGTTTTAAACCAGATTTTTCACTTTTTTGTTTCACCCTCATCAATAGGTTCTTTAATTCCGCTTCACTTTCTGCCATTAGAGTGGTATCATCTGCATATCTGAAGTTATTGATATTTCTCCCAGCAGTCTTGATTCCAGCTTGGGGTTCATCCAGCCTGGCATTTCTCATGATGTACTTTGCATTTAAGTTAAATAAGCAGGGTAACAATATAGAGGCTTGATGTATTCTTTTCCCAATTTTGAACCAGTCCACTGTTCCATGTCCGGTTCTAACTGTTGCTTCTTGACCTGCATACAGGTTTCTCAGAAGACAGGTAAAGTGATCTGATAGTCTAAAGAGATAGTCCCATCTCTTTAATTGCCTTTTAGATCCATTTTACTTTGAAATGTAAATCTGGTTTTGAGGAATAAGAATCCCAGAATTAAGCTAGAGTACTGAAAGATATAGCTTTTTCTGTTCAATTCTTTTTTTTAATTTAAATTTATTTATTTTAATTGGAGGCTAATTACTTTACAATATTGTATTGCTTTTGCCATACATCTATATGAATCTGCCACGGGTGTACACATGTTCCCAACCCTGAAACCCCCTCCCACCACCCTCCCCATACCATCCCTCTGGGTCATCGCAGTGCATCAGCCCCAAGCATCCTGTATCCTGCATTGAACCTGGACTGGTGATTCATTTCTTACATGATATTATACACGTTACAATGCCATTCTCCCAAATCATCCCACCCTCTCCCTCTCCCACAGAGTCCAAAAACTGTTCTATACATCTGTGTCTCTTTTGCTGTCTCACATACAGAGTTATCATTACCATCTTTCTAAATTCCATATATATGCATCAGTATACTGTATTGGTGTTTTTCTTTCTGGCTTACTTCACTCTGTATAATAGGCTCCAGTTTCATCTACCTCATTAGAACTGATTCAAATGTATTCTTTTTAATGGCTGAGTAATACTCCATTGTGTATATGTACCACAGCTTTCTTATCCATTCATCTGCTGATGGACATGTTCAATTCTTATAAGGAATGGGACACCAAAACAGGGCACATGCATCTACCTCAGATTCCAGGTAATAGACTTTTAGCAATACTTCCTTCACAGAAGTCATTTAGGCACATTCAAATTTCCAGCAAACCAGAAGTAATTTATTTATACTGAGCTTTTAAATTACTTCTGGTTTGCTGGAAATTTGAATGTGCCTAAATGACTTCTGTGAAGGAAGTATTGCTAAAAGTCTATTACCTGGAATCTGAGGTAGATGCATGCACCCTGTTTGCCTCCTGAAGAAGAAATAGCATAAATTGTATCTTAATATGAAAGCTCCTTTCTCAAGGGCATGTCTTAAGGCAAGCTGACTGCCAAGAAGAACACTTTCTAAACCAGTTCATATGACAAAGGGCTAGCTCAATCCAAAAGAGTAAAAGAATGAAAACTTCAGTTTGCTACCAAATCAGCAAACATTCAGCATAAAAGGACACTTGAAACTGAAGTGCAAGAAAGTGGAGGCATCTTAACAATATGTTTGTTTTTTTTCCCCTTGAGTGTGAGTGTGTTAGTCGCTCAGTCGTGTCCTACTCTTTTCGACCTCATAGTTGGGGTCCTCCAGGCTCCTCCATCTTGCCTGGATTTTTCCAGGCAAGAATAGTGGACTGGGTTGGCATTCCCTTCTTCAGGAGATCTTCCTGTCCCAGGGATCAAACCCAGGTCTCCCGCATTGCAGGCAGACTGTGATCTAGAAACATATAAAGTTTCAATAACACAGAGTCATTAGCTTAGTGAAAGGTCAAAGCAGCACTCAAGGGTCTACCAACTACCATATAAAGAAACTCCTTGCAGACTACTATATCACACATGGGACTCTGCTCAGTGCTACATGGCAGCCTGGATGGGAGGGGAGTTTGGGGGATAATGGAACATATATACGAATGTCTGAGTCCCTTCACTATTCACCGGAAACCATCACAGCATTGTTTGTTAATCAGCTATGAAATGAAGTGAAAGTTGCTCAGTCATGTTTGACTCTTTGTGACCCCATGAACTATACAGTCCATGGAATTCTCCAGGCTAGAATACTGGAATGGGTAGTCATTCCCTTCTCCAGGGGATTTTCCCAACCCAGGGACTGAACCCAGGTCTCCCGCATTGCAGGTGGATTCTTTACCAGCTGAGCCACAAGGGAAGCCCATAGAGCCCATATATGGGGTATAGCCCATAAGCAGCTATACCTCAATACAAAATAAAGTTGTTTTTTTTTAAAAAAAAAAAAAACAACCTCCTTTCTACCCCACAATAATTCATTTATCTGTTATATTCACTTTTGTGTCAAAATCAGAATGTTATAATTAAGAAAAAGCCTTCAACATCCAAAACACATTTGCAGACATGCTGCAGACAGCTTCTTTGACTTGTCAACCTCAAAAATAAAATAGTAGCTATTTTACCAGCAAAATGGGCTTGAGGAAAGCAGAGAACTTCAGTTAAGGGCAAGCAAGGTATCGTGAAACAAGCAAGTTCAAAGAGACAAAGGGAAGGTCAGCTTTTGTTAGGTTTTAGGAAGAAACTGGTGAGGCTTGTTTTGAACAAAATTTCCTTGCAGAAGAAAAGGAGTTTATACAGTTCTGGTGTTTTCTCACTGGCTGTACACAGTGGTTAGAGCTTTGTTGCTGGAGCAGAGAGGATTCTTCCTTCTTTAAAGCAGGAAATAAAATTCCCAGGTGATTTATGTTCTCAGTTGTCCAAAGAATTCTTCTCTTCCTGCTTCCTACAATGAGAGTGTGAGAGCTCCCCCTTCAGGGCTGCCGGACTCCATTTTTTCTGAGTTTTCTTTATTTTCAGAGCAAAAAAAATGAACTCTGACAAGCTTAGCAAGAACATGATCATTTGTTGGAAGATGTTGGATAGCAACATAGTGAATGCAAAGGCTGGAAAAACAGACACTGAGAAGGAGTTATCAGTAGCAGGACTACACTGAGACATGGGACTTTAAATACAAGATGGGACTTTAAATCTGTCTTGAGAGTATAAAAATGACAAAAAGAGAGGAGGAACAAGAAGCAATGATATGGGGTATGCACGTATTTTGCCCATGTAGGGCTGTTATTTCCCCTGCACTGAATCAGCCACCACAAAGCAAAATCATCTTTTGTTTCATCCCCTCAGTATGTTGTGTGACCCTGGGGACCGATTCCTTTATATGAAGTTAATGAACTCATTAGTGTTCTATTGACCAAGCTGAGGATCTGAACTGAAGTATGATAGAAAGATGATGGTATTTGGAGAAAATCAACTGAGATTTACATCCCTGCTCCTCTAATAACTAGACAAAAAAAAAAAAAAAAGTAATCCTTCTGAACCTTATCTGATATCTATAAAATGATTTTATTTTGTCCCTATTCTGTGAGGTGATATATGTAAAGTGACTCGTGTTTAATGGGTGCTCAGGAATGATCATTCCCATTTCCATCTCTGGTATAATTAGATGAATACTATCTGGAGCACATATCAAATTCTGGTCTTCTGCATTTCTTCACATATTAAATGAGAATTTACTGCATATCTACACTATGTCAGATACCATTCAAAAGACTGGGCATGTAATGGCAAACAGGACAAAGTCCCTTCCTCATGAAGCATACATGCTGGGACAGAAGACAGTGACAAATAAGTAAACAAAAAGCACAAAATATAATCAGAGAAAAACAGTGGTGAGTGCTCTGAAAAACACAG
Source organism: Redunca redunca (assembly GCA_006410935.1). Taxonomy (NCBI): domain Eukaryota; kingdom Metazoa; phylum Chordata; class Mammalia; order Artiodactyla; family Bovidae; genus Redunca; species Redunca redunca. Next base: position 813,994 of record SJYQ01000182.1, on the reverse strand, counting down.
TGTACAGTGGGAATTGGCTATATAAAAAGAGATGGCTTCTCTGAAGAGGTAACTCTTGAATACTAATGTGAATGATTTTTTTAACAGCCAACCCTGGAGAGATATAGAGAAAGACTGTCCAGGTAGAGGACACCGCAAGAATTAAGGCCCTAAAGTAGCAATGAACCTAATATTTTTGAACAACAAGAAAGACAGTGTGAGTAAAGCTCAGAGGGAATGGAATAGACTGTTAGGAGAGAAAATCAGAAAACTGGCTCTTGCCAGATCACACAGGGCTTACAGGCTTTTGTGTGGAGTTTAAGTTTTATTCTTGTATAATGGAAAAATGTGGGAGGGTCTTAAGAAAGTTAGAAATATAACTGGATTTCTGATTTTTTAAAAAATCACTTCTGACTGCTACTAGAGAATAAATTCCTGAAGACAGTCATCATCCCTCACTCTAAACACATTTTCATTCTAATCACAACTTTTGGGCTACAGTCTAGGTTAGTCATGAATTTCTTCAAATGGATACTGGACCTAAAAGTTCGAGTGTTATCTATTTCAAGTACTATGAAATTATTTACCAGAGTTTCTCAGTACACTGTATGAATGAAATCTAGGATCAAATTCATGAAAAAGAAAAATTACTGCATGGCAAGATGCAGTAAGAATGACTAGATTGCTCCCTGCTTGAAATAATTTAAAAACGAGATGAAATACATGAAGCAAAGATTTTCAGACATTGTCTGTTAGGTAGCACAGGATAGCAATTCCCAGGAAAAGAATAAGAGAGTAGCTCTACAATTGTTCCAACTTACCAACTGCAGACTTTCTAGAACAATGAGTCAAGACGCTGAAAATATGAGTCCAGAGAAGTCAAGGCAGCAAGAGTTCTCACGGTGAAGTGCCAGAGAGGACAGCTGTGCAGAGAGAGAGCTCAGGATGTCTGTGGTGAGTTCCCCTCCAGGCTCCAACTGAGAACTTAGGGCATGAAGGAATAAAAACAAAAAAAGACTACCCAAAGTCAGGGCAAGAGCAATGCAAAAGGACTAGAGGAACAGTATCCAGAGCTCATGGGGCCAAGAATAGTTTGTATTCCCACCTGGCAGAGTGGATGAATCTTGTAATGAATTGGACATTTGGGCATTCAGAAGAGTATGATCCTTGTGAAGAAAGTCAAGTTGTAGACTGAAGGCTTCTCTAATACCACCTTAAAAATTTTAAAGCAAGGTTAGGAAAGGTTGTTCTTGTTATTTAGTTGCTCAACTGTGATTCTTTGAGACCCCATGGACTGCAGCAGACCAGTCTTCCCTGTCCTTCATTATCTCCTGGAGTTTGCGCAACTCAGGTCTATTGAGTCAGTGAAGCCATATAGCCATCTCATTCTCTGTCATCCCCTTCTCCTTCTTCCTTCAAATTTGCTAGCATCAGGGTCTTTTCAAACGAGTCAACTCTTCTCATCAGGTGGCCAAAGTATTGGAGTTTCAGCTTCAACATCACTCCCGCCAATGAACACCCAGAACTGATTTCCTTTAGGATCGACTGGTTGGATCTCCTTGCAGTCCAAGGGACTCTCAAGAGGCTTCTCCAACACCACAGTTCAAAAGCATCAATTCTTCAGCACTCAGCCTTCTTTAGAGTCCAACTCTCACATCCATGCATGACTACTGGAAAAACCATAACCTTGACTAGATGGACCTTTGTTAGCAAAGTAATGTCTCTGCTTTTGAATATGCTATCTAGGTTGCTCATAGCTTTCCTTCCAAGGAGCAAGTGTCTTTTAATTTCATGGCTGCAATCACCATCTGCAGTGATTTTGGAGCCCAAAAACTAAAGTCTGACACTGTTTCCACTGTTTCCCCATCTATTTGCCATGAAGTGATGGACTGGATGCCATGATCTTCGTTTTCTGAATGTTGAGCTTTAAGCCAACTTTTTCCACTCTCCTCTTTCACTTTCATCAAGAGGCTTTTTAGTTCTTCCTCACTTTCTGCCATATGGGTGGTGTCATCTGCATATCTGAGGTTATTGATANGAATTCCATCACCTCCACTAGTTTTGTTCACAGTGATGCTTTCTAAGGCCCACTTAACTTCACATTCCAGGATGTCTGGCTCTAGGTGAGTGATCACACCATCAATATTATCTGCATAATGAAGATCTTTTTTGTACAGTTCTTCTGTGTATTCTTGCCACCTCTTCTTAATATCTTCTGCTTCTGTTAGGTCCCTACAATTTCTGTCCTTCATTGAGCCCATCTTTTCATGAAATGTTCCTTTGGTATCTTTAATTTTCTTGAAGAAATCTCTAGTCTTTCCCATTCTATTGTTTTCCTCTATTTATTTGCATTAATCACTGGGGAAGGCTTTTTTTATCTCTCCTTGCTATTCTTTGGAACTCTGCATTCAAATGGGAATATCTTTCCTTTTCTCCTTTGCTTTTCATTTCCTTTCTTTTCACAGCTATTTGTAAGGCCTCCTCAGACAGCCATTTTGCTTTTTTGCATTTCTTTTACTTCAGGATGGTCTTGATTCCTAACCTCATTCCATAGTTCATCAGGCATTCTATCTATCATATCTAGTCCCTTAAATATATTTCTCACCTCCACTGTATAGTCATAAGGGATTTGATTTAGGTCATACCTGAATGGTCAGACATGACTGAATGACTGAACTGAACTGAACTGAATGGTCTAGTGGTTTCTCTACTTTCTTCAATTTAAGTCTGAATTTGGCAATAAGGAGCTCATGATCTGAGCCACAGTCAGCTCCTGGTCTTGTTTTTGCTGACTGTATAGAGCTTCTCCATCTTTGGCTGCAAAGAATATAATCAATCTGATTTCAGTGTAGACCATCTGGTGATGTCCATGTGTACAGTCTTCTCTTGTTTTGTTGGAAGAGAGTGTTTGCTGTGACCAGTGCGTTCTGTTGGCAAAACTCTATTAGCCCTTGCCGTGCTTCATTCTGTACTCCAAGGCCAAATTTGCCTGTTATTCCAGGTGTTTCTTGACTTTTAATTTGCATTTCAGTCCCCCATAATGAAAAGGACATCTTTTTTGGGTGTTAGTTCTAGAAGGTCTTGTAGGTCTTCATAGACCTGTTCAACTTCAGCTTCTTCAGCGTTACGGGTAGGGGCATAAACTTGGATTACCGATGAAATTGAATGGTTTGCCTTGGAAACAAACAGAGATCGTTCTGCCGTTTTTGAGATTGCATCCAAGTAAACTCTAATACTTTGGCCACCTCATGTGAAGAGTTGACTAATTGGAAAAGACCCTGATGCTGGGATCGATTGGGGACAGGAGGAGAAGGGGAAGACCGAGGATGAGATGGCTGGATGGCATCACCAATTCGATGGACATGAGTTTGAGTGAACTCCGGGAGTTGGTGATGGACGGGGAGGCCTGGTGTGCTGCGATTCATGAGGTTGCAAATAGTTGGACACGACTGAGCGACTGAACTGAACTGAACTTAACTACATTTCAGACTCTTTTGTTGACTATGAGGGCTACTCCATTTCTTCTAAGGGATTCCTGCCCACAGTAGTAGATATAATAGTCATATGAGTTAAATTCACCCATTCCAGTCCATTTTAGTTTATTGATTCCTAGAATTCCGATGTTCACTCTTGTCATCTCCTGTTTGACCACTTCCAATTTGCCTTGATTCATGGACCCAACATTCCACGTTCCTATTCAATATTGCTCTTTACAGCATCAGACCTTGCTTCTAGCACCAGTCACATCTGCAACTGTGTGTTGTTTTTGCTTTGGCTCTACCCCTTCATTCTTTCTGGAGTTATTTATCCACTGATCTCCAGTAGCATATTGGGCACCTACTGACCTGGGGAGTTCATCTCTCAGTGTCCTGTGCTTTTGCCTTTTCATATTGTTCATGGGATTCTCAGGGCAAAAATACTGAAGTGGTTTGCTATTCCATTCTCCAGTGGACCACATTCTGTCAGACCTCTCCACCATGACCCAGCTGTCGTGGGTGGCCCCACACGGCATGGTTTAGTTTCATTTACTTAGACAAGGCTGTGGTCCGTGTGATCAGATGGCCTGTTATCTGTGATTGTAGTTTCAGTCTGTCTGCCCTCTGATCCCTTCTCTCAGTGCCTACCGACTTACTTGGGTTTCTCTTACCTTGGACGTGGGTTCTCTCTTCAGATGGGATTTCCCAAAATATAAACCAGGGAAAAACTAGAGAGTTTGTTTAAGGATACAAATTGGCTGATACTAGTAAAAACTAAAATTTGAGATCCACAGATATAAAACCAACATACTGAACTGAGTCCATTACAGTCAAGATGCTGGTGTTCCAAGTGGGCAAAGTTTCTTACAGAATTCTATCCTGAAAGTGATGATTTATTCCAGGTTATGTTATTCAAAAAGTATGCTTTATATATTTTGCAGCTTTGTAAGTTTACATGTTGTTAAACTACTAAAGCATTTTGGGAAATAAACAGCAAATAGCTAAGAAATACTTTAATGTAAATCAATAAGAGATAAACAATCTTCTGGTACAGTCACATAATAAAATATAACTCAGTGGCTAATGTGAGCTAGTAGATTGGCATGTGTCAATCAACATGGATCACTCTCCAACATGTTGTTGAATTAAATAAGTTTCAAAACGTTCACATAATTTTTTAAAAATACAAAATATTATTACATATAAGTTTTAAGCTTTGTATATAGTGAAAATTTTTCAAAAGCATGGATTAGGAAGATTCACCCCAAAGTTATGTTAAGGATTGACTCTAAGTAAAAAGAACCTTAGGGTCTTAGGAAGCATCACTACAAACAAAGCTAGTGGAGGTGATGGAATTCCAGATAAGCTATTTCAAATCCTAAAAGAAGATGCTGTGAAATTTGCTGCACTCAGTATGCCAGCAAATCTGGAAAACTCAGCAGTGGCCACAGGACTGGAAAAGGTCAGTTTTCATCACAATCCCAAAGAAAAGCAATGCCAAAGAATGCTCAAACTACTACACAATTACACCCATCTCACATACTAGTAAAGTAATGCTCAAAATTCTCCAAGCCGGGTTTCAATAGTACATGAACCGTAAACTTCCAGATGTTCAAGCTGGATTTAGAAAAGCGAGAGGAATCAGAGATCAAATTGCCAACATCTGCTGGATCATCAAAAAAGCATGAAAGTTCCAGAAAAACATCTACTTCTGCTTTATTGACTATGCCAAAGCCTTTGTGTGGATCACAACTGTGGAAAATTCTGAAAGAGATGAGAATACCAGACCACCTGACCTGCCTCCTGAGAAATCTATATGCCGGTCAGGAATCAACAGTTAGAACTGGACATGGAACAACAGACTGGTTCCAAATAGGCAAAGGAGTATGTCAAGGCTGTATATTGTCATCCTGCTTATTTAACTTATAGGCAGAGTACATCATGGGAAATGCTGGACTGGAAGAAGCACAAGCTGGAATCAAGATTGCCAGGAGAAATATCAACAACCTCAGATATGCGGATGACACCAACCTTATGGCAGAAAGCAAAAAAGAACTAAAGAGCCTCTTGAAAGTGAAAGAGAAGAGTGAAAAAGTTGGCCTAAAACTCAACATTCAGAAAATGAAGATCATGGCATCTGGTCCCATCATTTCATGGCAAATAGATGGGGAAACATTAGAAACAGTGACAGACTTTATTTTGGGGGGCTCCAAAATCACTGCAGATGGTGACTGCAGCCATGAAATTAAAAGACACTTGCTGCTTGAGAAAAAAGCTATGACCAACCTAGACAGCACAATAAAAAGCAGAGAGAATTACTTCACCAACAAAAGTCTGTCTAGACGAAGCTATGATTTTTCCAGTAGTCATGTATGGATGTGAGAGTTGAACTATAAAGAAAGCTGAGCTCTGAAGAATTGATGCTTTTGAACTGTGGTGTTGGGGAAGACTCTTGTGAGTCCCTTGGACTGCAAGGAGATACAACCAGTCAATCCTGAAGGAAATCAGTCCTGAATATTCATTGGAAGACTGATGCTGAAGCTGAAACTCCAATACTTTGACCAACTGATGCAAAGAACCGACTCATTGGAAAAGACCCTGATGCTGGGAAAGATTGAAGGCAGGAGGAGAAGGGGGTGACAGAGGATGAGATGGTTGGATGGCAACACCGACGCAATGGACATGAGTTTGAGCAAGCTCCAGGAGTTGGTGATGGACAGGGCAGCCTGGTGTGGTGAAGTCCATGGGTTGCAAAGAGTCGGACCTGACTGAGCAGCTGAACTGAACTGAACAAGAAGAGGGGGGCTTCCCAGGTGGTGCTGGTTGGGAAAAGAACCCACCTGCCAATGCAGGAAGCACAAGAATACAGGTTCGATCCCTGGGTCAGGAAGATCCCCTGGGGCAGCGCATAGCAATCCATTCCAGCATTCTTTTCTGGAGAATCCCATGGACAGAGGAGCCTGTCAGGCTATATAGTCCATCAGCTTGCTAAAATTAGGACACCAACTGAAGCAACTTGGCACACAAGCAAGAACAGGGTTAATGAGATAGAAACTTCAACTTAAAAGAAATATCAGAAGTAAAAAGAAATTTATCATTTTCACATTTATTCACTTACTATGGTGGGTACATAGGTGCAATATTATTCTCCATGATCTTTTCTATTTTATTTTTCCCCAAAATTTAACAAAAAATGTTATTTGAAGTTTGATATCTCAAAACATTATGAGAGTTATAAAACAGCTATAAAGCAACTAGTAACAGAAATAATAAAGCTACATAAAAAAGCAGAAGAAAAAATATGAGTCAGCTGTGATTTCTGTAATTATACTGATTGAATTTTGCGGTTATTTGGGGAAAGGAGATTCCATTCCCATATGTAACAGTGTCACAAAACAGCAGCTTGAGGTTTCAGGGGCACCTTGCTTTTTGATAGCTATGTCTTTTAAAGGGCTTTTGGGAATAACTTTTCTAAGACTCATTGCAACTCCTAAAACTTTCGATCAAATTACATACAATCAGAACCTCTTGAACTTCACAGTCACCCTGCCCTGTCACCTTCAGGATATGGAAATCTTTGCCATTGATGTGTAGCACTTCATAAACCAGGAGATAGAAAATTGTGAGACATCTAGCTATAAGCCCCTATGATGTGACATTTATCGCATTGAGCATGTTGTAGACATTAGTTTATTGACTTCTCACTGCAGCACTGTGAGGTACATGTTATCATACCGATGTTACAGATGACAGAATGGATTCTATGAGGTTAAGACCCATTGCCCAAAAGACTGGCCCAGCATGTCTCTGAGTCCCCAGAAGTACAGCGCAGACAACGGTTCCTGCTCCTTCTCCTGCTAACAGGGAGAGTGCTCACGGTTAAGCAAGAGCAAAACGAACTATTTTAGAAGTCAGAAGGCAGTTATTTGTGTCTTAAGTAATGAGAGCGAGTTTACCAAAAAGTAGAATGTAGATTGCCTTAGAGTCCCTGATAGTGTGATTTCCATTGTTAATTACTATAGATATTTCCCATGTCTGAAGCAGCTCTAACGTTGACCAGAATCTAAGCAGAGAGTGCTGTCTTGATTGATTTTGCCTCCTGCTCCCAAAGTCTCCCAGCCCCAGAGCTCACCCCATCAGGCCTCCGGCAAGAGCTGATTGGGGTTCCCACCAGGCCCGGTTACACACCTGTCATTTCAGCTCAGCTTTTGTAACCAGTCACCAGGTAACTTCCTCCGAGCTTCCCTCATAGCTCAGTGGGTAAAGGACCTGCCTGTAACAGAGGAGGCCTGGGTTTGATCCCTGGGTCAGGAAGAGCCCTGGAGAAGGAAATGGCAACCCACTCCAGTCTTCTTGCCTGGAGAATCCCATGGACAGAGGAGCCTGGCAGGCTACGTCCATAGGGTCGCACAGACTTGGAGGCAACTGAAGTGACTTAGTACGCTCGCAGGCACAAGGTAACTAGTGGAAGGCAGAGATGATTTGAGCTCCAATCTCTAATACTCCAAACTCATGGTCTTTCTTGCATACCAACTAACTCTCCTGCTTAAGCCCCCCACAAACAAAAAAGAATCAAATAAATTTGGGGGATTAAACAGAACCTGCTCCCGTCTATCTCGTTCTGAGTTCTCTGTGGGATGCTTAGAATTCAAGGGACTTCTGAAACAGCAGATAGGCAAAGAAACAGCTCAGCTCAGCTTTGCCAGCTTCTGCATTTGCCCTGCTTGACTGCCTAGCTGGACGGAAGCAACTGGCCCTTTGGGTTGAATTTAACTCATGCTCATTTTCTAAAAATAATTTTAAAAAAGACAAAGAGAAAGCGTGACATGGGAGCTTAAGGTAGCCAGGTATGAAAGCTGCGTTCCAATTAGCCCTCTAAGACTTTTTTTTATAGACAAAAGGGCATTAACTGAAATTGGAGTCCTTAAGTGATTCCAGGCGTGCTGCCTGATTTTGGGGTTCCAAATACTACAAGGAAGCTTTTGCTACTAAGTTTGTCAATTAATTCCTCGCACCCAAAGGGGATTTGAGAGAAGATTAAGCCATATGCTACTGATTGGTTTACACTTAATTCAGCAATATGTTGTTTAGAAAGTAAGATTTGGTGGGTGCAAAAAAAAAAAAAAAAAGGCAGAAAGAAATCTTGAAGTGCCTTTTTAATACCATTAAGGATTTATTTGCTTCATAGTAGTAAAGTAGAGATTTATTCCCAAACGTAATTCAAATCTAATCTCCCTTAACACCTTAAAAGTAAGGTGAAGTCAGCAACAGCTGGGTTTCAGCTGACTGCTCAGCATGAGCTTGGGAAGATCAGGAGACGAGTGCAGGTTTCTGCACTGAGGCCTCTGATAACTCCACCAGCCTTCAGAGAATCTGTAAGACAGGAGCTTAAGGGCAGGGCTCACGACATTACATCTATCACTCATTTTCTCCAGGGTTTTTTCCCCCACCAATTCTTCGTGGGAGTTAGTTTCTATCATCTGCTGTTCGCAACTGTTAAGGGTAAACTGTTGGGCAAAGTCAACATAGAGAAGAAACTTACCAGTAGGTTCAGTAACGTGACTCTAGAATTCAGCACTGGCATCATCCCCACCATTTTCCTCTCCTTCACTTCACCCCTGCCCCATCCCCTCACATTCCAAGTAGTTCTCAAGTTTCTGAAGTCTTGAGAGGAACAGTAGACAAAGAGTGCTTTGACTGTAAGAGATCGTGTCAAGGAAAGAAGCCCTGTATTTCTTCATGTTGTGAAGCCTAAAATTTCTAGGATAAGAAGCTTTTTGTTTTTTTTGTTTTTGTTTGTTTTTTATGTGGAGGACACTATAATGGGCACCATTTAGGAAGACTGTGGCTGTTTCCTGCCAAATTTCTGGAGGCTGACTTTTAAGAGGGCAGAGTCATATGCCACAGACTTTTCTCTAAATTTATTTATATCCTCTCTTTATAAACAAGAGGTTCTGAGGTGGCCTCAGAAACACATACAAGAAAGTGAGATTAAAATACATAGATGGAATACTGGGACCATAGCAATGATGTCGATTCTTCTTGAATCCCCCATTAAAACAGATACAGCAACTAAAATCTCAAAGCAAAACTCACACAGACAACACCCATGACAACATGATATAACAAAGGTATTACCACAAACCCCAAAATATAAGGGTGAGGAATGACCACTTAGAGCCCAAAGGCCCTTGTGATATCAGCATCTGTGTGGGATGAAGCCACCGGCATTACACACACCTGAGAACAGGGGACCTCAAAATTGTCAGCAAAAATGCACTAAACAGCACATGTCATGGGTTGACTGAAGACAGGGGCCAATCCTGGGAGGAGTTTGAACACTTCCTTAGAGCGAGCAGGTACAAGAAATCTGTGGAGAGGTCTGAAAATGCTGAAAAATATGCCCCTTGCTGGACAAATGCCTTCACTGAGGAGAAGTTTCTGGAAGGAAAATCCCTCCTGGACAGGCAGGGGTGAGGGGCACAGGGGAAAGGAGATACCAGTAGGGAGCAGGAGTTAGCAAGAGGCCGCTCTCAGAATGACTGAGGAAAAAACTTGAAAGAGCTCAAGCACAGGAAACCAGAATGACTACTTCAACCCAACCCTTTCCCCTAAACATTCAGGAAAACTAGTTTCACATAAAAATGAGCAAGCAAAAAGGACGGAGGTAATATGACCTACAAAATTCTCATAAGGAAGCCCTTATGATATAGCGGTAAGGAGTCCACCTGGAGTACAGGAGATGCAGGAGACATGGGTTCAGTCCTTGGGTTGGGAAGGTCCCCTGGAGGAGGAAATGGCAACTCACCGCAGTATTCTTCCCTGGAATATCCCATTGACAGAGGAATCTGGCGGGCTACAGTCCATGGGGTCCCAAAGACTTGAACACAACTGAGTGACCAAGCATGCACGCACACATGCCTACAAAGCTCTCATAAGCAAAACAGAGGACAAGCCAATACCACAAATAATGAAAATACACCAGGAAGACACATCCACAACACAAATAAAAACTGGTGACCTACTTCCTCAAGTAAGCTAAAAGGCACGTGAATGTGACATAAGACAGAGTACAACATAGAAAGGTAAGACAAGAGAACAGAGCTCAAGAAAAATTTAAAATAAAATGCTAAAAATCATTTAGAAATGAAGACTGACTAACTAGAAGGAACCCAGAAGTGAATAAATATAAGGCAATGAAAGTTGGAAAAGAAAAAGAAAGTAACAGCAAAAAAGTGAAAAACAGAAGAAAAAAAAAAACTAAAAGAAATTGTTTTAGAAAATGAGGAACCAATATACCTGTGTTAACTTTCTATTGCTATGTATCAAATATGCCCCAAACCTACAGCCATATAATATCCCTCTTGGTTCTGAAAGTCAGACAAACATCAGGGGAAGAGATTATCCCTGCTCCATGATGTCTGAGGCCTCAGCTGGAGGATACGAGGCTGGAATCATCTAAACCTTAGTTCTCTCATACTCCTGGCAGTCAATGCTGGTTATTTTTGAGAGCCTGGCTGGATCTCTTGGCCAGAATACTGGAATGTGGCCTCTCCAGGTGGCCTGGGCCACCCACAGCTGGAGGGCAGGGTCCCAAAGGCAAGTAGCCCAAGAAACAGCCAGGAGGAAGCTGTATTCTCCTCATGACCTAGACTCAGAGGTCATACAGTATCACTTCTTTTTTATCCATTGGTATTAGTAGTTTCAGAGCATGATCCAGATTCAAGAAGAGGGAGCAGAGACTCATCTCTCGATGAGAACTGTGTCAGCTATAATGTGAGGAGAGCATGAGGGTAGAGGAAGCATGTGCGTGACCACCTTTGGAAAAATACAATCTGATGCAAAACTTCTAATAGAATCCCTGAGGAAATGAACCAAAGCAATGGAGCAGAACAAATATACAAATTTTAACCAAATAAAACTTTCCTCTAAGTTAACTAAGAGGAAAAAAAAGAGTTGACATTACATTCTGTAAGGGTACACAATCTGTCTGGGAAAATCAACCCAGAAGGACCCAAACCGAGATCTATTCTAGTAAAGCTACAGGACTGTTGTGAAAAAGAAGAAAAAAAATCCTTTGGATATCCATGCAGACCAACCAATTCACTAATAAGGAAAAAAAATAAAGGTGTCATCATATTTTTACACAGGTGCATCATTCCAGATAGCAATGGAATAATACGTCAAGTTACTAAGGGAAAGAAAATCTGAGCCAAGCATTTTACACACCAGCAAACTGACTTTTAAGTATAAAACCCACAGATAAACTATTATGAGCATGCAAGGATTTGAAGACTACACAGTTCCTTTGTGCCTTCCTGAGAAATTATTAGTGAGTAATACATTCTAAATGATGCAAGAGACACTGACATAAAGACTGGTGAACTGCTAGTTCAACTGTTGAACAGATAGTCTGTGAGACTCAGGTAATGGCTGTGCAATTGTCAGTCTATTATACAATTAACCACAGTGTTCACTGATGGAAATATCACTCAAAAAAATCAGCTTTTATGCTACCAAATATGAAATGAGACCTATGATCTGCCCTTGAAACTTTATGGCCTGAAAAGAATATGAAAATCTAGCAACAAGAGCATGTGGTCTTTATTGCAGTTATGACTGATTTGTATCTTATGATTAAGGTTCTAAAGCCAATATTTATCTACTCTGTTAGGCTCTCTAATTAAAATGAGAGGTGCTTTTACAGGTATCCGGAGATTTTCAAATTGTATGGGTCATCGAGTGCTGTGCTGAGTCACTTCAGTCGTGCCTGACCCTGTGCGACCCCATACTGCAGCCCACCAGGCACCTCCATCCGTGGATTCTCCAGGCAAGAACTGGAGTGGGGTGCAGTGCCTCCTCCAGGGGGTCTTCCCAACCCAGGGATCAAACCTGCATCTCTCATGTCTAACCTGCACCGGCAGCTGGGTTCTTTACCACTAGCACTACCTGGGGAGCCCTAGGTCATAGTGTGACTTCTTAATGTTGTGCTGAGTTCTTGTCAACAGACTCAAATTGACAAAATAACTAATTACTGTTACTAAAAGACAATAACACAGCAGTGTTTCTCTCTTTAACTGACTCTCAATAAAATTTTACTTTCACTCTCCTTAGTTGGAATATACAAAGATATTCCTCATTTCTTCAAACTATCCCAATATTATAATAAAAAGGTATAATTATGCATATTTTAAGTATCCTGAAAATATGCATTAATTATTTTAAAAGTAAAAAATCCGAGACATTTGTAACAAAATGCTCGATTTTAATTTATAAGCAACATCAGTTAAGATGTCTATTTAAGTTCATAAACTTTTCAAATTTTGTATAAGGAAAAAAACAGGTTTTGTCCTGACTGTTCCTTCTGCCTTGATTACTCTCCCCTCAGATATCCACATGGTTCGCGTCCCCTTCTCCTTCAAGTCTTGGCCCCTTCTAAGCTGACTTCTCAGACCACACTACTAAAACCTGAATACTCCATCCCCACTCTCTGCTTACTTGTCTTTGTGTTGTCTCTCACTCTAATATAACATACTGTTGTGTGTCTGCTTTGTTCACTGTTATCTCCCCAGTACTTAGAAACGTGCCTGGCATATAGAAAACACTCAATAAATATATTTCAATAAAAGAAACAATAGACAATAGATCAGGGAAGGGTTAGATGATCCTTGTGACCAAAGGTTAAAGGTCATATTGCAAAGCATTTTTTGCCTTCAAAGTCTTAGACCCTATTCAAAAACTAGAAATCATTCTCTTACCCTTGTTAAAAAGATGAGGGAACTAAGGTTTTAAAACGCTCTATTACTCATGCTGTTAAGTAGGAACTTACTAGGGGTCAGGCTTCAGGTACCAAACTCAGTGCTCTTGTCCCTGTATCAGTTGTGCTAAGTTGCTTCAGTCAAGTCAGTGGAGTGAGCATTAAAAAAACCAGCTTCAGGTAAGTAGTGCAAATAAAATACCTTTGAGGAAAAGGAAAAATAGGAACAGGGTATATAATATAGTGAAATTATAGTGAAGTTGCTCAGTCATGTCCAACTCTGCAACCCCATGGACTGTAGCCTACCAGGCTTCTCCGTCCATGGGATTTTTCAGGCAAGGGTACTGGAATGAGTTGCCATTTTCTTCTCTAAGGGATCTTCCCAACCCAGGGATCAAACCCAGGTCTCCTGCATTGTAGGCAGACGCTTTACCCTCTGAGCCACCAGGGAAGCCCACATAATATAACCCATATAATATAACCCAGTGCTTCTCAAGTAGGGCAGTTTTGCACCCAACCTCCCACCCAGGGAACATTTCGGAGAAGGCAATGGCACCCCACTCCAGTACTCTTGCCTGGAAAGTCCCATGGATGAAGGAGCCTGGTGCGCTGCAGTCCATGAGGTCACTAAGAGTTGGACATGACTCAGCGACTTCACTTTCACTTTTCACTTTCACTCATTGGAGAAGGAAATGGCAACCCACTCCAGCGTTCTTGCCTGGAGAATCCCAGGGACGGGGGAGCCTGGTGGGCTTCAGTCTATGGGGTCACACAGAGTTGGACACGACTGAAGCGACTTAGCAGCAGCAGCAGCAGGAAACATTTGGCAATGATGGGAGATATTTTTGTTGTCACAAATGGGAGAGCACTACTGGCACCTAGTGGGCAGAGGACTGAGGTGCTGCTGAACATTCAGTGATGCATAAGACAGCCCCCACAGCAAAGAATTATCTGGCTCTAAATGTCAATAGTGTTGAGGTTGATAAACTCTGATAACCTAAGGTTTCCTTAGTCTTTTGCACAGCAAGCAAGACTAATGCACCATGAAAATTGGTAGTAAGGGATAGAACAATTATTATCACATTACCTAAAATCATTTAGTCCATTGTTTTAGTTTTAAACGTTATTATTTAAAACAATGTACTTTGCTTACATATAAAACACTTTAATTGTCATTTAATTACCCTTCAATTCTTTTGCTTGTGATTAACTCATTAAATGTCTTACTAAGTAAAAACAACATAAGCAAATGAGCTAATTAGTGGCTAATTGTCAGTTACTAAAGATTACTACAAATGACTTACAAATGGCTAGCTTCTTTACTACTACTGGGAATTGCAATTGCTAACCTTAAGTAATTGACTTCAATGTATATTTCAGGGTGTATACATAAACTGCATGACAGAGCTGAAGCAAGAAACTTCCTCCTTTCTTGGGGAAAGAATACATTAGCACAAGGATTGTTGGCATTCACGACCACATGCCTCCATCCTGCGGCAGAGCCTGGACTGAGGAGCAGCATACTGGAGTCAGAACAAGCAGACTCCAGAAGCCCTGAACTAAGGAGGCCTGGAGACCGCAGTGTTTCCAGCACTGGGATGCTAGCAGGGAAGCTGGAGCTTAGATCGGAGATCAGGAGTCAGAGTCCCACAACCCCATAAGATAGGTCCTATTATGGTAAACTGGTTCATTTACTGTTATTCCTTTTTTTCAGGTGGAGAAACTGGGTGCAGAGGAGTTCAGCCACTCACCCAAAGACACATAATAAGCAAACAGGGATTCAAACCACCAATCTAGCCCCAGGAGTTGTTCTCTTTATTGCTAGCAAATGATGTCTTCTTCCTACTACACGGTCAACTCAGTACAGAGCCTGCCCCTGCAGAATGGCAGATAGGCTTGCCAAAGAGGTGAGTTGAGTAGAATGTGTAATCTCAAAAAGTGGCCAGTTACATAGGTACCTTGGCCTCAGACACCAAGCCACTGAATAGATCTTAAATCAGATAGATACTTTGGAGTCAGACAGATCTGGATTTGGATTTTTACTCTGCAGATTACTCTTAGTGTCACTTCTGCTAAGATATTTAGTCACTCTCAGCCTCAGCTTTCTCATCTCTAAAATGGGAGTAATGTTTATCCTAAAAGTGCTAGGACTAAATAAAATCATATAAAATGATTACACTAGGACCCGGCATATAGTAGGTGTTCCCTTCACTTTCATTGCTACAGCAAATAATAATCTTGAAAACATTCTGTTGTAATTTTTATTTTTGTATTAAAAGTCAATGTGCTGTACTCTATAAGTCAAAGGTAACACAAGAGAAGTTTCTTGTTTCTACATCATAGAAGTTTTTCTTTACAGTTCATAGTTGCATGGAGTAGGGGTATTTATCATTAAGGGAGTGGCCAAAAAAGTGATAAAGAAAATTAAGAGAACTTTTTTATGGCATTTTTTATGGAAGCTGATCTCCTACTTCCAATGGGCACCAAGATATAGGCCATGAACTCATTTGTTCTTTCATCACCCAACATTTACTGAATACCTCCTGGCTGCTGAAGGCTAATTTATTCACTAGAAACATGTGTATGTGTGTGCTCAGTTATGTCTGACTCTTCACACCACCACAGACTGTAGCCCACCAGGCTTCTCTGTCCATGGGATTTTCCAGGTAAAAATACTGGAGTCAGTTGCCATTTCCTACTTCCCGGCCCAGGGATCAAACCCATGTCTCTTGCATCTCCAGCATTGGCAGGTGGATTCTTTACCACTACACCTCCTGGAAAGCCCATGAAATATAGAAAATCTTAAAAGGAAATAATTTTAGAGAGGAAACAATGACTTTTCCTCCATTCCACAAATACTTATGAAGCACTAAGTATAAAAAGGCAGACGACACTGTCAAGATGCCTGCCTCTCCTGGAATTTAGCAAGTTATGTGACATGTTGGGAGATGGGATACAAAGCACAGATACACAATACTGTCTTCAGATCGGGGATATAATGGGAGCGTCCCAGCAAAATATCCCTGATCTGAAAGGTGAGGTATGAATAAATGCTTCCTGAAACCCAGAGGCAGCAGAGCACTGTGGCCCTATGCATGTGGTGAGGAGTCCCAGATCTGACTCTTCCTCCCTGTGTAACCTCAGGCGAGTTATTTAATTGCTCTGTGCTCCTAGTCCCTCCTTTATAAAGTAAGGATAATAAGAGCACCTACTTGTGCTGTTGCTGAGTGTACTGAATGCCTTAATAAATGCAAGCCCCTCAGAATTCTATCTGGCTCATAATTAAGTGCCCAGCAAAGCTGGCTGTCATTTCTCATCCTTGCAGTTTCGGCTCGAACAAGAAGTGAGCGGCATGTACAGAAAGTCAAGGGCATGAGAACGGGAACCATTTGGGAGACTGCACATAGACTGACTGGACCAGAGCCGAGCAGCCCTCTGGGAGACCAGATCACCCGGAAGGAGCCTGGGTCCAGTATTGACTAATCTGGATTTCATCGTGATGGTTATGGGTTATGGAAAACACTGAAGGATTTTTAAGCATGGGAGTGATTGGATCTAAATTCTATTTCAACAAGATGACTCTGTGAACAATGTGGAATGCAGGTGGGCCAGAGGCAGAACTGGTTGCACAGGAATCAGTTACAGGGCCATTGCAATACTTTTCCAGGTGAAAATGTCAAGGGTCCTGACCTAGGGCAGAGCAGTGAAGATGAACAACCTTCTCCCAGGTGAAGCAGCCAGGTTGAAACTCTTATTTCAACCTCTTAAAAGATTGACTTTAAATCTCTTACTCATATATTGGGGTTCGAGGTGTACGAAGAAAAGGTTTATGCATTTTTTTTAGGGCTTGCACAATGTAGCTTTTCTTCCTTTTTCTTCCTGTTTCTCAACAGATATTTCTTTCCTGAACAGTCTCAAGGTTGATGCATTCCAAGTGCTTGTAGACTTAGAAAGATTGCAGAAGAATCACTGGTTTCCACAGGCAGGCAGCAGTCTCCTTCTACACAGGACCCCTGAGTGGAACACCAGAGAAAGTCATCCTTTAATTTAAATCGCTAAGTGTGCTGTATTACCAATCTACCTCCCATGCATTATAACACCTCCATGTACTGTATTTCATGATAAGAAGTGGGAGGAAATTTACTCTTAATCTCATCCATTTCACTGAATTAAATCATGCACTTCTGAAATATGCATCTTAAATTACTAACAATTTGGATTAGTGTCATTTCCATAAAATGTGCTAATAATAAGTTATATGATTTCCCATTTCAGAGAAAGAACTAATTCATCAAGGCTAACTGAGCTGCTTTAGAACCTCCTAAAAAGTGCAGATGAATGTGATTTCAGAATCATTTTTTGTTAATGTGCAGAGCTAAATTTGTTGGCAAAATTCCTCTGGTGTTCTTAGTGAATGATTCCAGGTGCAGTTATTAAGGTCAAATACTACAGTGTCACTGTAGAGAATTTTTTGTATAAAAACTAAGGGAGGATTACGTTTCTTAATAGAGAGTCTCCTAACAAACCATGTCCCATCTGCAGCTCTTAAGGCAAGATTCATCTCAATAAAAAGGTGTGCTTATCAAGGTTTCAATTGTAGACTTAAGAAAATCATAAAATTATAGGCCTAGGTAGGAAGCTACTTAACTTACTGTCTGTTCCCTTGGCTCTGGATAAGACAATATGTAAAATGCTGAAATCCCCTTTAGTATGCGAAAGCCATCTCCAAGGGTCACGGTGGTTTCAGCTGCTCTGGTGGGAAAGGCAGCAACTTCCTCTTTTTCTCATCATTCTACTTGGGCACCTGCCAAAGATACACATTGGGTCAAGAAGCACAACCTTTCAAACAGAAGGACCATTTATCTTATCAAGGGTATTCAAGGATTTGTACTTTCTCACTGCAAGCTCTAAATAGGCTTATTTAGGACCAGAGGGAAGATGACATAGGACAATAAATTTTCCAAGACTGCCATTCTCTAAAAACCTGTTTCAGAGGTTGACAGCCCTCACAGTTCAGAATCTGAGTATAATCTGAATATACATGCCAGACGGACTTTAAAAATCAAGTCCTGATCTCTCCTTTTTAACATTTACAAACCTATTGATATGAAAGGGCTCCTTTCATATAACTAGGCAACGACAGCTCAAGGATTAGAACTCAATGATTGCACACTGTCCAAAAAACCCAAGTGCCTCCCTTCTGTTGTGAAATATGCTTCTAGTTCTCTTTTGACAATATGATTTTTATTTTCCTCTGTCATATTAGGAGGAGGGGGTATTTGGAGAATTTCACTTCTGACTTGCAAAGTTATTGAGATTTGAGATATAGAGGAGAGAAATTTACAAGTTGTTGAGTCGCTAGTGAATTGTTTTATTGCTTCAGGTGATGTGGTGAAGTGCCCCAAAGATACCTATTCCTTGTTTAAAGGAAAAATCTCAACAATAAAAAGGAAAACTACCCTGACTTCCCCTGTCCTCTGGGTAAGTACTTTTGGCACTTGGTGTCAGAGCCGAGAAAAACAGTGAACACGAATGGCCAGGGGAATGGAGTTTCTTATGATTCTTCAGGAGATGAGGAAAATGACAAGGGAGAAGCAGCAATCATAGTTTCAAACTCCTGCCCCACTTTCTCTCCCTCAACCTTCTAAAATAATCAAGTGTACCTACCAGTCCTTTCCTAGCTCTGCTTGATATTTAATTTAGTAGGGACTTGTGTTAAGGGCTGCATGCTTAAAAGGATTTATGAGCAGACTGTGCAGGAAGCTTTATAGTTTTATGATTTCAACTCAAACACACTAAAGAGAGTGTTATTTCCTTACAGGAATCTCAATTCCTGCAATAAGGAAAACTGTGAAAATTAAAGCTGTTTTATCTGAAAGGGCTCTATGTGTCTCCTGCATATTTTTGTCCAGGACCATACACTCTGACCATTGGATACATGATGAGAGTGGGGGTGGGGAGTGAGAAGAGAGCCAGGGACACTTAGTGATCTAATGTCATTGAAAAAATCACTTGGAGATTTCTGTGGATATTATCAGGATGCACAGCGATTTGTAAAGCTAGCTAAGTACCCAAGAAATGCCTTTTTAAACTGTTTATTAATTTATTTATTTTTGGCTGGGCTGGGCCTTTGTTCTGGGCTCGGGCTATCTCTCATTGCAGTGAGTGGGGCTACTGTTCCATGTGGTTCCCGGGCTCTGGCGCGCAGGTTTGGTCATTGTGGTGCATGGTTTGAGTTGTTCCGTGCCATGTGGGATCATCCCAGACCAGGGATTGAACCTGTGTCTTCTGCATTGACAGGTGGATTCTCATCCACTGTGCCACCAGGGAAGTCCAAGAAATGACTTTTTAATCTTTCTACTGAAAGTACTTTTAAATGGTAAAATAGAGAAATCACAGACTGAGAAATGTCTGCCAAGTCTAACGGTCATTTGAATGTAAAGAACAGAATCTGGTCTACAGCCAGGTCTGATGATTTTCCAAATAACAGATATGCAATTGAAAAAAAAATAAATTGCTGTAAATCAAAGAATAGGAAGGAAAAGTCCCTTTTATAGCCTTATGACACTTGCATAAATGGGACTATACCTGGGCCAATCAGTAAACATTTTTGGGTTTTCAGGTCAGACTGTCATAACGACTCAATTCTACCATTCTGGTGTGAGAACAGCCATAAACAATACAAATGGGCTTGGATGTGTTTCAATAAAACTTTATTCATAAAAGCAGACAGTGGGCTGATCTTGGTTATACCAATCCTTGGTCTAGACCTTGATGCCAGGCTGGCTACTTAGACTCCCAAGAGGATAAAATTTCAAACTGAAATGTCCAAGGAAGAATTGTGTGAACTGGAGGTAACTGGTTTACCTTAGATGTCTTGTTGACAGGTGCCATATAAAACTTTGGCGTATTCCTCGACCTTTCTCTTGCTTTGGTCTTCTTGACTTTCTTCCATAAATTTCAAAGATTTATAGACTAAGGATCTGCTTCTGATTTGGTCTGCTTTAAATCATCCTAATTTAATTGTGAACAATAAAAATTGGATATTATAGACATGCAGAGCGGGTAGCCTGGTGATAAATCCAACCCACCTCAGTCTTCTAAGGAAAATCACAGTGTGTTTTATAAATGTGAGGCACGGAAATGGTGATGTAAGACTAGCATTAAAGAAGAGACTAATAGACTTCTACTAAGTTTTTTCAATCCTCTTCTGTGAGTCACCTTGTAAATTTGAAATGAGAGAATCACTAGATATTTTAACTCCCATGTTTTAGAGTTTTTATTGGAGAAATTATGTCTTTAAAATTCACACACCATTTATCACTGTTTTATGCAGGGGAAAGGAGCTACCTAATGTCCATATGTGTTGTAGTTTGTTAAAGACTTGCCTTATAAATCAGTCTCCAGCTGTGTGTCAGCAACATTGTCACACGGAGAAAAGGAGCCTTGGCTGCTTTCCATATTTTAGGCTTGTCTTCAAATGTCCAGAATGCATTTTACCTCTATAGAATCAAAAACCTTAAAGGGAGAAAAAGCCTTAGCCAGTCTCCTTCTTCATCACCTAAGACAAGCACAGACCAGCCTTCCTTTCACGAGGCATGCTGCAGCAGTTTCTCTTAGCAAGAAAAGCCTTCCTTTCTGTTTTAACTTTGCTAGTCATAGCCTTGGCTAGCTGACTTATTCTAGAGAATTTCAAGATTTTTTTCAACACATGTAATATTTCAACTCTTTTTAAAATATTGATTCTTATGATTTTTGAATAAACAGAATATTCTCACGCAACAGAATGCAATTTGTTTGCCTCTATTTGTTAGAGAAAGTACAAGTTGTGTGGATTCCTTGAGTACAGAAGGGAAAAAAAAGCACCTCTTTGTCTCATTGCTGATCACTTGGTCTTCCCAGCCCAGGGCTCCAAACTGTATCTCTGGCATCTCCTGCATTGGTAGGCAGATTCTTTACCACTAGCACCACCTGGGAAGCCTCATTTGATCTTCATCTACAGTTTATTTTCAATCTTTTATCTAAAGCAAGTTTCCTTGCATTTGCCCTGTATGTTGATCCCCTTCTTGCCTGTCAGGTCTCTCTTTAAGAGAATTGTTTAGCAGACCTGTTCCTCAGGATACTCACACAAAGGCAATGCAAGGTATGTTTCTGTGTTAGAAAGGCACAAAAACTGCACCCCTTTCTGGTTCAGCTATGAAGCATCAGGGAAAGAGATGAGATCCCAAGCTAAATGATCTCGATCCAGACACAATGCTGGCTCTGAGTACTTAACTCCGAGCCTCCTCTGAAAAGGGGGATCATAATAACACCTCAGAGTTGTGAGGATTAAAGGAGATAATGCACGTAGAAATGCTCTGCAGACTGTCAGATGCTAATCTGTTATAATTTTCTTGATGACTTTCCAGTACAGAAAAGGAAAATTATCTCATGCACATGGCCGTACTCTCCTTTGAGCCAGATTGCCTGCGATAGGGTCAAACATTAGAGGGGTGTATCACAACATCTTCTGGTAAGTTTCCTGGCTCCCAGTACTCTCTGAAGGCTGCATCAACATATGCTTTTGTAACCTACACTGACGCTGACCTGAGAAGCTGCAAGCAACAAGGCTCCACTTGTCCATATAGCCAGGGGAGTAGGAGGGAGGAAACAAGGGCGAAAGAAGGGAATCAAGGAGTTAAAGGGAATATTAGATGATACTTTGCCAGAGCGACTGAACTGAACTGATGCCAGGGTTGTTTTATTTCTGTAGAAAGGAGGCTTTTCTTAAGCTATCCCATGCTTGGAAATGGTTTTATTCAGTTATACAGATCAAAGGGACCAAGCAGTAAACAGAAACAGCAATGGCAATAGGAAGCTCCCAGAATGTTTAGATAAAGATAAGAGTCCTCTCTGGCCTTAATAGTGAACTATGAACAACTACTGAGAGGCCCTGAATCTTATGGACGGTAATATTCCCTAACGGGAAGAAGTGACTAACCCAGCATGACCTGTGTGGGACGAGAGCTGCCTGAAATCAGGAGAAACCCATCCATAAAAAAGAACAGCGAAAGAAGAAAAGTCAGATAGGGCCACCATAAGCACTTTAATTCTTCTTTAGTAAAGAAGATAAGAAGCTAACCTTAGAATCACGTCTTAAAAAATAAACATACAAAACAACGTTGTATACAATTTAGCTTGTTTCATAGATATATAGGTATGCTTCTAAAATAAGTTTTGCTGATTGAATATATATTTTATAACTTCCAAAAAGTATTTTGGAAAATGACCTGACCTGTAATATCAACTAGCAATATCAGTAGGAAGTCAAAAGCCGCTGATAGTCAAATGTCTGGTGTCCAGAACAGGCAAAGGAAGCAGCCCCATCACTCTCACAGAACTGTGTCACCGTCAGCTGCTTTCTATCTAGTTCTGCCACGTTTCATTCTTACTGTGAAATGTGCTTCTGACTCGTCTTTCCACATATTGTGAGTAGAAACTATTAGAATTTGGATTTTCAAATCATGGACGTTCATGGGGGTAGGGTGGTGCGATAAGAAAATTCTTACTTAAAAAAAAAAAAAACTAAACTAAACTCAAAGTTCTACAAGTGAGAAGGAAAGAGCTCTCAGAAAGAAACACCCACTGAAAGAGATGGGATAACTGTCCAAGGGTGAGTTGGCCTCTGATGAGCACATCCCGTTTTTAATCCTGACACCAGCTATACGCATTCCCTGAAGACATTGCCTTGTTGAGAAAGACTAGAATTTTAAAATGTGGCCTGATTAAAATAAAGGAATTAATAAAACACTAACAAAGAGAGCACTGAAATGTAAAAATGGAATCATCACATTCAACAATAGGCTTAGCATCCCATTATAGCTGGTTTAACAGGCATGATACTATATACAGAGTATTAATAAAAACACTTAATCAGAACTAAACTGGCATTTGAACTGTGGTGTTGGAGAAGACTCTTGAGAGTCCCTTGGACTGCAAGGAGATCCACCCAGTCCATCCTAAAGGAGATCAATCCTGGGTGTTCATTGGAAGGACTGATGTTGAAGCTGAAACCCCAATACTTTGGCCGCCTGATGCAAAGAGGTGACTAATTAGAAAAGACCCTGATGCTGGGAAAGATTGAGGGCAGGAGGAGAAGGGGACGACGGAGGATGAGATGGCTGGATGGCATCACCAACTCGATGAACATGGGTTTAGGTGGACTCCAGGAGTTGGTGATGGACAGGGAGGCCTGGCGTGCTGCAGTTCATGGGGTCTCAAAGAGTCGGACACAACTGAGTAACTGAACTGAACTGAACTGAAACTGGCTTTGCTATTATTAGCTATGCAACATTGGAAAATTTTATTTCCATAAACATAATTTTCCACCTTTAAAAAGAGATGACAGTATTATTTTTTCACATTGTATTATGTGTCTCAGTCTCCCAGCAATGGCTAAATGATCCAGAGGTTTACATTTGACACAAGATGGGCTAATCAAATGCTCTGTTCTTAGAAACTGGATATTTTTAACTGAGAGAGAGAGAGATTCAAAGACTTTGGAATAGAGTGACATTGGTACCATTGTTGAAGAGAAAATAACATACAATCCTGCATCTGAGATACTAGGGGACTCGTTTTCTCCTTGCTCTTCCAGAGGTGCACTGGACTCATCCTTTGACCCTGTGAGACACCCAGTGATCCTTCCAGCAATTGTCTATGGGTTTGTTGTGTTTTTTACGGGTTTGTTGTGTTTTTTATGTGTGGCCTTAGAAAGACACCTTGGTTTCTGTGTCTTGTAAACAGAACTTTGAATCAAAAAGAAATAGGTCTTAGGAAGGAGAATGGTACAAGTAAAAATTCCTGAAGTGAGGAATTGGTCTAAACTAGGGTCTAAATTGGTCTAGAGCTGGGAAGCCTATAGTATAATACACAGCAACTGATTCAACAATCCCTGGCTATCCCAGGCCATGTGGTGTGGGTGGTATGTGACCCAGGCTGGCCAACTGAATCATCAAAACCTAGAGACTCATTGGAACTGATTAATTCAGGATAGGCTCATGACCTAAGAGGATTCAGTAACTCAACTGTAGGAACTTTGTTTCAGTTTTGAGGAGGAAAGACTTTCTCTGTTGGACAATGAGGGGATGAAATGTAACACTGAAGCAGCAGTCTTAGCTTATTAAACAGAGAATCTGCCTGAGAAAGAATCAACACAGAGGAAAGCATAGCAGAGAATTGAAGAGAATGACCCTTTGTTTGAGAACTTGGGCCTTGAAGCCCTTTAAATTTTTTTGTAAAAAGAATCTTTAATATATAAATAGTTCAACAGCATCATTAAAAACTTTTGGCCACTGATAAAAAGATTATTAGCCCAACTTGACAAAAGCTTGACAATACCATTGCAATTTGAATTTAGGTACAACTGCTATGTTTATAATGATAGTATGCAGGAAGTTTTTAATTATATATTTAAAAGATTTGTAAATTTTTACATTCAGCATTCACCATTTTCTAAATATCTTGACAAAACTTGGTGTGCTTAAGTTACTTCACTCATACACAGATGATGCCATACAAAAGAGGGTCCATCTCTGCCAGGAGCCCAAGATAAAAGACACACACCAGCCTGCCCTTCTGCTACTAACCTTGCTGAGAGCCTCTGCCTAGACAAGTGTTTTCTCATCTTATAAGGATAAAAAAATGACCCAACTTTTTTGAGGATGGAGGACCATAGGCTATCAGGGCATTTATACCACCTCCTTGGCCACATTGATGAGAATCTGTTAACCCTTGCTGAAATGCCTTAGTTTGTTTTTTACTGTATCTTATGCGAAGAGTTGACTCATTGGAAAAGACTTTGATGCTGGGAGGGATTGGGGACAGGAGGAGAGGGGGATGACAGAGGATGAGATGGCTGGATGGCATCCCTGACTCGATGGACGTGAGTCTGAGTGAACTCTGGAAGTTGGTGATGGACAGGGAAGCCTGGCGTGCTGCGATTCATGGGGTCTCGAAGAGTCGGACACGACTGAGCGACTGAACTGAACTGAACTGAAAGACAGACAAGTAGTTGCCTTAAAGCTTGCTTTTGTTTTATCTACATTAAGTGATTCTATTTCTGTGTGAAAAGGCCCATTTACCTAGAAGGAAAAGAATCTTTCTAATTCCCACCTTTGAAATTAGAAGATTTGTTTCTAATCCCACTGATACACAGATATATGGCCTAAATGCTTCACACATAGGAGACAGTAAATTCTCCTTGGCTCAAATACCAATTTTAACTGCATTTTCTATAACTTGCTACCAAAAGAGTCTAGACTAACACAGTCCCTGACCCACAACTAGGCTTATCTAGTCTTGCAGACATAGACAAGCCTGGTAAAACCTGCTCTCTCATCCTCAGAGTTCTTTGCTGATGGGTCTCATATGTTCTATTCTCACAAAACAATGCAGTATAACCAGGTATTCACTGGAGGTAAGTTTATAAGTATATAAACTTACACTTATAAGGTCATTCCAAATGAATATGAATATCAATTAGTTTGTTGCTGTGTTACTGTTCAGTTGCTAAGTTGTGTCCAACTCTTTGTGACTCCATGGACTATATATAATGCCAGGCTTCCTTGTCCTTCACTATCTCCTGGGAGTTTGGTCAGACTTATGTCCTTGGGGTCAGTGATGCTACCTAACCATCTCATCCTTTGCTGCCTCCTTCTCCTTTTGCCTTCAATCTTTCCCAGCATCAGGGTCTTTCCTAAGGAGTCAGTTCTTTGCATCAGGTGGCCAAAGGTTTGGAGCTTCAGCTTCAGCAACAGTCCTTCCAATGAATATTCAGGGTTGATCTCCTTTAAAATTGACTGGTTTGATCTCCTTGCAGTCCAAGGGACTCTCAAGAGTCTTCTCCAGCACCACAGTTCAAAAGCACCAATTGTTTGGCTCTCAGCTTTCGTTATGGTCTGACTCTCGCATCTGTACATGACTACTGGCAAAACCACAGCTTTGACCATACATACTTTTGTCAGCAAAATAATATCTCTGCTTTTTAATATGTTGTTTAAGTTTGTCATAGCTTTCCTTCCAAGGAGCAAACGTCTTTTAATTTCATGGCGCTGTGGTCACCACCCACAGTGATTTTGGAGCCCAAGAGAATAAAATCTGTCACTGCTTTCACTTGTTCTGTGGAACAATTTGCCATGAAGTAATGGAACCAGACACCATGAATCTTAGTTTTCTGAATGTTGAGTTTCAAGCCTCTTTGATTGGTTTAAATATTTTTATAAATTACTCCATGAAAAGCACCCATTTAACAGTGGGAATCATACACTAGTATTTTTTTTATTTATTTGTTTTAACTGGAGGCTAATTACTTTACAATATTGTAGTGGTTTTTGCCATACACTGACATGAATCAGCCATGGATATACATGTGTTCCCCATCCTGAAGCCCTCTCCCACCTCCTTCCACATCCCATCCCTCTGGGTCATCCCAGTGCACCAGCCCCGAGCACCCTGTCTCATGCTTCGAACCTGGACTGACAATCTGTTTCACATATGATAATACACATGTTTCAGTGCTATTCTCTCAAATCATCCCACCCTCGCCTTCTCCCACAGAGTCCAAAAGACTGTTCTGTACATCTGTATACACTAGTATTTTTATATGCCCAATCCCTAGTAAAATATGTTAAGCATACTAGTTGCACAAAATGATGAAGTTAAATTGAATTAGAAAAATTCACTGGGGTAGGAGGATTTGAAGTGAGTTATTGCCAGTACAGAGTCCCTGTAAGCTATGTAAAAATGTTGAATGAGAAAAATCTCCTTTTATAAGAAAGAATAAAATGCACAATTATATCAAAAAAGCTGAGAAAAGTTATGCCAAGTGCTGCAGGCAGTCTGATGCTCTGGGGAGAGTAGAGTTGCCTGTAGTGGATAAGGAGTGAAAAGAAAGAAGGCATCCGCTCAGAAGTTACAGTTACAGAACCCGGATGCCCTCAAACTATTATAGTAATCCAAGCAGGGAGGAGGCCCAGTTCTGCCATGAGGCGGAGGCTAGTTTGTGCTCTTGGAGTCCACAGCAACCCCAGGACAGTCAGTGGGGCCCCAGGAGGGTGATCCCACCTCTCTCGTGCTCTTCCTCATCCCACACTCATAGATCTGATTAAAGCAGAGAGGCAGAGGCTGGGAAAGACTTTTGAGTAAAACTTTGTCCTAGGAAAAAGCCCTAGTTCGGAGATAGTCCCCAGGAGCAGTTTTTTCCTAACCGAACTAAAGTCTGATAGTCCCATGTTTCCAAGTAGCCTATCTAACACAAAGAGCCCAGTTTCTCTATGGGAAAAGTAGACAGAGCGCTACTTGCGCTATTTCCCTGGAGTTATTATAAGACCCAGTGACAAAATTAACTACTGGTACATGAAAGTGCTTTGTAAATGTGAACACAGTTCGTGATTACAAGTTTTATTTTTGCCCCTCCTTATGTCTGGACTTAGTGTCCTGGCTTTTAGAATCTGGCATTGTGTAAGTCGAGCGCTGGGGCTGCATAATTAAGATAGGCTAACTGCTGCAAGCCACAGACCCCAAATCACACCGGCTTATCATGGCTTATCCCACCTACTCGCTCATGCCACCTCCCATCATGCACCAGCAGATGATTTTTCATCCCAGCTTCTTGTATGTCATGGGTCCACCCAACCCTAGGTTCCTAGAGCCCTCTCTTTTCCACCAGCAAATGGAGAAACGGAGTAGGGACAGTGTTGAGAGGCAGGTATGTAACAGTTCTACTCACACTGTTGTGTAGAACCCAATTATATTGCCGTAGCTAACTACAAAAGTGATCTGGAAATGATAAGCTTTGGTACCCAGCAGGATGACCAGGACACGAATTGTTGGGAGCACTAGACACAGACACTCAGCCAAGGCATAACGAATTTATGCACTTCTTCAGTTTATATTAAATGGAAAGATCCTCCCCATCCATGGACTCCCACAGCTTCTGGTGTGTGTGTGTGTGTGTGTGTGTGTGTGTCCACGCGTGTGTGTGTGCCCTCAGTTGTTCAGTCATGTCCGTTTCTTTGTGATGCCATGGACTATAGCTTCACTAGGATCCTCTGTCTGTAGAATTTTCCAGGCAAACATATTGGAGCACGTTGCCATTTTCTTCTCCAGGGGATCTTCCTGATCCAGGGATCAAACTTGTATCTCTTGGGTTTCCTGTGTTGGAAGGCAAATTTTTTACCACTCTGCCACCTGGAAAGCCCCTCCGTAAAATCTAATTAAGTACACTGTAAGTTACTTGAGGTGCAGGAACTTTTTGTCACTTTCTTCTCACAATGCTTAAATATAGTGGGTGCTCAAAATATGCTAGTTAAATTGATAAAACTAGTCAGGTACATGATTCACATCCAAAATCAGCTATGGTTTCTTAAACACCTCCCACAGTGTCACATTGCTGCCAGGAAATGCTTGCCTCGTCAGAAAAGTTATTCCAAAACATAAGGCTTTCTACTCTTCTTTTTCAAACCCAGAGACATCCATGACTAAAACAGAACTTGGTACATAGTAAGCACTAATTATAAATGTGATGGGTGAGTGAGTGAGTGAGTGAGTGAATGAGTGAATAATTTAGTAAGTTACAGATCCAGGAGTTTTATAAAGCAACTAAATTTGCTCTTTGATCATTCAAGCATTTGGAAATCAGTAACTTTAGCTCTTTTCGATCCCCTTATCTTCTTGTAGGTTTGGATCCCTGATCCGCACAGGCCTAACTGACCCACAACGATCTGTTGCATCTCATAGCTAGTAACGTTCCAACCTGGCAGATGAGACTTCAGTTTTAGTTCTCAGTCACACACTAACTCACTCTATGTTTTTTATCAACTCAGTAGATCCCAGGCCTGCTCCTTCCTCCTTATTTGTCATTCATTCGGGGCTTTCTCACACACTAGCTGTACCAGCTTATCGTCTAGTTTTAGTTACTGCCATGTTTCAAATTATCACATAACTCTTCATCTAGGAAGAGATTTTCTCCACAAATTAGTTGGAAACAATATGTGAATATGGCCCACATGTTCTTTGTTATTTCTGTCTGAGAAGATTTTCCATGCACAAAGCAGAAATAGATAAATAGTCCTGAGGTCCACTGATGAATCCTATATTCTATATTCAGTAGACACTTTACACCTGACCAGGTACCAGGTGTAACACAGAGCTACATTAAGCTATAGTCCTTGCTGTCAGGCAGCATCTAGCGGGGAAAGAAAGATGGTAACCAAATACCGACCATGCATTGCCCCAAGTTTATTAAAAAGTATAAAAGGAAAAAGGAGTATAGAAGAAAAATGAAGAAACTTAGTAAACTGCCAAGGTTTAAAAAAAATCTCAGCTTCACCACTTATTGGCTGCAGGACTTTGACAAACTACGTAACCTCCCTGACTCTCAGTTTCCTCATTTGGAAAATTTTAATAATAACAATATGTCATAGGGTTGTAAAGAGGATTAAATGTGTTAATATACATAAAATATTTAGAACTGTGCTTGATCGCAGTAAATTTCTCACAAGTGTTATCTATTATTATTAATTATTTTATTGTCACTTTATCATAAAGTACAATAAAGATATGGTAAGTGATATGCCTGAATCAAAGTGTATTTCAAATAAACATTTAGAAATAGTTCCTAAAAGCAAGATGGTTCTGGAAGTGTTTTAAAAGACATTGTATGTTTACAGAGTTTTCCTGATAGCACAGCCTGCAATGCAGGAGACCCCAGTTCAATTCCTGGGTTAGGAAGATACACTGGAGAAGGGATAGGCTACCCACTCCAGTATTCTTGGGCTTCCCTTATGGCTCAGCTGGTAAACAAGCATTATTATTTGCCAAATTATAATTCTGTTGTTCTCTTCTTATAACTAGGATGAATCCACCATATACTTATCAAAACTCAGTTTGCACCGACCAAGTATATTACATTGTTCTGTCATTGAAATGGGTCTGTAAGTATCAGAATTACTAGTTTTTGGAATTATTTCTGTAGGATACTAACTCGTGAGACCTTCTAGTTACCAGCAGAGCTTTCCTGCTTTCTTTGCTGTGTCTTTGGGTTGCACAGATTCAAACCTGAGATTCAGAGCTGAGCTGTGTGTGGATCTGACAGGCTGGTGACACTACTGGGTATCTGTTTATATGATTTTTATGGTGCAGGGTTGATGTATGGGGGAAGAATTTCATACAGGGAGCCTTGAGTCAAAGATAGAGGGGAGAATTAGATTTGGGAAGGAATTGCTAGGCATCTGTCTCCCTGCTGGTCAGAAGGACAGGATTCAAAGTCCTACAGAGAGAGAAAATAAGGCCAGAAACAATAAGTTAATGTCTGATAAGGGATATGTGAGATTCTGGGAACAAATTTTGCTTCTTCAGGACCTGTTATGAAGTGAGACAGAATCAGAGTGAGAGCCGCTTTTATCACACCTAGCCCATCCCCAAACTCGTGTTCCTCTGCCGCACACCCGACGCACTTTGAATCGCCCCCACCCTGGACGACAGCGAACCCCCAGGGCCCTCTGCCTGAGAGTTGGGGGCAGGGCGCTGCCAAGCACATCCAAAGCTCGACCAGAGAGCAGAACAAAGCAAGCCGCTCCAGCTTGTTGCTGCGCACGTGTGTGCAGACAGACACCCCACATCTGAGGACTCCCAGAGGGACCTAGGAAAGGCTTTGAAAGAGACTGTGATTCTGTAAAATGGGAACTGACGGTCTGCACTCACAGAGGAGAACACAGCGTCATCAGCAGCAAATCATTTCACCACCCAGAAAGCGTCACAAAAATGCACCTCTCTGCCCTAGGAGCCAGACCTTTTTCAGAATATCATTCTGCCAGCTTACTTCATATTGTGGCCACATCAGCATAATGGCTACTTACGCGGTAAGAAATGACAGAAAAATAAAAAATGGAATTGGAGACCTGCGTATTACTCTAAACTGAATTACTGCAGCATCCACTAATTGTGCTGCATTCTGCGCATGCACACACACACACACACACCGCTTATTTTTTGTACCAGAGGAAGAATGCTCTAACCAACTCAGTTCAGTTCAGTTCAGTCGCTCAGTCGTGTCCGACTCTTTGTGACCCCATGGACTGCAGCACTCCAGGCTTCCCTGTCCATCACCAACTTCTGGAGCCTACTCAAATTCATGTCCATCGAGTTGGCGATGCCATCCAGCCATCTCATCCTCTGCCATCCCCTTCTCCTCCTGCCTACAATCTTTCCCCGCACCAGGGTCTTTCCTAAGGAGTCAGTTCTTCCCATCAGGTGGCCAAAGTACTGGAATTTCAGCTTCAACATCAGTCCTTCCAATAAATATTCAGAGCTGATCTCCTTTAGGATGGACTGGTTGGATCTCCTTGCAGTCCAAGGGGACTCTAAAGACTCTTCTCTAATACCACAGTTCAAAAGCATCAATTCTTCAGCGCTCAGCTTTCTTTATAGTCCAACTCTCACAACCATACATGACCACTGGAAAAACCATAGCCTTGATTAGATGGACCTTTGTTGACAAAGTAATGTCTCTGCTTTTGAATATGCTATCTAGGTTGATCATAACTTTCCTTCCAAGGAGTAAGTGTCTTTTAATTTCATGGCTGCAGTCACCATCTGCAGTGATTTGGGGCCGCCCAAAATAAAGTCTGTCACTGTTTCCATTGTTTCCCCATCTAATTTAACCAACTAATGTTTAGCAAAAAAAAACAGAGGATCATTTCCATCTTAACCACACACTTGACCAAGAGAAAGGCCAAGGAGTGAGGCACATTAGGACCATGATTCCAGAATTGGTGAAAAGATAGAAGCTGCATCTTACATGTGCCTCCGAATCAGAATCCTTCTATCCCCAAATGGTAGAAATGCTTAATTAAATCCATATTTTTTAAGCACTCCAGTCTTTTTAATGTCATTATTTTTCATCTTTTGCATCTGGGTAAATACTCCTATTTTGGCACAGAAAAAGAGAAGGCAGGCTCCAAAAATCATTTTGCTGCGAGGAGACCTAGAGGCCAGAAAATGAGTTTTTGACAAATTGGAGAGCCCACCCCCTTGCTCTGCATTTAGACAGCATGGGGCACTTTGTGAGGTGGCTTCCTTCCTTCCATCCCTGAGCCCAGTCCAGACAACATTGTTCAGAGCCATCCTTGGAACCATGTGATGCCTGGAACCTTACTGTTTCAACATGCTTTGGAACCACCCAGGATGTTTGCTGTGACCAAAGCAAGATTTTTAAATTGAAGTCCTTCCATTATCTGGATTTCCCTACCTCCTAATGATCTATGCTGCTATGCTACTGAGAGCACTTTCCCTGCTTTATTCAGCATCATGCTTTTATGCTGACTATACATTCTAGATGACACCACCCTTATGGCAGAAAGTGAAGAGGAACTCAAAAGCCCCTTGATGAAAGTGAAAGAGGAGAGTGAAAAGCTGGCTTAAAGCTCAACATTCAGAAAACGAAGATCATGGCATCCGGTCCCATCACTTCATGGGAAATAAATGGGGAAACAGTGGAAACAGTGTCAGACGTTACGTTTTGGGGCTCCAATATCACCACAGGTGGTGATTGCAGCCATGAAATTAAAAGACGCTTACTCCTTGGAAGAAAAGTTATGAGCAACCTAGATAGCATATTCAAAAGCAGAGACATTGCTCTGCCGACTAAGTTCCGTCTAGTCAAGGCTATGGTTTTTCCATTGGTCATGTATGGATGTGAGAGTTGGACTGTGAAGAAAGCTAAGCGCTGAAGAATTGATGCTTTTGAACTGTGGTGTTGAAGACTCTTGAGAGTCCCTTGGACTGCAAGGAGATCCAACCAGTCCATTCTGAAGCAGATCAACCCTGGGATTTCTTTGGAAGGAATAATGCTAAAGCTGAAACTCCAGTACGTTGGCCACCTCATACGAAGAGTTGACTCATTGGAAAAGACCCTGATGCTGGGAGGGATTGGGGGCAGGAGAAGAAGGGGACGACAGAGGATGAGATGGCTGGATGGCATCACTGACTCGATGGACGTGAGTCTGAGTGACTCCGGGAGTTGGTGATGGACAGGGAGGCCTGGCGTGCTG